>BJBW01000187.1:49736-456075 GCA_004320125.1 Scolopax mira
TTGGGGGTGTCCCTGTGGCTGCAGGGGGGTTGGACTAGATGACCTTTGAAGGTCCCTTCCGGCCCAGATGATTCTATGATTCTATGATATTAATGCTGCTGGTCATGGCTTATAAATCCATATGGAAGCACAGATATTATGGGTCAAATAATCAAATTTGATTTTAATAAAGAATAAATAAAGTCGTACCACTTGTCATTATTTTCTTGTTTGTGAAGTTACAGGTATAATTGTTTTACATGCAATTTTTTTGTGGAGTTGTGCCACATCACTTAAAGAAAATCCACTCTAAGCTACCATTGTCAATTGGCAGTGTCATTTGGCAGTGTCATTAGCTTTTAAATTCAGGAATTAGCATTCTCTCACTGCCTGATACTCAAAATACAAAGAAAATACAGGTATTTTTTAGTCAGATCTATACAAATCCAGATGTCTACCACACTTATGTATTAAAAAGTGTAGCTTTACTATTTTAATTTTATGTTACAAATTTGAGATGTCCATATTAAATTTTGAAATCATATTTCCTGAGCGATTTTGGTCATTTGGAGAAAAAAAAAAAAAAAAAAGAAACACCAACCCTGAAAGCAGAAAACAGTAGAGTGATGTTGGGGTTTGATTTTTATTGGCTAAATGCCAGGCCCATGATGCAGGTTTTGGCTGAAGTCATGGGTGCCTCAGCAAACACCATCCCAAAGTGAATGTAACTCTAGGTCCCAACTCCAGCAGGACTTTCTCTATAGAACAGATACCATAATCCAAATCCCGAATGATTGTATGGTCTCTTTGCACTAAATGGACACTACAAAGTGTCCCCAAGGCAGAATTGGCTGTGGCCAGCCTGGTAGCTCAGGGACTACTGCCCTGCTACCCTCGGATGCTGGCCCAGGGGATGCCAGCTACAGCAAAGAGGATGCAGCAGAGGATATTGCCATGTTTGCTGCCACCTTGATAGGGCACCCCCGCGTGTCAGTGGCTATAGCTTCTAGTGACCCAAGGAAATCCAAATATATTCGGGTATAAGCATGGCACACACTAGTCCAAAAGCAAAGGGGTACGAAGGGTTCTGCACTGGGTTCACTGGGTACTTTCATAAGCTAAGGTTTCGGGAAACGTTCTAGTAAGAAGATTTTACTGTTCTCGCAGGAAGTAAGTAGTGGTGTTGCAGGTATCTTACAGGCCAGGCATCAAGGTAGTCCAGCACTGCTTGTCTTAGTTTTCTTATTAGGAAAATGTAAAAAAAACAGACATTATTAACATTCCTGGTTAATCTGCATAATTTTACAGACAGTAGATTTCATGCAGAGTGCTATTTGTACAGAGTCTGTGCTAACAAGTCATTACCCATCAGTTTTTAGTAGAAATATTAGCATAATTTTCCAGACTCTCTTGAATTTTATCATCTCACTCAGGCAAACAGTAACTACCTTTTTCTAAAACAATAAACAAGTACTTATTTCCTTTCAAAATAATCAAATAAACCACAGCGTTTTCTCAATAGTTATAAGCAGTCTGTGCAGGAGAGTCAAAAGCCTCCCAAAGAGATATCATATTTTCTTATTCCTACAAACAATTGGGATTTAAGAGAGATCATTTAACACTGTCCCTGAGATTAACAGCATGACACCTCTTTTGCAGATTGAAAGCTTCAGACTCTGGGCTGTCACCCCAGCACCTTTATCAACTATCGTCTTGTTGGAAGTGCTTTTAAGAAATAGATCCAAACCAACCAAAACAAACACAAACAAACAAACCAGCCCAACAGCAGGCTGGCTGTTGCACTGAATTTTACAGGAGGCAATGAAAATGCAAGGAGATGATATTTGCAAAATAAGAATAGGGCCTCACATTTCCCATTAAGAAGTTAAGTCCTATAAACTGCCCGAGCTGAACTACTGGTGCCCCCCTGTGTTTCAGTGAGATTTTACTGTTCTCCAATCCATGGTATAATAGTCCTGAAATCTGCATTATACATGTATGCCCTTCCCCACCACCAAAAAAAAACAAAAAAAAACCCAAAACCAAAAAACCAAACTCAAATATTGGCACAAACTTGTAAGCACACAAGGAAAGGGGAAAAACAAAAGGTGTTCTCTTACTTCATAAACTCTCTGACAGGCAGAAAAAATAACTTTATGTTTTGGAAATGTTGAAGGCATTTCTTTATGTTAAAGTTTTGTCCTCTGATAACATAGATAAAGCCCCCTTCGTGTCTATATAAGACTTGAATATAGCCCAGTGGTGTCTGCACAGTATTCTAGTGAGAAACCTAAACAGTAACTACAAAAATACAGCTACTCATTAAAAAATTCTATTTTGCTTTTTTATGTTTTTTCCCCTGTGTTTTTATAAATACTGCTAAGTACTTATAATACACTGTAGTACTTAATACAGCTTTCCAAAGAGATAAATTAACAAGGACAGCTATTATTGTTAGAAAAATTAAAGTAGCTAATACGGGTTTGTTACTTTTAGGAATTGGGGGGTGTGTAGAAAGAAAACCTATTAAGCAGCTGCTCCTAAAGGTGCCACCTCAGGTGTTAAAAACCCCTTTGCTTGACACTCATCACGCCGGGTCCCTTTGGCTGCTGCTGCGCTGACACTGCCACGCACCGGCTGCACCGCACCAGTGCAGGGAAACAGCCAGCACATTCCCGTTTTTTGGACATATTTATCCTGTGAACTGCTTCTACGCAGCTAACAGAGCCCCAGCGAAGGAGGAGAGCTGACTCTCCTCCTATTTTAACAGCTTGACCTGAGGTTATAGATAAATTCAAAAATGAGAAGGGAAGAAGTTAAGAAAAACCCATGTATTTATAGATTTCTTGTCTGCCCCCCAACACGAAAACTATCTGGTCACTCAGGAAAGAGAGGACATTTTCTGAAAAATGTCCATCTTGCACAGAGCAAGTTCCTGATTTCACTTACTACAGCCAAGGGTTTTTTTAGGAAACGGCATGGGCAGAAAGACCGTGTATAGTTCCTTGCAACACATCTACCCTTTGGTTTTTAGCACTTTAAAGTCAAAATATGGTGATTAACACCGGAAAAAATGTAGACAGCTGAGATGGAAAGTGGGCATAATTGGGAAATCCGCTTATGAAGTAACAGCAACAGTATTTTTGTTACATATAAAATTATTAAGATCTTATTCAGCTGGAAAGAGGTTATTATAACAATCACTCAAATTTGCAGACATTTCATTACAATCAGGCTGCTAGTGTAAACTTGTCTATTTTATGGCAGTCTAAATTTGTTTCTAAATTCCAAAGCCACGAAAGTTAATTTTTCCTTACAGAACCTCGTTTGCAAGCGTACGCATGTAATGGATGAAATTTGGCCTTGTGAAGAATCAGTGGTACTTCTGTAATCCTGGCTCGGCTGAAGCTGATGGCAGCCACAGCTCTCTACACCACAGCAAAAGATCTACACCGCTGGGGCAATTTCTGACAAAAACATTGTGTGAAGTAAAACACTTTTCTGTAGAAACATACTAAATGTATTAAGCTCTCTTCGATAAAGTTTTATTTATACTGAGATGTATTATCTGGTCAAAATGAGAAACAGATGGACTCCAGAACAGCTTGCGGGTTGATGATGAGGGTGCTGGCATGGGATGAACCAGGTTTTATACTGTCTACGTTGGTCACTGGAACCTAAGTCTGAAAAATGCCTGGCAGTCTACACTCTGGCAGCTCAGAACTTATTATAACTATTAAGAGTTTCATACCTACTTCTACTCTCCACTACTTTCAGTCAAAAAATCACAATGAAGAGAGTGCCTCAGGAGTAGGTAGTCAATTTCCACTTTGCCATGAGGGATGTTAGGATGACAACACTGTTTTGCTGTGGCATATTCCAGTTATTGTTAATCCTCTTGCTTCCCTTCACCCTTAGATTTGCTTTCTGTTATCTTATAGGGTTTTGGGGTTTTTTTAAGCACTTGCACACATAATTACTACCCAGTGATAACAGTGTAACTAGGTTGAGGAAAGCCCATAGGGGGATCCTTCAGAATCCGAAACCTTGCACTAATTGATATATTCTAAAAACACATGCAGTTATTTTTCCTCCTATATCTCAACCATAAATTACTTATTGGTCATATGGACACCACTGGAAACATCAACCACAAATCCTCTCTCAGTCCTCATCAATAGTCCTGTCAGTCAACACCTGTGCTATAGGTGGGGGTTTTGCACAGGTTTTTTTTTGCTTAAACATTATAATCCATGACACTGTTTTTTGCGATGCTCAGTTCATCTCCTTGCACGTTGGCCAAGAAGTATCTGGCCATAAGAGTTCACCAGCATCAGAAACATTCCTCCAGAAAGTCCTGCAGGTCTGGTTAGCAGAGCAGAGGCTGGAGCTTCCCTCTCTGAAGGAAATTCTGTTTCTACATTGTGTGATGAAATATCACAAAATACGTGTGTAAGATCCCGGCCTACCCCCTGCCAAACTAACCAAAAAAAGTCATCCTCATATGATCAAGAGGAGAATGTTAAATATGGTAAACAAACTGGATTTATCATCTTTCAGTTTTACTCTGTTACACAGAAGGCTTTTTTTTAAAAAAAAAAAAAAATTAAATGCAAAAGGGGGGAGTTCAAACGTCTTTTTCTGGAAAACTGTGAATGACTGGAAAATGACTAGAAAACTAGTATTATTTGAGCCTCACAAGCACCAGAAAAGTTCAATAATTAAGAGATTCTTACTCTGTTTTTGTTGACATTGTAATTAGAAAGTAATGGCAAACAGCTGAGATGAAGTACTTGTCAGATATCCATGTTTGCTTATATTTTCTAAGGTTTAAAAAGCTCCTTATATTCTGGGGCAAAGAGTAAAATCACTCACTTCTACCAGTCTGTCACAATATCTCTACATAAAAACACTCATAAAGGAGAAGGAAAAAGCACAGAGAAAATTTTACTCCTTAAGTGTAATCTCTGTCATTTAAATTTGCAGAAAAACATGTGTCCGTCAAAGTTTCTTTAGAAAATACATAAACTTGAATCTTCAATTATGTGGTAGAAATGTCTTTTCAAGCTTAAACCTGAAAAGCCTGTCCTCAGCCTCCATTAGGGCAATTGCATCTCTCTGGCCAGGATAGCCTGTAGATCCAAATGGGGACAAAATAAAGGGCACAGACTTAAGCTGGGAGACGACTTGCTACATTGTATCAAATTTGTTTAATTCTGAGAGAAGGTTTGACAATTTCTGTTCTGTTTTGATGTTGGAACACTAGCCATAACATTTGGAGCTGCATACCTTCAACCTTTTCCTGTAATCCCAAAACAAAAGCTAGTTTATTACAACTTAAAGAGCAATACGTTGCAACATCATCCTAATGCCCTCACGTTTGAGCCAGATTTTTCGGATGGTTTGCATAGTTATAAAAGACTGATTCCAAGGAAAATTTACTCACACAGAGCGAGACCAAGAAGTGCTGGCCAAAAAAACAGAACCTGAGCCCAGAGCATTCACCACAGCAACGCAGTGTGGAGGGGCTACTTGTGGATGGAGGGAGAGGGACACTTGTGTCCCTTCCACCCCTGGAGCTGCCCCAGCACGGATCCTGCCCCACCAAGGGCTGCAGGGGGTTCTGCAGCTTGCAAGAAGCAGCCCCCGAGTAAGGATTCTCCCTTTATTTCCCATGACCCCACAAATATTTGGTGTCTTCTGATCTACAAATGTTTCAAAAAGTCCATGAGAGTTAGGCTCTGTAGTTCACATTTGTTTCATGCGAAAATTATACGCCATATAATTTTACACACTATTAGGGAAGAATTTAATAAACCGTTTATTTTGAGGTACGAGAGACCAGACAACTCTCAGACAACGTGGCTTTTTCTACAAAGTCCGTACATTAAAAAGCCCACTACTTCGGCCAAAATCATTAGATTAAGGAAGGTAAAAAGATGGGATGATGATTTTAAAACAACATGGTGAAGAAATCCATGCTTTTAAGCTCAAAATGCTGTGTATGTACATGCAAACCAATAATTATTTCCAAAGGATACTAATAAATTCATCATAGCTCAAAGTAGAAATTAGCTACCTTCAATGCTCTGTGGGCCAACCAGATTCATAGCCTGGTGCGCTGGATATTCGACCCGTGGCCTGGCAATGCCCAGTTGCTCCATGACCCCGTGGAGGAGCCTCTGAATATCTGCTTCAGAAACCCTGTCAGGGGTCCTAGGGCTGTGGCTAAAAGCCAATCCCAATCCAAACGCCAGCAGAAATAACATGTTAGAAAGCAAGGCGGTCGTCATTCTGGTAGCCACTCACGTCCTGTGAAAGAGAAAGGAATTTGATGATAAATGATGGTGGGAAGAGAGTCCAGTACACGTGCTAGAAACAGTTTCTGATCTTACTGCTCCACATCACAGTTTTCTACCACTGCTTCTAAGGACGGCTGAAAACTTAGGGGAGGGAGGGGAAAGCGGGGGGAAGCAAGGGGAATATGGGGAATAGATTCTTCTAAAAAAACCCCAAAACGTTCTGTAGCAAACTGCAGAAATCCCATTTTCTGCTTTCAATTTGCCCATGACATTCATTAACAGTCACTACAAACAAAACGGACCCACTCTTTAAAAAAATAAGAATACGTTCCCTCTCCCACCCCCCATCTTTATTACGCTATTTTTCTAAAGCTCTGGGCTAAATCCAAAGCATTCCCCGGCCAAGAATTGTATTTCCAATTGTATTTCTTCTGCACTGCCTGAAAAATGAATCCCTAGGAACCGCTAAACGACCTGCCTGTTTTATTTGTACCCTAAGGTAAGAGGCTTCCTACTCCACACGCATCAGCTTCCCCGCCTGAAGCAAACGGATTTCATTTGTTTCCTTGAATATCTTCCGCTAAATGGCCGCACAGTGTAGTTTAATTAGGAAAAAAACAAAACAAACAACCCAACAAGCACCACTTACTGTCCTCTTTGAGATGATGAATTTTAATCGGAACGCTTGTTTCTGAAAGCTCCTTCCCCCCCTTACATCACAGAATAATTACGATTAGCGATTCCTTTTCAATAAATAAAAAAAGCCCTCAAATCCCCTTTGTCTTCCTTAAAGAAGGAGGCGTTTTTAAGCTGCGCCTGATTTCTCCACACCAGACCTTAAGGATGCTCCAACCGCCCTGCGCAAGGCACCTGAAAACGTCTTTGAGGCAAAAATGGCTGAAAACACCCACTCACCCACCCCCTTACACACACGCACCCCCACACACACACACCCCCCCACACACACACAATGCCGGGGACATTCCCGCTGCGCCTGTGCGCGGTTCCACCGCCCCCGCAGGAGAGACCTGCGCGCAGAGCCACCTCCTTTTTCCCGTTTAGAGGGGAAAAAAAGCCCGCTTTCCGTGAAATCGCCCCCGCGGAAAGCTGGACCGTGACCCCCATCCCAGCCCCCGGCAGCTCCGCCGCCGCCCGGGCCCCGCCGCTCTCACCTCCCGCTCCCGGCGCGGCGGCTCCGCGGCCGAGCATCCTCCGTGCGCAGCCGCGGCCCCTCTTCTTCCCCCGCCCCGTCCCCCGCCATCTCGCAGGTACCTGCCGTGTGCTTCCCGCGTGGGTTTGTGCGGTTGAGATGACACAAAGCTCGGAGGGGATATTGGAGATCTCCCTTCCCGGGCTAAAAATACAACCGCGGGCCGGGGCCGGAGCGAGGGCTGCAGAAAGAAGAGAGTCCCTCGTCCCTGGCCTGCAGCCGCCTGCCCGCCGCCCTTCCTCGCCCCGGAACACCATCAGCACCGGCTACTACAGCATGACCTCACTGCAGGTTTACAAGGTAACGGCGTGGCAACCATCTCTAAGCACTCGGGTTAAGCAAATCTCAGCAAAGCACTGGTTAATAATAATAATAAAAAAACCCACCACACAACAAAAAACAACACAACTACAAAAGGATCTTGCTAAATTAAGCCTGTCCTTTCATAGCACCTGGCAAAATGGTAATTTTTAAACAGCTATTTTATGTAACACATCTTCACATCACGAATGTGGTATGTTCCACTTTAGGATAACTGTCTACAGAAAAGCTCCAAGATTATTCCCCATAAACCACAACAGATCCATGAACTACAGCTCCAGGTGTAACTCCTCTCTCTTTTTGCTGCTATCCGGTACACTAGATAAACGTCTATAACTGTAGGAGCAAGCAGTACGGACCTCAACTGGGCATTTAGTGTTTCTAATCTTTCTCCAAAATACAATCAGCTTCATATAAACAGATGCATGTCTAAATTGTTCTGTAAAAACCTCTAAAAATAGAGCCTACAACTTTGACAACCTTTCCTAGCGTTTAGGGGTTTGTTTGTCAGGGCCCTACCAAAATCTCCCTTTGACACTTAAGTCTACTGGTACAAACTGGTCTTGAACCAACGATCAAAAAATGGGTGACACATTGTCAGAGCTACATTAGCATTCAAAATATTTGGTATGTGTTAACAGAAAAAAAAAGTCCTAGCTCCAGCTCACCATTACAGGAGTCAACTCAATTTCTTCCTTGTGACATTGCCTTCATTTTCCTTCTATTTCCATCTCCCACCTCCTCACATCAGCGAGGAGCTGGCAGTTGCTTTGCTGAGCCTCAGTGAAACAGTACAAAACCTGGTGCCCACGTTCAGCTCCTGAGGGATCTGCCAGCGCTTGCTAAAGGCAGAGGGGCAGGAGCACAGACCTGAGGGCAGGGAGGAGCAATGTCCCCTTTGGAGGGTGGTGAACTGTTGTGTTGGCTCCCTTATTTCATGAAGCCAAAGCTTCTGATACTAACCCGAACACCAAGCCGTCCTGCTAAGATCCTTTCAAGGCTGTTTCCCTCATGTTAGATCTTAAAAATAATGTAACAAGAGTGAGGCAGCTCAGCTGGACCGAGCAGAACTGTTCCTTTCACTAACGTATCAATCCAGATGTTTAAAAGTCTTCTCCTGTTAAATGATGTTGCACCATGCCTTTTGCTAGTCGTGAGAATCACTGTG
This sequence comes from Scolopax mira, assembly GCA_004320125.1. Classification (NCBI taxonomy): domain Eukaryota; kingdom Metazoa; phylum Chordata; class Aves; order Charadriiformes; family Scolopacidae; genus Scolopax; species Scolopax mira. The sequence continues at coordinate 58,717 of BJBW01000187.1, forward strand.
TACCCAAGATGAACAAAAAAGGGAGCCAAAACAGAATTGCTTCCTTACTTATTTTTGATGTCCAAGGCTGCATATGGCAACATAATCTAAATTTTTAAGTCATTATAGAAGAATAGACTCAGAAAAGAGACAAAACTGATGGTTTTATTAAAACCACAAGTATCCAGTGCTTTCAGCTCTTACATTTTGCCTATAAGCAATTCGCACATAAAGAAAGCTAATCAACAGTTTCAAGTGTTTACTCTTAAATAATTTTACAACTGATGACAGACAGTTTCAATTCCAAAAGATGTAAACATTTGCTTGTGCAAATCAACTTAACACACTATGGCTTCTTACATTCTTCTCTTGCAACATTATCAGCATCTAAAACCTGCTTCTGCACCATCTAGTTAACACTATGCTATTGCTCTAAAAATAAATTAAACCCATCCTCTCATATTAAGACAAAACATTTTTACTGTTCACAACTGAAAAGACCGGTACCCATTACAGAACACATCACTGGATGAAGTTTTAAGACTTTTCACTTCTTGAATAAACTACACATTTGTTTTCCATGTGTTCTAGTAGTTCTCCACTGTGTGTGTACACATCAAAATAGAATTCATTTACCTACTCAACATGGAAAATGTTTCCCAATAGAAACAAAACCCATGGTCTCAAAAGAAGTAGAGCTGATGTTAAGGTCCAACTTAAATATCAAAATAGTGCTACAAGACACTTAAAACTAAAAAGTAAATAAATTTAACTATCAATACTCAGCATCAAGACATTTTCTTTCGAATGTCTATTAGTTTTAAATGCCTGAAATTATTTTTTTTAAAAAAACCTGGTACTTATTCTAAATACTGCAAAAATTGTTTTGGGAGATACAGCATGTTTTTACAAGCTGAGATAATCAAATATGAGATCTAACACAAACATTTGTAAGAACAGGTTATTTTTGTTTTAGAATTCAAATAAATTTGGATGAACTGACTAGCATTTACAAAAGTTTTGGTAAATGAAGAAAACCCCAACATAAAACAAGTTATTTGTACAAATCCATGACTCATGCAATTAAAAAATAAACCAAAAATTACAAATAATTAGAGCTAAAAAAACCCCAATGAATTTAGATTTTCCAAAGGTTAACCAAGTTACAGTAAGCCCGTTTAACCATCATATTTCATCTTATAAGTCTACTGGTTTTGCAGCTGGTAGCAGTTTCACTTTAGATATTGGATTCTTCGGAGAGCCTCTATAATGAATTCTTTCTCTTCCTGAAGCACTTCTCATGATGGAAGATTTTTCTGGGGCAGCACCTGGAACATTTATATTTGCATTAACTTTTAAACCAGATTTCACTGTTTCATGATTGGTTAGATCTTCCAGAACAGACTTTGATGCATGAACAGTTCTGACAGAAACATCAGGCTTGTCTGATGGATTTAACGCCCTGCAACACGATTTTGATGTTAATTCTAGCTGCTTGTGAGATACAGAAACTTGGTCACGTGTACTTTCACCCCTGAGTGGCAAAGCCATGGAATTCTTTGAGGGCTTTTCTGTGCAGGAGAATAGTGCAGAATCATAGCTCAAAGATTTAACAAGCGGTGAACCGACTTCACCTGCTTTAAGCAGCTGAGAGCTTCCGGATCGTCTGTTAGCCTCCAATAAGGAATTAATTCTTCTTACAGACTGTCGAACAGGAGTACGTTGAAACTTAAGAGGTATTTTAGCTTTGCTCGAAGAATTGGGATCATTTAATGAAAGCTTGTTGAACCACTGTATGTGGTCAGAAACAGTTGATGATGTAGTTGAAGTTCTACCGGAATTTTCAGCTTGCAAATATTGGCTGCCTCCTTCATTCTGTGATTTAGGCAACTGCAAAGCAGGAAGTTTAGTGGTATCCTCTTCTAAATTACAGCATTTTACCATACAGTTTTCAGCTGGCTTTGAGTGTGTTAATTCTGTTTCCTCTTTTCTTCCAAAGGAATCTAATTTGTTTAAGTCCTCTTTTGATGAACTGTTCTGAACGCTCAGCTTGTCTTCCCTAGCCAGTACCTGAGGCGCAGGAAGTTCTGTTACATTTTTTATATCTGGTTTTGGGACCTGAAGTTCGATCTCAATAGAAGTTTTGAAATTTCTTTTCTCCAAAACTTTATTTTCATCTTTTTTTGGTTGCTCTTTATCAATAACGCAAGACTGACTAAATTGGTGCAGCTGTCTGGATTGCGCATTTACTAGATTTTCAGAAACTTCTTCAGCTAACAATTCTTTCTCTGGACTGAGCCCTTTGAGACACAGAGTTTCATTTAAGGTTTCATCTGCTACATCCGAGAAGGAAGATTTTGTATCACCTATCAAATTGTGAAGATTACTTCCAGATGCAGAGAAGGCTTGCTGAACTTTCAGTAACGTTTCTGCAGTTGAATTACTTTCCTCTTCACAGAGGAAAAGTTCTAAACTCTTGTCCTGTTTGCTTACAGTTGTGGGTTTGAATTCATCTGAAACAAGTGGTGGCTTTCCAAATATCAAAACAGATTCTGAAGAACCCATTCCTGTTTCAGAGTGTCCTGGCAGAATCCCCTCATTCCTGCTGATGGCCTGAGAACGCGTTACAGTAGGACTGTACCATGACATTCGGTGAACTACTTTATCCTGACATTTTGGAGTTAGCAAGTTTTCTTCTGACTTGCTCACATTCTTTGAACCTTAAAATAAATATCACAGTGATTAAAGAATACCTTGTGATTTTAATAATTATTATAGGAATCATATAATTGTAATCATTAGCCTCCCCATTTATCAAAGCAGCATTGAATTTAAAGATGCCATTACTCCCTTAAGTTTCGGAGATGTGAAAAGTCATAATATTAGGAACTGAAATCACACATCTCATCTTGCTTAACTAATAAAAGAGCACTACTAAAATACACTAGGAACAAAACAAGCACTGATTTTTTTTTCCCCAGAAGCCACTTACTTGCAAGTAACTTTTGTCCTATTAGCTAGAAGCACTTTTAGTCCAATTGCTTTTAGATTTCTATCCATAGTTACTTTTGCTTTACAAAAGCAAGTTTTTCCCCATCTAATGTATCGTTAGATACTAACCTTTCTTTGGGAATTTTTCATTGACACATGGGCTGAAGAGTACATCTCTTTTTGCACAGTCAGTCCTGCTTTCCAAACCTTGTTGACTTGCAAGACGCCTTCCAATATTTGCAGATCTATTCCCAACCGCACATCCTGATACAATATTCTTGAACAAACAAAAAGGTGTTAATTGCTTTCCTATAAACTATTTTAGAATCTTATTCCTAGAGGAAACTCCAAGAAAAGCCTATACAAATCAGCCACAGCAGCATTTTCTTGCCCATGCTTTATCTACCCTTGGTTCTCTGTAGACCTAAGTAGGGAACAACCCAGCTGCACCACATTCTGAACATAGTGATTCTATGCACAGGCTCCGTAATATCAGAATTTCGGGACCTTCTGATCACAAGCACAGTGGGTTGACCCCAGCTGGGAGGTAAGCCCCCATTCAGCTGCTTGCTCACTCCTTCCACTCCCCAGCAGGATAAGGGAGAGAACTGGAAAGGCAAAAGGCAAAAGCAATCACTCACAAGTGGACAGATGCCCGAGTAATGGCAGTCCCCGAGTAATGACTACTTTGCAAGAACTCCCCCATGGCAGTTTTATTGCCAAGCATGACATTATATGGCACAGAATAGTTTCTTGCTTAGTTCAGGTCAGCTGTCCCAACTGTCCCCTTCCCCAGCCTCTTGCCTCACCCCAGCAAAAGCCAGTACAAGCTGACCAGTTACTGCTATGAAAATAAACTTAGGGCTTCTTGTACTCAATAGCAGTTCCAGTTATGCTCTGTTACCAACTAAGTCCTGCTATGGAAAAGCAGCACCCAAAATTTAGGATTCAAATTTGCACAGTAACAAGACGATTAGGTTAGAAGAGGAATACTTACTATTTCTCTGTTGCTTTTCCCCAAACCAAACTTCAAACGTAACGACCTACGAACCATTTCTTTTCGGCTAATCTTTGGAGAAAAACAGCCTGTCTTTCCTGATTCAGCCCTGGGAGGATAGAGGAGAAGTGACACATATTCTTTAAGAGGGCAATAAAAATATCCTGACATTTATTTATAGTTATTTCCTGTAGTTTTACTTCTTCTATTGCCTTCTTGCCAAGCTTTTTTAATAGGCATAGGAGACTGGTATACCATGTCTTATTTTGTTTTGAGCTCCATCTTGTCACATTATAAAATCCGGTGATTTTAAGATTAATATAAAAATTTGGTATGTCTTTAAAACAATCCTTTTTGATGTTTAAGACAGATTGAGATTTTACATATCATTAGTCAAGGAGTCTAGACCTACCTTTTCAATTTGTTAGTTTCTGAGAGTTAAGGCAAATTACCTGTATAATTTTTTGCTGGCATGTCTTTTACTTCTCCTGTTTCCTGTACTAGACAGATGATTTTCACCACTAGTTGAAGGAGTCAGTGAGGTTTGTGATGACTCAAGAGATACACAGGGGCTTGCTTCAAAATGAACTACAAGAACAAAATCATATTTACACAATCTTAAAATAGTCACATTTTTTCAGATAAAGACTTAACAGTTAATACAATCAAGAATAAGTTCTCAAAATAGCGCATTTTTTTTTTGTATATTTTGTGGAGCACTGGCTTGAAATTACTTTGACTTCCACTTTTATTTAATATTAAATAATTAAGTTGTTGCTTATAGCATCCATAGAAGTGGCTGGATTGCAATTAACTGCATGCTACTTGTATCACTACCTCAACTACATTTCCACACAGCTATAATCAGCTCAGTTCCTCAAATTTAAGAGCTTAGTAACAAAAATTAGATTTACTCTTAATATTATTTGCAGTGTGCTTTTTTACATACCTAGCCAAAACAGTTAAGGCAACAAAAAAAATTAAAGACTTGCTATTCCACTACTAAACTTTCTTATCAAACAGATTCATTACTACTATCTTTAGAAAGTATCATGGCTTTGGTTTTGCTTATCCATAGAAACCAGCATTTCATGGCAAGCAAGAAATGATTAAATAAACAGAAGCAAGAAGTTTTATACAATTCAATTGAGAAAAATAATTCAGGATTCAGGCAAAACACATAAAGTAAAAAAACACTTCTAAATTGGCTAGCTTCAGTTGGCAGCACATTAAGTAACCAAAAATAAAATAGGATTTGCAGAAAAGCCTGACAGTTGGAAGCACTTTAGTGGAATGAAGTGATATTAAAGCATTGTCAAACAGAAGTAAAACTCTTTTTTATAGAATTTTGAGATTATTTAGCATCTAGAGAAAACAAGGTGACTGGATTCAATAAGGAACCTTTATAATAGCAACAATTACATTTCACATAGAGCTAAGTCCAGCTATTTAAGTATTTAGAAGACAGAAGGTGGCTACAAGTTTCAAAAAATTGGAAACATAGGCAGTCTTCATGGACTTGTGTGCCAAGACAGAAAACTGGGTATAAACTATGTGATTATAGAGGGACTAAAAAAGGGAAAAGGACATCGGGATTGCAGATGTGAGAGATTAACATAACAGAAGAAACAGAATTTTGCTCTTGCTCAGTCCATGTAACATGACAGCCACTGATGAACACAAATGTAGACAGGAAAGCAATACAAGGAACACTGTTAAATGATGATCATCGATGACTGCCTAACAAGAACAAAAGGCTGTACATTTATATTAAAAGCTATAAACAACCACTTCAAGCAGGAAAGAAAAAATGAAGGCACTGTACCTGATGCTGGTGTGGAGCTGCTGTTAAAAATGCTACTTGGTAACAATTCAAAAGCAAAAGTATGCTTAAAAGATCTTCTCTTCTTGCTGGACAAGCCCTGAGAGCAATCATTTGGAAGTTTACGCTTGGTACTTGGAGTGAGAACCACTGGTGTCACCGATGACAGGACTGAAATTAAGAAAAACAGATTTTCAGTAACAGCTTAAAAGGTAGAGGATAGAAAATATAAACAGTTGTTTTCTGCCTTTTTTTTTTAACTCTGAAAGACAATAGTTGTAATAGTTTTGCCAAAGTACATGCACTTTGAACAGGCAGAGCAATCAGTATAGCTTAGGGTTTGGGGTTTTTTTAATTTTTTTCCAGAAGTTAGAGTACCAGAGAAGAAAATCCAAAACTACATATTAATAAAATAATACAGGTATCATCAGGAAACAAAAAAGTATAGTCATGTTCTGCAAGCTTAAGAGACAGAGTAAGAGCTAAAGAATTTCAGTCCTGGCCAATTGATTCCCAAGATAAAAATGCTGCAGCACTGCACTCGAGCCTTAGTATGCATTAGATAGAGAGCGTAAGTTCGGTTGTGCAGTCCTGAACCCCACAGCTGCAGGGATTGTAGCTGCTCCAAGAACTACAGTAAATGCAGTATCTTCAATAAATATGCATCTATATTCAAAGTTTTAATCAACTTAAATATAATCACTTAAGCTAAGTTCTAGTTCTTCAGTTAAAAAGTTTGTGGAATATAGTTGACAAATCCAGAAGATACTGCATGGGCTTTATTTAGGATAATGTACACCAATACCTACCGCTTCTGTCTTGTTGAGGTGTAGTGGAGGGTGTTCTGTTAGATTTAAATTTATTCAATGCTCCACTAACAATATCTGAAATGCAAGACACACCGAGCAATCAAACTTAAATACGAAGTTTGCCTTGCTCTATTTTCAACTCAAGTTGTATTATTTCAGAAAGAAATAAAGCAAATCAGTTTAAACAGTTATGTGAAGAAAAAACATAGTGCAGATCTTGTCACTGACAGGTTTTGTTGCTTTCACAATAGCTGAAAAGTTTTTTTTCCTTAAATAAAAAAAAAAAATTCATGCACAGACAACAGAAGTTTCTTGTAGAAGTGGTCATTATAAAATTATATGCCTTCTTGTTTCCTGTAGGTAAACCTAAAGGGGACCCATTGAAGTCTCTCACTTTACCAGAGAGTAAAGTGAAGGTGAAAAGCTCTTAGAGATCTGAAGTTAAGCCCAAATGCAAGTATGAAATACTTGTCTTACAAAGACCATTGGTCTTACAAAGCAATAGCGTACAACTTTTTTGTGAATTATATGTATTTGTTTTGTTGTGTTCCTTGTTTGTTTTTTTAAAAAAAAGGCAAAATTCAACTCAGCAGAGTATATGCATCCATTTTTACTGGTTTTACTGCTTTTGAAAGTCTAAAAGGGAAGTATTTTTATTAAGTACTATTGCAACACACAGTTGTATTTCCATGTGATCATAGCAAAGCTTAGCAAGCTATAAGCCTGTGGTGCTTCTTTCACGGTGTCTGGTAAATATCAAGTAGTTTTTAAAAACACAACTTTGAAAATAGATAAAGTATAGTAATACTATGTTTTACTACATATGGAGAAAGAGCAGAACCTACCTGCTACCAGAACCTGTTTCTTAGAATTAACAAACTCAAATTGCTTGTCCTCAGAATTTTAACTTTCATAAACATTTATCACTTTGTAACTCCACAATGACCTCCCTTCTTCAGGGTGAAAAAGTATATTACACAAAAAAATATGCCTTGGCTAAACATATACAATAATGAAGCCTTGATTTCAATTGCTGCCAGATATAATATTCCAGGTCCACGAGCTACATACAAGATTAAGGTTATAGGGGATTTGAATCAAGTTGAACACAAATATTCCATAGTACTTCCTCAAAGAGAATGCAGGACAGAGAATATACCATTTGATTGTCCATATTTGGCATGAAGAACCCTACCTTATTGAATATCTAAGATGAAAAAAAAAAACCCAACCCAAACAGATCCATGATATCAGAGCACACGGTATCCAATAACATCCAATGCAGAGTTACATGTCAAAACACAAACGCCATTTATATCCTTGCCATCTCATGACCCAGACTTATCAAATTGTACAATATCTTTGAGTGTCCAAGTTTAATATCAAAACTGTAAAAAATAAAAATATATCTTCATTTTATCAGTGTTCTGCAACAGTTGTTTTGACTCAACAAAAAGCTGAAGTATTAATCTGGCTTCACAAATCAGAGCACAAGCAAAATAGCTTCTTGGGTAGACAACAGATACAATAGAATAAACTCACAGTAAATATGCAATAAAGTGGTGTGATTACTGAAGTCTTACAAAGATTTTGCAAATCAATCCAATGTCACAGGGATCTATTCTGCTTGGAGAAGAAGCAAGTGCCTAGGGCCAGCATACCTGAAGTCTCAAAATAATTCTGTTTTAGTTGCTGAAACTTTCACATGACATACCTACCCCCAACACTTCGGTGCCTCCTCTTCTTATATTCACTGGGAGATTCATTTTCACTGTCTTCATGGCCCCACAGTGAGGGAGTAGATTGAAATGTATCAATACCTAACATTGCAGGGATCTTCTCCAAGATAAATTCTGGTACTTGTCCTGAATTAGTTGAGAAATAGATTTTTGAAGTTACTTAAAAAGTTGAATAGAAAAGATGTATAGAGGTATGTGCAACGAGACATTTTGATAAACATTTATCACCTTACCAATTTCTGCTGCATGATCAATAAGTGTTTGCACAACAGCAGCTTGTAGGCGAATTTTTTTTTCTGTGTTGGCTGACATCTTTTCATTTTCACTCGAGTGCAAGAGGTTGGGAGCAAATATCACTGCCAGATTACTGCTATCCATTTTGTTTTCCTCAGATCTTAAGGAGAAAAGGGCTTTTTAATGCAAAGTATCAGGACACAAGCAGTGCAGAGAGAAAAGACTGAATAAGACAAATGCAGTTGAAAAAAATAAAATACAGAATCATTCACTTGAGTGCTCACATACTGAGACTGATGTGCAGACTTATGCACCCCAGGCTAGGTACCTGCATGACTAGGTTATGGAAATCAAGATGGTTTAGACACTGGTCAGTTTCAGGGAATGCAAAGTACCAGGTTATTTTACCAGTCACTCCTTTTACTTTCCAAAGAAGAATGAGGAATACAGCTATGAAAGAATGGAACAAAATCAAGTCACCAGCAAAGTAAGGTTTCATAAAGAAAACAATTTGGATTTATGAAAAAGACCATAACCAAAATCTAGCAAGTAGAGTTTAAAGTCACAAACCACTCACAGAAAGTTACAGCAAAAACAATTGGGAGCTACTTACAAGCACTCTCTTTACACTAACCTTAGGGACACAGTCCTCAGAAAGTTGAAAAAGTATCTCAAAGCTTCAATTATTCTGTCGGCCATCAAACAGGATAGCAACACAGTTGCAGTTTTCTTCTCATTTCCTAGCTGCTGAGCTTTGAACAGGCCGTCCTGCAGGTGAAGTGGAAGGATGGGTTCTGGCAGCTCTCTGAAGAACTGCTTGAGAAGCCCTGCAACATCACATGGCAGTGCAGTGGAGAGGCAGTTTTCACCTTGATCCAGTTTACTCTGAAATTGTTCATAAGAAACACAATTTGGAGTCTTCAACATACCATCAGTTTTCTAAGTTTAGGCATTAATCCTCTGGCCTGTATCAGAAAAGACAGTCACATCTTCACCATTTTTAGTTTGAACCTTATGTTTTACCTAACTATGGTACCCACAAGAAGACACAGTTGATGCTGTGAAGCCACATGTCTTAATTTACAGGTTTCCGAGGTATGCATCCTTCTGGGAGAACATTGCTAAACAAGAATCCTCACAGTATTCAGTGTGCATAACTGCTAACAAGTTTGCTCAGTCACAAACATAATTCTCACCATCTGGAAAACTGAAAAGCTTCCCAGAAAAAAAAAAAACAATCCCACCAGAAAAAAGGTGAAGAAAGATGAAGTCCACAAGTTTCTGGAGCAGATCTCCTCTCACTTCTAAAGTAGTTAGCGTTACCAGTCTATGTCCAGTTTAGGAACTTGAATGTGACTTAAAAGAATCCACAAATTAAAACATGCAGATGATCAAGTTAAATGCAGCTCATTTAAAAAGAAACACAAAAGAGGTTTTAGAGAATACCTTTAAGGCTTTTAAACGAACCAGAGACCCAGATTTTCTGAAGAGTCCCTCTGTATGAACATGTTCTTCCAAATATTTGCAAGTATCCACAAGAAAGCTGAGGAAAGAATAGCAACAGAATTCTGTAAAAAAATAGGCTTTATTCCGATTGTCAGAAAAACTATTATAAAAAGATAAAACAATATATAGGATAGTTCTCCCCAATTACAAGAAATAGAAAGACATGCAACTGTGGCTCTGAATTCCCCATCTAACTCCTGCATCCCTCCTTCCCCAACTGAAACTATTCTTATATTCCCCATAAGTTTTATCAGGCCTCGAATAAATATTATGTTCCCTCTTCTCACTAGAGTTCAATATTATAAAGAGAGCAAAGTAAGCATAAATCTAAATATATAGTGTTAATTTACCTTGGAACATAACCATATTCTGGCACAAGTGATTGTGGCAACGCGTAAAAAGATATTCCAAAGATTTTACCCTAAAAATACAAAATTCAGTTATTGTTACACAAAAGTTGATAAGATTACTAACTACATATTACACAAAAGCACTTAACTACCCTTCTGTTTGTGCTTGGTGGAGTAAGACAAAAAACCAAAGTCTTTCAGATAAGAGGTATTGTCAGGAAAAGCACTGTCATGTCTAGATATTCGAGCTCTGCCGATTATAGTTACAGGTTAACACCCTAGATTACTGTGAAAGAATTGAAAGGTTTTCTGAAGTATGCTTTGCAGGTTTTATTTTACAAGGAGTCAGCTTTCCTGTAATGCCCCCAAATCAGTAAGGATATTAAAGCCGATTCCTGGAATCTTATCATACCCTTTTCAGATTGAATAAATTCCTTTTAAGTTTTTCTTAAAATCAAGACAACATAATTGAAATAATTTTTGGTTGTTTGTTTTTTAGTGTTTGGTTGGTTTTAAGTACTTTTTTTTTCTTCATATAAGGCACCCAAGATCACTGTTTTAGGGAGCATTAGATTCAATAAAATAGAATAGAAATCAGTTCTGAACATTTCCATTTAATAACTGCTACAACTGGATTGCCTTATAGCAAGACATCAGAGTATCTGTTACATATTCGATGCAATTCTGTCAGTCGTTACTACTGATGCTCATTTAAACTTTTTTTTTTTTTAAATACTGTTTATCTGAGGTTACTGCAGTTGTTTCAGTTATAAAAGCCCACATTTCAATGTAACAACTTGCACTTTTCTTTCTTTGCCTCACATCTTTTTTATTGATATTTACAGAACATGCAAGCCAGTCCCTCCTGCAACCAGAAGAGGATTGGGATCACTATCAACTTGTTTTCAGAGATGAATGTAAACTTTGGGTCATTTATACCTGCAATTCAAAGGGCTGACTAGGCTGGGAAAAAAGTTAATCAATAACTAAGCCATTAGGCCACCTTAGACTTATCTGTCCTACAGAAAACAAACGTAGCATGAAGGAAGGAGAAGCAACTTGTGTTTGCCATTGTATTCCAGGTTGCTACTAAAAGTACAAAAAGAAAATTAACTCCAAGATACAATGTTTATCTGTATTTACAAGATTATGTAATAGAGAATTCCAGTGACTTGTCATTCAACATTGAAAATTCATAACTGATATCTTTGTTTTACTAGGTTTTGTTTGAAATAGCAGAAGTTCTGGTTTAAGTTCTTAAAATAAGTTATATCTGGTACCTTACAATAGAAACAGAATGCCTCCTGGCAAAAAAAAGCACTATTCTATATCTTTTCCTACCTTGTTCAGTTGTTAAATATGCATTTTCTTCCTTCTATAAAATTTAAGCACTACAGGCAACTTTTATGACATAATTCTATTATTCGCAGTTCTTATTACTTTCCTTTCAAATGGAGAAAAAAAAGTCTAAAACCAGATGCTTGATATTGACATGGGGGAAGAAACTAATTCTAACTTTTCTCTTGCTCTCTCCCTTTCCAAACAATCCGACTCAAGCATTTGTTTTGGCAACTTCTTTGGCTTAGACTGACCAAGGGTTACTGCAGTATTTTGTAATACATTCTCAGCCTCACAAACTCATTCAGAGAACGCTCAGTTCTGTGCCATATCACTTGCACAGGGATCTTGTTTAGGACTTGATAGTGATCCATGCTTTATAAACTAGAGCCTACCAAAGAAACAGTATTCTGAAACAGACGTCAATGATGTGTAAACTAGCATCGATTATGATACTTTAGTTTTAAATAAGAGTCCTGAGACAGAAAACACTTTTCCTTCAACGAATTTAAAGTAGGTATTTAAGGTAACAGGACAGATTTAATTCCTCAGAGCACAGACGAATCAAGGCCAGATCTCTCTGTACCAAAATACCCATAGTCATGTCTTATACTAAGAAACCATGCAAATAAAGCCCTTCAAACAAAACATATATAAGGAATCAAGCGAAACAAAAGGCTTAAAGCTTTTAGATATTAAAAAAGCTCTGCATTCCAAGAAACAGTAAGATGACTAATATTTAAGTTCCATCGGTAATGCCATTAAGCACATTAAAGCGTAAAAAGCTCTCGCGTGGACCAGAGGCTCGCAAGCGGGTTTGGGAGAGCACCAACCACAACAACAACAACAAGAGGAACACGTCCCGTTCACCATCCGCTCCGCCTTGGAGCGCTCGGGTCCCAAAGGGCGGGGGGAGCTCCGCATCCCTAAACCATCATCTTACTAAATCACAACACGGCTCTCCCGACGGCCGCCTGCAGCACGCACTCGCTGAGCAAAAAGGGGTGAAAAAAACCCCGACTTTTCTCCTTGGAGGGATTAAGGCCTTTAGCCCAGGGGCTAGCAGGGGAACAGCGTTGCGGTAACGGCACTGGTGCCAGGACCGGTGACCACCCAGCCCTGCCGGGGGCGGACGGCCCTCTCCCGGGCCAGCGCAAGCCTCGGTCCCGCAGCTGCAGCCGCCGCGCTGCCCCGGGGATCCTCCGTGAGCGCCGCAGCGTTACCGCCCCCGCCTTACCTCCGCGGCCGCCGCTCCAGGCTGTTTGGCGGCCGCCGCCAGGCAGCTCCCGCTCTTCACCTTAATGCCGTAAGAGGCCCGGAGCTCCTCCAGCACCGCCAGCCGCACCAGCCTCCGCCGCTGCTCCGCCATCCCAGCGCCCGCCGCCTTACCCCAGCCTCTCGCTCCCCAGCCCCCTGCCGCTCCTCAGACCCTGCCCAGCGCCATCGCCACCACCAGGCCCCGCCGGGCTGCCGCGCCGCCGGTTACCGCCTGGCTCAAACCCAGCGCCCTTCCCCGCCCGCGCCCCTGATTGGGCCGCTTTGCCATTCGAAATCAGGCCCCAGACGCCCAACGGCCGGACGGGGCTGCCCCGGCGGCGCCTGCTTCCTGCGCCGCCCCTCAGCCTCCCCGGGGCCCCGCGCGGCGCCTTCAGGCGATGGTGATGGCTACCTAAGGGCCCTGCCCGCCCGTCCGCCGCCCGTGGCGGTTGCTATGGCGTCCGCAGCGTGGGGGAGAGGGGGTGAACGGGAGCCCCCGGGTCCGGTTGTCAGTGGGCTGGGAGAGGGAGCGAGCCAGCAGCCGGGACGGAGCAAGATGGGCGGAGAGCGGGGGAGGGTCCCCAAAGGTGGAGAACCTCGCCACGTCCCCTTCCCCTCGCCCCCAGCCGGTGTCGGGCCGGCGTTACCCATGTTTGGGTAACAACACCGAGCTGGCCTGGTCGGTTGTTTCCTGGAAAATAAGTGTTGGTTCTCGTGAAAAGAAATTTCAATTTAAAATAGTAAACCACCACCGCGGTTCTGTGAATAAAACGGAGTTATTCAAGGAGGAATAAACTCGCGATGTCAAACTTACTTGATTGTAGTGGTGGTGTCTGTTGAGATCGAAAGAAAGATTGAGGATCCTCACATGTACTTTAGTCGGTGCTGCTGCTTTATCCAGCATGAGCTTTGCTCTGTGCAGATCCATCTCAGCTGATCCATCGCTTTCTGTGGGCAAAACCACGACTTTAGTGGCAGTTAAACCATTAGCGCCAAGTTTGTGTATACTTTCTAAATTTGGATTTGCCTACCTATTCCATACCGCGTTCTCAGACACCTTCTCCAGGAGGGTCATTAGAGGGTTTGCAATAATTTACAGGAAGAATGGCTTTTTTGTTTGTTTGTTTTTAGTTTCTATCCCAAAGGTAACTTTTTTCAAGTGTCAGTAACAGTCAAATTAGTGAAATGCAATCTTTCCGTGTAGAGTCAGAAATAAGTGCTGTAGCAAAAACAAGCTTTCCAGCTTTTCCTTTACACATGCTCTGCTCTAAAGTGTGTCTTCACTGAGAGAAAGAGAATTCCACGAAGTGTAGACACAAAATTATAATAACCACATTATGGTACTCTGAACACCTACAGACATGAAAACTAGAGAATAAAACAAAAGGCAAACAGCTAGATTTTTTTCCAAAAGTCATCAAAATTTAAACAGAAAAAGACACCTGGAAAGTGGAAGAAAGACCTAGAAGCAATAATAAGATATTAGGAATTTTCTTAAGTAAAACACCAGGGTTTTGATTATGGATGTCAAAATCGTGTCATGGAGCAAAAGTAATATTCCTCTAAATGCAGTTTTAGTGCAGCCTTACTGTAAGTATTATTACCTAGGCTGGTGCTGAAATTACATGAAAATACATAATTCTAAAATCTAAAATATCACTGATGAGAAAAGTAAAGGAATAAAATAAATAGGTATCATAGAATTTAGTTTAAACAACCTCTATCCAACTTAGTTTTCTGTAGTAATAATGAATTACACAAGAGGGAGCTGTGTTCTGATAAATACATCAAAACTTCTCATGTCAAGTATTTTCTGTTCACATAAGAAAAAGCAGGACTATAGTATGAGCTGTATTATTTTACCAAATAAAGCGATAGATGTCATCTTTTTACATCTTGATAAAGCCACAGTAATATCTAGTAATTTTGTCCAAAATATATCAAATATTTTAATAACATCTAAGCAACTATTTTAACACATTTCTGCTTTATTTACAAGTATAGACCGGAGCAGAAAAATTACTTTGTAAACAAGAGCTAGGCATCTAATTTTGGAACAGGTTGTAGCATCCCAATTCAAATCTATTACAATCTTTCAAAACCAAGTTAGAAAAAATAAAAAACTATTTGGCTACTTCCTCCCCTGTCCCCGAATTGTCTATGAATTGACATGCCAAGATTCTAGCATTTTAAATCATTCTAATTTTCAGAGGCTATGAGTGAAATCCCATCCTGAATAAAGTAAATGGCATAGCTCTTTTGTCATCAGGAGGGACAGGCTTACACTCCTTTTTAGATTGAGCATGTAATACATAGGTTTATGTTTACATTTTGTGAGCAAAAATAACCCATGAGCACCTACATTTAGCGTGGCATTTTGTGAATTTTGGAAGCTACTTGAGAAATGAGAACTTTTAAAAAAGAAGTCAAATGTTTACTAATAGTCTCAGTTCAGTAACCATTCAGAATAGCCAGTGGTCAAACCAACCAGAAACTCAGCCAGAGGAAGCAGAAAGAAGCCACTTCAACAAACAGAGTAACATCATGAGGAGTATGAAAAACCAACCTTACTCTGAAGTATCCCTCCCGAATTAACTCAGAACTTCATGGGAAAGAGTGTAAGTGTCCCTCATTCTAGCAATACAAGGGCTGGTTTTGCCCTACTTCTGCAGCCCAAACAAGCCAAAGGCAGAAAGATTGTAAGGGCAGATCATAAAAACAAAAGAACATCAGGGCAGGAAGTCCAACCATACCACCCAGGAGAAACTGTGAAAAGTAGCTGCACAAGGGACCTTAACACATTGATGTCCTCAGAGCCTGAATACTACTAGTACAGCTTATTCTGAACATCCTTACTCATTCTTGTCACATCCCGGCTTTCTCCCTTAATGAGGAATTATTTACTCCAATTCCCAGTTGTCACCTCTCTGAGCTGTTCAGGCTGCATTTACGTTAATTATATCTCTTTTGTATTTCCCACTCCCTCAGCTTTGCCTTGTCTTCAGTAGACAATTTTGCCCAGGACTGAAGATATTGGGGGGAACAGTCTCATGCAACAGTGTCCCTGCTTACAACCATTCGGAATTATGTCAGAAACAAAACAATCTGGATTCTCTGAATGCCTTCAAGATTTAAGGTTAACTGTATCCCCTATCTCTGTGACTAGCTTGATGACAACTAACCCCAGACCAAAAAAATAGTAAAGAAGAGGATTTAAAGTGTTTTTGAAGGAAGAAAATAAGGTTAGAAGGAGTGTCTTCCAAACTGACATTCAACATGAATATCCCCTGAACTATGGTTTGAGGATAGATTAATTCTATTTAACCCACATTTCATTTGAGTTACAAATTTGGTCTTAATTTACCATCTTGTCACTTCAAGTTTTTTAAAAGACTATTCCAGAAAATTAGATACAACAAACTTAAAAGCGTATCAATTGTATCAATTGTTAACCCTGCAGGAATGCAGCTGCCCGAGTCTTAATGAGGTACCCAAGGCTTTAGCCAGATATGCCATAGTATGTTTGAAGTAGGAGCTGTTGCTTAGCAGTTCATCTCCGGACCCAAATCTTGATATTTTCTCTCCTGACTTTTGGTCTCTCCCTTTCAATCAGTGTGGGAAGGAGAGATTGTAGAACAAGATGTGTATGGGAAATTAAAATGAGAACAAAAGCCTGTCTAAATTATGCAACAAGGATCATTATGCTATAAAAATGCTCTTCAAATGTGCCTGTCATTGAAAGATATTAAGATTTCAAAAGTTATTTTCTTGATGAAGACTTAATTTCTTGCATAAAAAGGGATTAATCTTAAAGCTATGCCTACACAATTAGTGTCCTTTGGTTTTGGAATGTTTGAAGAATGCTAAAGGATTTGAATGTTATAGAATTATTTTTCGTCACTACAGATCAGTTGTCTCAAAGTAGTTTCACAATAGCCTTATAATCCA
Organism: Scolopax mira; assembly: GCA_004320125.1. Lineage (NCBI taxonomy): Eukaryota > Metazoa > Chordata > Aves > Charadriiformes > Scolopacidae > Scolopax > Scolopax mira. Next base: position 75,687 of record BJBW01000187.1, read on the forward strand.
AACAATGTACAAATGTAATGTGTCGCTCGCTACAATGATCACTACATCATTTTGCAACAAAATGTGTGTAGTTTTAGGAGCTCAGTGCAGACGTGAGGGTCCTGCTCCTGTGTGTGGGGCTACAGCTGGGTTTGGGCAGCAACAAACAGTAACTGAATTACATCTGCCAACTCAAAGGAGAACTTCACTGGAATTCAGCCGAGAACAGAACCCACAGATTCCCTTGTTTAACCTCATTCTCTGTTTCTCTTATTAAATGAGGTTTTTCTGTGTGCAGCGAGGCAGAAATAAGCTGCTTAACATAGCAACGGTGAGTGTTCAAAGAAATAAAATCTGTAGATAATATTCGCGATGGCGTTGACGTTTAGTTTCATAGACTGCATAGAGATGTACATGGCACTGGAGGGCCCTGCTGTGCATATCTGTAATCAAAGAGTGCTCTGGCCTAGGAACAACCACATGATGTGTGGTTTTAAGCAAACTTATTTTGAAGAGCTTTCCTTCCTCAGTTTCCCCCCTAGTCATCCTATACTCCTCAGTTACAGAGTTGTTCATTGTGGAGCTGTTACGATATCCCAGTGCTTGGGATGGGAAATCTGGCCCCTGTTTCTAACTCTGTCTTTCTCCTGCTGTGTGGTTCTTAAGCCTCCATCTCCAGAAGGCTCTGTGTCTCCTGAATGTTTAAAGGACAGTAGATAATCATTGTGTGTGTTTATTTAATATATTCCCCCAGTTCTTCTTCCAATCTTTTCATCTTTGGAGTTGTTTTAATATAATTTCTTTATAAAAATTCACTTTTTCTTTGTCCTCCAGTAGGAAAGATAATGGTACATGAACAAGAATACTGGGGGTTTTTTTCCTTCTTTTTTTCCCCTTTCCCTTTCTTTTTACACATTTATATTACAGATGTGCCTCCTGGATATTTTAGCCTCCATTTAGCCTCTAACCTCCATAGGCTAGGTGCTACATAAATCCAGTAAGAGACAGGACCTATTAGGAAAAGCTCGGAATCCAAATAAACAAGGCAGCTCGTATTATTAGGTAGAGGAGGCACAGATTGATGATATGGCTTGTCTAGGGAGGTCAATCGCTAAATATAGAATCCAGGTCTCTTGAAATTCAGTCCTAGTAACCACACACCGACAACCTCTTGTTTCATACAGCAACTGTAATTCTAACTGTGTAGAGAGAGTGGTGTGACTTAGACATACATTTCTCCTACACAGTCTGATGCTGTTACCTTCGTAATAAACACAAAGACTTTTAATGGCTATTGAGTCCAGCTCATATTGAAGAGCAAATTGTTAAAGGGAGCATGACTCCGGATAGGCTTACACACAGTTCAGCCAATGCACCAAGTACATGTTCACAAGGGGGACTGGTTAGCAAATATCATGGAGGAAAAAACCAAACAGATCTTGATTAGCGACTGTTTTAAAAGTCCAGAGTATAATTTATCACTCATTTTCAGATCTGAATAGTCTATGGGCAAACTTAGAGAAAACCAGACACAGACATGCAGTGTTATTGTTGGTGGCAGTAGTAACTTTACATTTATTACTCCTGTTTTCATTACAGTAACTTTTACAAATAACACTGACATCTCACTGTCATAAGGGTTATACGTGAAGGTAGTTAGAAACAGTCTTGTTACCTACAAAGCCACAATCCTGAAATCTCTTACACATATAGATACCTTTCTATTATTTGTGGGTGGATCTTAATCCATTTCACAGACTCAGCATGTTGTGAGTGCAGAGAAGCTTGGGTCAGCTTTCTCTGTATGACTGTGGGAACTGTCTCTCTGCAGTGTAGTTATGTCTGAAATGGTCATATGCCACCCAGCCTTGGGGGACAGAGTTTGTCACTTGGGAGAGGCACCACAGGACCACCGTGGCTCTGGAGCTTCTCTGGCTGATACATGGACATGGCGTGCCTCGTTGTGTGAGCCTGCAGGCTTTTGAAACTGTCTGCACTTCCCAGCTAAGCATTGTTCAATGGTTAATCTTTCCTTTATTACATCTCGTATTCTTCTAACTTTACTACCTATGTGTTGTATTATGTATGTTTTAACTGTGTTATCTCATACCTCCTCACTTTAGGTAAATGAAAAGTAATGGTATTTAATGTTAACGTAGTCAGCAATCCTATTAAAATAATCTGTTTATTTTACAGGATTAGAATTTAGTGTCTGCTTATCTATTATTTTCAATTATTTTAGAAGAAAACATAAAAGATGACTGCAAGAGGCTAAATACATCAAGAACAAGAACTTAAGATAAGGCAGCAACTCTGGAGAAAAACAAACAGAAAAGTTTCTTGACACAGCTAACAAAAGAGGCAAATAAGCTACTACTGTATACTTAAATTTCCTCCTTTGTGATCTTTGGAATTTTGCATTGTTTTTAACATGTCTTTTTCAAATATCTCAATTTTGTAAATTGCCATATTGGACTTTTTCACAGTTTTATTCTACTAGGCAAACTAGTTCTAACTATGTACATATAGTTTATTTTACATATGTGTTATTTATATGTTATTTTAAATGTACATATTTGTTATTTATATCTTATCTTAAATTTTATTTTCATTTTAGTTACTTACATTTGCTTCTAAAAATACACGTAAGATTAGCACTCATGTAGGAAATGCAGGAGTTGCTCTGTTTTTTTTGTCTTCTGACTATCGATACGTTCAGATTCTTACTGTGTCTGAAAAAAATTACCTGCCTTCCACTTGAAGGCGTTCACACTGGTGTCAAGATGTGTCAAGATCTTTTGCTGTGCCACCTCCAGTGAAATGCTGTCAAGGTGAAAATGCTACATATCATCCTGCCTTCCCACGCTACAATTCTAATTTACTCTTAAATTGCCACAACATCTTGTAAGCACCGTATTTCATCAAGTAAATGTTTATAATTCAAAAATAAAAAAATAAAAGAATACAGCAAAATAAAGAAATACTGCACTTTTCAGATTGTTACTGTTTTCAGCAGAAAGGAAGAGTGAAAACGAGACATTTCCAATAGAAACAGACTATGAATTGGATGTGCTCTCTGAGGAAATTTTGACAGGAATGGACGACTGGCATCCACCAGTTCCAGTGTCACAGCTGTAGGACTGCTCTTCTCCTTTTCACATTGGATGGTTTTCCCTTTTTCAGTCTGTTACTTCTTTAAATAATCTACATCATGTAATCCTCAAACAATAAAATATTCTTTTGTTTATATTTTAGAGCAAATAAAGTTATTAACATATTATTGCATAAGCATATTATTTCTTCCACTTGGTTTCAATCTTTCATAAATATACAAGCTCTCAAGGCAGCTAAATGTAGAATAAAAAAACTATTGGACTGTGAAGAAATTCTCGTTTCAGTCGTATCTACATCAATTTATTTATAGCTTTATGAGATATTTTCAGGTTGGTACAGAGATACTTAACTCTCTCCATTGACTCTGCACAAAACTATCCGTTTAAAAACCTCCAAAGATCAAACAATTCCTACATTGGTTATGTTAGCAGCAGAAAAACCACCACCCCTGAAGCTGATTTCCTGCTTCAGAAACCATAAGCTAATTGCAGAACAAAAGGTATGTTTCGAGAGGTCTTCCACTTTCAGCAGTTACTGTGTTCAAGAGTATCTGATGCAGAGCTTGTTCTATGAAGAAGATATTCTGGCTGATGTTTGCTGTTAATACTGCTGGATGTGATGATATAGCATGAGGCAAAGCAAGCTGCATCCTTTAGTGTCAAAATTTTCAAATTCAGCTGCTCCAAAGAGCATGTGTTTGGGTAAAGAGTAGGCAGCTGCTTTTTTTTTTTCAATCAACTGTCATCTTTATCAAGTCACTTTCCACCTGCTCCTTTTTTGAAAAATTAAAATCCTTCCCACTCTCTTCAAGTTAGTTACCAAGATTCAAACCCATGGTAACAGACCCATAATGTCTTACGTGACTGACAATGAAAAGAATAACATGAAGTGAGCAACAGGTAACTTGTGGTACTTAACAAATTGGTTTTGTGGGTTTTTTTTAAAAAATAAAATATATTCATTGAAATTCATTATTTAATTATTGTCTGGTGATGATGACTTCTAGTTTTCTACTAATTTTTCAAAGCCAACTTTTCAGTGTATTTAGTGTCTAATTTAAACTCAAGTTTTTCTATAATTTAAACTATTACAATTAATTGATGAAAAGAGCTTAGACTTTAACACTTTAAAAAATACATTTTCAGAAAACAGCATCATTACCTTAGATGTTCATCTTCAAAAAGTATTAAAGCAATACTATGTTCAGTGATGCTAAGCCTGTGTGACAACGAGAGATTCATTTCTGAAATAGGATAGGAAGCCCTTAAACCCAGACCTTCTAACCATCTGCATTAAAGGTCTCTTAATCAAATCCCCAGGAATTTTGCTTCATGCCAGGGCCTGAAGTCAGTCATGTGGCTCTGCTGACATGCCCCCGTCTCCTCCCCGCTCAGCGTTTGAAACCCATAGTGGGGAGGAGTGTGAAGGGCTTGAGCATAGGAAGCCAAGCAGAGAAAACTGAAATATCTAGAGGGACTGGCACTTCAGAAAACAAAGTCCAGATGTATATTTCAAGTTTTAAATGCTCTGATTTCATCCATTTAAATATTTTCAAAATTTGTAGGTTTGGATATGAAAATGCTTCTCATCCATTATTATCAGCTCTCTCATTTTTCCTGTTTCCTATTGATTATGAGCCTAATTAACTTGCAAATCAACAGCAACTCCATTAAAATCCTTCTGGCTTTGTAGTGTTCTGAGTGGTCTAAGACAAAATAACATACTGTCCAAGTGTCTTTCTTCATATAAAGGTATAGCTTTATACATACATATATATAAGCATTTCAATTTAAGCTAAATAGAATTCATATAATCTTGAGGAAATAACTGAAGACTTTAATATTGTACAACCATGATATTATAAAAATTATAACACAACTTTTGAGTCTATATAACTTTTACTATAGAACTAATATGGTTGTTCACAAGCATCAACATTAGACATCTGCTATTAGTAAAGTCAAGTCAGTTTATTTTAACCAGCTTGGAGCAGAACTTCAGTGTAGTCCTTATTGACCTAGAAAACTATCATTCATAGATGAAGTTTTCTGTCAAGTGATAAAAAGTCTGCACATTGTACAATGAGCAGAGATAAATTAGGATCTTCATTCAGCTAGATTGCAAGTGTTTTCTCATCATGGATGTTTCACTGCAACAAGTAAATTCCTTATATACTTTTTTTGTAAAGCAGCTTTCCTTCTAAAAGTTTAAACTATCACACAAATTATATGTGCCACTCTTTGAAAAACCATCTTGCTACAAAACAAGGTTGGCAGCAAGACTGGTGTTAATACTTCATTGGGTTCATTTCTAGACTGATTAAAAAAGACCGTCTTTCTCTCTTATCCTTTGAGTCTTGCTACCATTGGCAATTATTTATACTTTGCTGACAGGACAATCCAAAGAGCTCCTAGGATGGTGAAAGGAATAACAAGCGTGTATTGCAAGGGGAGACTAAAACTAAAAGAATTGGCTTGTGTGGAAAACACAACTTTTCAGAAGGGACAGGCAAGGAAAGAGAGGTGGTNNGAGAGGTGGTGGGGTGGCCCTTTATGTTAAGAGCAGTATGGTATGCCTAGAACTTAGCAATATGCATGATGATAGGGTTGAGTGTCTATGGATAAGAATCAAGGAGAAGACCAATAAGGCAGACATTGTGGTGGGAGTTTGTTATAGACCCCCAGACCAGGATGTAAAAGCTGATGAAATATTCTATAAGCAGCTGGCAGAGGCCTCACGAATCACTCTCCCTTGTACTCATGAGGGACTTCAACTTCCCAGACATCTGCTGGAAATATACACAGCAGAGAAGCAACAGTCCTGGGGATTCTTGGAGTGCATGGAAGATAACTTCCTAACGCAGCTGGTGAGGGAACCAACTAGGGAAAGTGCCCTACTGGACCTGCTGATAGGTAACTCAGAAGTTCTTGTGGGGGATGTAAACATTGGAAGGTGTCTTGGACAGAGTGATCACAAAATGATACAATTTTTAATTCTTGCTGAAGCAAGGCTGGGGGCCAGCAAAACTGACACCTTGGACTTCCGATTTTGGCCTCCTCAAGAGTGTGATTGAAGGTGTCCCTTGGGAGACAGTCCTGAAGGAACAGTGCCCAGGAAGGCTGGTCATGCTTCAATGGGGTAAATAACCTCGCTGGCTTTAGGATGGCACCTTATTACTTTACAAAATAGATGTCATTGTTGCCTATAAAAGGGAACTAGACTGAGTGACTCAAAAAATAATTTCTAATCCTATGTTTTCAAACTCCACTTCTTTGTTTGGGTGGAGGTGGGGCAGAGAAGGGTTTAGACAGAAAAATGAATCATTAATGTCATGTCAGATTTTAAACAGAGAAATCAGGTAATGTGTTTGTATTCTCAGCCATCTAAATATAAATATGGAGGAGAGCGGTAAGAGAATGTACAAGATTAGGTTCAATTGCAAATAAATACAGTAGAGTAAAAATGATGCAGTATGCAGTAGCTTTTATTATTTCATGCCTGTAAAGTGCATACCTATGCTTTATTGGTCTCGTATAAAGAAATGTTTATAGTACTGTCTGATTTATATCAGATACATTAAGTTTCTGTACAAGTGAGCAGGCTTCATAAATTACATGTATTAATAGGGTTATCTGGGAATCTTCTCTAAGGTGATTCAGACCACCTAAAATGGGACAGCAATTTGACGTCTGACGCACATGGTCTGAATAGCCCCATGGAGGTGCCTTTGACTGCAGAGCACTAATTTAGTCTTCCAAATTGGGCATCTAAAATTGAGAGTAGAAATGACTCTGCTTCCTTTTCTTAAATAAAATCTGTACAGACATGAATAAGGAAATCCCCTGCCCTGAGGATCTTCTGATGAGAAGGCAGAGCATTTAAAACATTTTGCTGCTTTATGGGAAGTTAGCCATTTCCAGTATGGCTCCAATTACTCTTTATCAAATCAATTAAATCTGTACAGTATTAGAATAAACAATACATTTTTGTGCAAGGATCTTTGTATCAACTTCATTATGTGTGGACTTGTGATGGAGTGAAGATGTAGTTTTATATATTTTTGTGGTGGATATGTAGTTTTCTATATTCTTGCAATTACCAATTTTTATGTCATCAGAAGTAACTAATGCATGATACTGTTACAGGACCAGAACTCTAGATTATTAATATTATTTCCTCCTCCTTTAATCAAAAAAAAAGATTTTTAAGCCAAATTTCCTAAGAAATAGCATCCTATTAAAAACAGCTTGCAACTTTAATTTAATTTTATCTAACTACCACTAGTAGTGAGTGAGATAAAAAATGTTTTCTTTATTTTGCTATGTATTACTTGCTGAAAAATCAGATCTATAAGTCCTATCAGATATACTTTAGTCAAGTGGGTCCTACCAATTACGTTGTCCTTTATATAACTACAGAGGAGAAACAAACCTTAAAATTTGTTAAACATTTAACATAATGTTAAACATTAAAAGACAAGTAAGTCATCTAATTTTATTTCTAATTTGTTTTTCAAATTACCTAGATACTAACTCAATTGATTTCCTTGAATACATGCGTTTATGCTGAACTTGCTCATGTGCCTCTTCAGCAGCATTTCATGTCAAAATTTACTTGTGAGGTACTATAAAATACCAAATAACTGAAAGGAAAACGAATTTCGCCTTCATCAGCAGCAAATGTTATTCACATCTGTGTCTAGTTGTTTTGTCTCATGCACGGGTGTTATTTCTCTGCACAGAAATTTCTTTTTGTTCTTTTTTCTTGTTTCCTAATGGGAAATGAACCCCTATTTCCAGGGCTCAGGAGGGAATGGAATTTCCACCTTGCGGTGTTTCTCTGAAACCACTCTAGGGCTGTGAATCTTTCCTTCTCTGCTGGTAATGGAATCCCACACACAGCCAGTCTGTACTAATGATTTTAGTTGCCTCCAGCACCACTTATGACTAAGTGCAAAACCCTCTCTTCTGCCTCGTTACTCCACCACCCTGCTGAACCACAAGTCTAACACGATAACCTTCTCAGGACTTCTTCACAGTGGAGCTAATTATACGCCAAGACATGAACACTTCCTTTGAGAGGTAGCAATAAAGACATCATGTCTGTCTGCGTGCTCCCCTGTGCTAACACTGCTGCACAAGTGTGTGTATCCAAACTCGCTGTGAGTTCCTCACAGTATTTTTACAATTTGCGGACTGGAAGAGCAGAAGATGATAAACTTTTAAAAAGCTGTATACATATTCTATTAACACCACCCAATGTCAGAATATCAGAGCCTACTCTCAGAAATGTGATCATTTCAGGTCACATCTGAGAAATTTGCAGTATGAGAGTTCTTGTTCTGCAGATTCTTAAGAAATCTGCAGAAACCCAAGAAGAAAGCTTGCCTCTGTTTTGAGTTGAAAGTTAATTCTTCTGTGTCAACACAATGTGATCCCAGTTCTAGCCAAGGGATAATTCTGTTGTGGTCTGTCACTCCTCACGTGCAAGGAAAGTCTTTAAGCATTACTTCATCCCTTGTGCATTGCACAAGGATAAAGGGTGGATTGCTTCTAGAGAGCTTCTAGAGAGTTATTGTACTTTCCTAACTCATGTAACTACACTTGGACTTTTTAGTTAGCTAGGTTAGTAACGATTTCTTTTTCCTTTTTTTTTTTTTTTCCCCCAATTGATTTTCCTTGTCATTTCCCCAAAAGTATTCTTTAGATGTTCAGGCTGTCTGATTTCATCTGCTACTTTCTGTGTGAGAGAACCGTACAGTGAATGATGGGAATTCTGATTGCCTTGACTGTCTGTCAGGCTCCTACATCACAGGGAATGCTCTATAAACCCCTTACTTGTCATGGTCTTAAGGGATGCAAAACTACACGTAAGCTTCCTGAGAAATCCATAGGACCGGTCTTGGATCTAGCAGCACATTACCTTCCCAGATATTTCAGCAGGGAACCTAAGAATGTCAGTGGAAGTTTCCTAAACAAATCTTCCCTTTCAAAATTCCAGTTAAAAGGGGGAGATAACCTCAGCACATTCTCCCCATTTCTCTTCAGTGGGCACCAGAATGACTCCGATGTCACACATTATTGTGTGACACAGTGTACACAAATATGAGGCAGAACAAGCTGTCACTAAAGAAGTGTAAACATATATTAGCAAGGGTGGCTAGTAAGGTCTTCATACTCTTTTATGTTGCACACATTGATATAGTTAATACATGCTATGACATCAAAAACTGTAGATGCTTTTTTTTAAAAAAAAAAAAGGATAAAGAAAATTATTTCACATATCATGAATCAGCCAAGTTCTGAAAATATATGTTGGCATAAGGTATATTGCTTCAGGTTGGTACCATAAACTTAGCATGAGACAATATAAACAGAAATTTCTCTTGAAATATAAAAGAAAAATTGTCATGATTCAGACAGGTGGTTTCCCAGAAAAAAACTGTTTTCAGAGAGAAAATAAAAAAGAAAAAGAAAAAAAAAAGCAGCAAGTCTCTCTGGCTCCTGGGTGGTATTGAACTCATTCCTAACTGATAATGTTTTGATCTTGTGGACACTGGTATTAATACATGTTTCTCTCTGATTCCTAGCTTTTTCTTCCAAGTCAAACAGGATTTTTCTAGTTTTGCTCAATGTGGCAACGTCAATGCAGTTGCAGCTTCTGATTCCCACATCGTTTGTCCATTTCTTGCTTTTATATCAAGGTGAAGATGAGATGAAGACATGATCTTCCAAAAGGATATGATATTCGCTCTATCCAATGACTTGGATTGAAGATTACAATTTGAAAGAGTTTGGATCTGGGTTCAGAATGACACTTTGAATTTTAGCCCATTGTAAAGTTTTTAATACTTAAAACTTTGCCACCTAGTCAGTATGTTCTCAGGGAGAGCTTTTTTAACATAGAGATACAAAAATAAATATTGAAAGATTTAACTACGATCAATGGAGAAGGATAATGTTTAGCAATAGCTTTAAGAAAAATTTTATCAATTAATCTCAGTGTTAAATGGTCTGAGTTATTAAATGTAAAATGACCTCATTAAAGTGATGTGACTACCAGGGTCATTCTTTTGTCAAACAGTGTTTCCACTAAATTAAACTCTTCCCTTATTTACTAAGCCACATGGAGTTTCTGGTGCTTTTATTCAAACGCATTAAAATGGTAGACCTGCTTAACTCTTATTATCTATGTATTTTTCAGCCTAGAACAACCAGTCATTACCTATATGCAATACATGAACAATAAATATTATTTTCCATTAAAAATAATAACTTATTTCAGAGAACTAATAAGTGCTTATCCATTGGTAAGCCTTTTAAAAAAATAGCTTTTAGCAGATGAGAAAACACTTCGCAGGTAAATTTTATACATTTTTAATATTCTATTGCTTTCAAAATTTAGTCATCCAGTTCCATTTAATAGCTGAATATTATTTGTCTCTATATAGCAGTGCCCGGTCATGTTGCCATGATACTGTCTCCTTTTTAAAAGCTCTTTCTCTAATGGCCTTTGATGTTTCCTTACAGAACTTTTTGTTCTTCTCCTCTCTTTCCATTTTAGTTCCAAAACATACTCAGGCTGTAAAGGGAACAGTCTCTTCAGAGCCTAAGGATATGCTTCTTTGGGTCAATGCTGAGTGACGTAGCTGCTTCTTTAATCAACCATTACTAAGCTCAGAAACATTATTGATAACATCTGAAACTTTATGTACTTATCTACAGTAATCTCTGAAAATTGCTTCTTCCAAATCATTACTCCTTTGCCCTGCTGCTGAAAGGTATATAGTGGAGATTGTCTCTTGAATACAAAATTAAATATTGAGTGCAAGACAACTTAGGCTCTCACTAAAAGGGCTTTTTTCTTTGACAAATATATACATTATATTTGTCTTGTGAGAGTGAAAGTAGATCAAAATAGGGGGATGTATTATCTAGTCTGTTCTTGCCTTAGTTTTTGACACCCTGTAGGAAAACAATATTGAGGCCTGTGCATTATCTCAGGCACTCAGCAAGTGATGATCCTAATTGGTTATAGTGTTCACCCAAGAGCAAGATAGAGGTCTACATCCCTGGTCTTTCATCTCAGTGGTGTGGAAATGAGAATACAGATGATCACTCCACACAGTAGGCTAGAGTTTAATGCTGATTTTTTAATTGAATTTTAAAAATCATAAGTGTTACTTATAATCTTAGGTGGCTAAATTAAAGTAAGCAGTGAATCATGGAGACTACAAGGTACAGAATTGTTTAGGCATAGATTTTGGATAAAAAGGTTGCAGTCTCCCATGAAGCAGACATGGCATACCACCTCAGCCGAACGGCCATGTAGCTCTTCCTCCTCCTCTACTGCGACATCATTTCTATCTATTCTTTAAAGACTGTGTATTTATTTAATAGTTTATATAACAAGGGACACATTTGTGACTTCTTAAAAGACAGCAAATAAATTACTACTCTGAGGGGAGTGGGAAAGCATGGAAGAGAAGTGAAACTGAAGCATGTTTCTAATAGGATAAATTTTGCATTAGGTGAACCAATGCCTGGGAACTTTTTCAGTAAGAAATGTGGTTTTGTCTTCTCTGTTCTTGTCTTGCATCCCTGAACTCATTTGTTCTATGAGTTAAATGTAATTCTCAATTGTAGAATTTCTTAAAAAAATGTCTAGTCCTATTTGCCAGGTGTTACATGCCATACAAACAAGAAAGGTAGAGTCTGTCTGTTAAATAAATGTAAATTTTCCATGACACTTTTCTTAGTGGGTAAGCCTTTACTTCACAGGGAGCCTTGTCTGTGCTTTTAGCTAAAATGAGAGGAAAAGAATTTAAGTTTTCATCCTGTGGATTTACTATTTGAAATATAGGCAATGTTCCTCTACACAAAAGCCTGCACTGAGATTCAGACTTCAGCTGTTACTCATTCAGAATCCATGTTTCAGTATCTATTTGCTTTTATTTTATTTATTTATAAGTTTTCCCCATTTTCAAACCAGAAAAAGTGTTTTCTAAAGCACAAACATAGCCTATAAATGAGCTAAAGGCTTCTATATGCTGCAATGTTGTAGCATATAGCATTTACATCCAAGTTAGGTTAGTTTAGTTAATTAACTTTACTGAAATCTGCCTGTCACACGTGCCTTTTCCAGACTCAATATAAAACCATACTTGAGCTGGCAAGTAAGTTGGTTTGCAAAATTTGAACAGACAAAATACATAAAGATTGCAACATGGATTCATCTTTAAGCAGCTCTTCCTAGTTTCCATAATTAAAGTAACTTGAAGGTCTATCCTTCAATTTGCCACTCACTGCTGAACACTAGGTAAAACCAAAACATGGGCTCTTGCCTTACATGATACCTATAAGAAGCATATACAAAAAGGAAGGGAATTGTTTTACAATAATTAACTCATCTGCTAAAATTTCTAGGTTTCATCTTATCTTTGAAATGAATGGTATCAAGCGCAGAATGACCCCCGTGGTTAAAGCAAGTGGCAGGGGAGCTTGATAGAATACTGTAACGTTATGTTCTCGAAAATGCAAATCCTGGCTTAAATCCAAGACTCCAATAAACATCTGAGAGAAAAGGAAAGCACTTCTCAAATGCACCTGTGCAACCTGCAGCACCTTACAGTGTGAGAAAAGTTCAGGTCTGACTGTTCAGGAATTCTGACTAAATAGAAACTACTTGCACATGACTGAGAAAGAAAGTTAAAGAAGAAACTGGTATCTGGTGGTGAGATTACTGCTCTCCTTTCTGTCAGATTTTACAATATCACTACCTGACAGGCACAAAGATTTCCCAGAAGCACATTTTAAAAACAGCTATTGTATAACAGGTTTTAGAAACGCTCATACAAGCCGTGTCAAAATCAAAGCAGAATGCGTAAGGACAGAATAAAACCACTGCTTAAAAACATTCCTGCCTTTTTTTTTTTTTTTTTTAAGTAGGGCAGTAAGTGCAATGCTTACAAGGTTAGAATGTTGTAAGTCTTACAATGCTTATTATTTTCCATAATAAAACCTTTTTCTTGTTTTGAAGTAGTGAACTGGAGCTATTTGGGCTGAAATTCTTCGTGCCACTTCTGTAGACTGAGAAGATTAAATAATAGGATCAACCTATGCACAGCACCAGTGGATATAATCAATCTTTTCATGCTTTTTTTACATTCATCAAGATGATGGTGGATGTGGATTTGCCTGCCCTGATTGAACTTGTTTCAACTGGTAATTTTGTAATGCCTACAGCAACTTTTACTGAAAGAAATTCACAGTTGAACTCTCTTGCCTACCCAAGCAATGGTCGCCCATCTAATGTCCAACACAGACACACCCAGAAGTCCCTGTTCTATGATCCTGTGGCTTGAGGAGCTACTGAGTTTGAATATTCCTGGACTCGTGTGGTAGTGCATGCCCCTCTTCTAGGTTAAGCCAGAGCAACAGTCTGTGAGTCATTCTGTGAACTGGAGGACTTAACAGATTTATGTTAGAAAGAAAGAAAACATGCACAAATAAGGCAGATCAGTTGGTTGACTGAGTTCACAACACAGTGCCACAGCCAGCTGTGCAGGTGCGAGGCAGAGGATGTGAACTACGGCCTTGGAGAAATGAATGTCCAGGCATGGGAAAGACAGCAATGCCTTCCATTGGCATTACCACCCAAGACACAGAAAAAAAAAAAAAAAGGTACCTGTGATCTGACTTGCAAATGAGACGAGTTTCCTCAGCAGAAGTTAGTGATAAGCATGATTTGAATATATATTTCTAGGTACTTGGGAAAACAAATTATAGGTATCTTAGGTTGGACACACAACATTACTTGATTGAACTGTTTGGGTTTCACTCTCAGTACTGTGGTATTCCATATATACAACGTAAATGGTTTTTATTTCAAACTTTACTAAAATTAATTAAGTAATAACAACAGAAACTGTAAAATGGAAGGTGATTATTCTGTATGCAGTTCAGACTGCAAGAAACTGTACATAATTCATGGAGCCATATACTGCACAAAGTAAGAAACTGTTCATAGGACCATACAACTATCAGACCTAAATGATGCTATGGGTCACTGAGTCTAATTTCCTGCAGTTGCAGACAACCACGGAATCCAGTCCTTTTCCTAAACATTCCAAATTGGTTCTAAGGATTATTTGTTTGCCCATAATAGGAGAAGCCATAACCCAACCATGTCTGGATTTTACTGACCATTTTGCCAGAAACTTCTAATGCTCAATCTTAATTTATTCCTGGGAAGTTTCTATCTGTTCTTGTGCTAATGTTTTGCTTTAGAATGAAATTTCATATATTCAGCTAAATGAACAAAGGTTCTATGACAGATTGGAATATAGCAGAGAAATGGAACACCTCCTTCCATAACATTTCTTTCCTTCTGAATTCATCTTTCTTGAGTGTGGATAGCAAGAACTATTGCAGAGGAAATAGCTCCTCTGCATCATATAACACAACTGCTTTCCAACACTATTGTAACCAATGTCATCTAGTACACTTGTCTCTTCCACAGCCGTGTCACACCAGTGACTCATAAATCATTCTGTGATCAACCACTCACTACACTTGTCCCCACCACAGCTGCTTCCAGTCAGTGAGCTCACAAATTAACAGAAACTCTCAGTATTAGTCCCGAAGAGTACTTGTACTTCATATTATTAGATTTCATCCCTTATGTATTATTCCAGCCCTTACAGTCAACCAATTGCATCTTTCATCTGTGTTAATGACAGATGTACTTTTTGCTTTTGGCAAACTCAATTATCACACTCTTGTATCTCCATACTAAGCTTATTAATGAAATTATTAAACAAGACTGACCCCTGAAGAGCTCCAGTAATCAAACTCTTGTAACAGCACTTTCCCTTTCAATACCACTTGTTATCTTCCCTTTTAGCTAGCTTCCTCCCTTGCAATATCATGCTTTCAGTGATAAGTGAACATTGATTATTTATATATATTGAGAATATATAATCAAAATAGTCTTTTTCTAATAATCAAAATAGTCTTTTTCTATTGCACTAACACTATTTGCAAACACTAGTTGAATCTGATACATAATACTAAGAGGTTCAGTGTATTAAACTCTAGTTTTTTGCTGTTGTTAAGGCAAAAGTTTAATAAATGATGAAATATTTTTGATGCTCCATTTTGAAAAAGCATGCCTTGTTTCATTACTGAGCTAAATTAAAAACAACTGAAAAGCCTCAAATGTTACATGGAATAAATGAATAAAATTCTTAATGACTGACAATGAAGTACTTTTTGTTAATCCAAACTAAGAAAAATATATTTTTATTTGGATTGACATAAAATTAATGTACTTTCTGTTGGTTTTGATTTTGCAATGGAATAAAAAATAATTATGTAAGCCATCTTTACTTTTATAGGAAGCATGAATTCTGGCCTCTTCATATGCTGACCCCATCTCTTTACAGGTTGAGTGATCTTTTAACACAGGTTTTCCAGAACACAATTTAAAATTAAATAGTAGTGTGGCAGAGACAACTCTGACCAGGTGCCAGGTCCTGCACTTGGGTCATAACACCCCCATGCAGGGCAACAGACTTGGGGAAGGGTGGCTGGACAGCTGCCTGGTGGAAAAATGACCTGGGGATGGTGGTCAACAGCCAGCTGAATATAAGCCAGTGGTGTGCCCAGGTGGCTAAGAAGGCCAAGAGCATCTTGGCCTGTATCAGGAATAGGGCTGCCAGCAGTTCTAGTGAAGTGATTGTTCCCCTGTACTGGGCACTGGTGAGGCCTCATGTGCTGTGTCCAGTTTTGGGGTCCCTCACTGCAAGAAAGTCATTGAGGTGCTGGAGCGTGTCCAGAGAAGGGCAATGAAGCTGGTCTGGAGAACAAATCTTGTGAGGAGCAGCTGAGGGAGCTGGGGTTGTTCAGCCTGGAGAGAAAGGAGTCTGAGGGGAGACATTATTGCTTTCTACAACTACCTGAAAGAGATTGTAGTGAGGGAGGGTCAGTCTCTTCTCCCAAGCAACAAGTGATAGGACTAGAGGAAATGGCCTCAAGTTGCATCAGGAATGGTTTAGGATGAATATTAGGAAAAATTTCTACACTGAAAGGGTTGTCAATCACTGGAACAGGCTGCCCAAGGAAGTGTTTGAGTCACCATCCCTGGAGATATTTAAAAGATGGGTAGACATGGTACTGAGGGACATGGTTTAGTGGTGGACTTGGCAATGTTAGGTTGATGGTTGGACTTGATGATCTTAAAGATTTTTTTCCAACCTAAATGATTCTATGACTGCATCACACTATCCCCAAACATAAATTCTGGAGAAGGTTGGACTAATGGATGAGTGATAGCACCTGCAAATGTCCCCACTCTCTGCAAGAAAGCATTTCATGCAAAGACAAACACTGCCAGGTGCATAAACAAACCTGTAGTTCTAAGATGAAGACATAGACACGTGTATCAAAAGCCATATGCATGTTTCAGGTAATGTTTTTGTACTGGTCCTCAGAAAAAGTTAGGAGAAGCTCAAAGCAAAGGTAAAAAACAATATAGGCAAGCAACAACATTGACAAGAGTGAGACAGTGGGGAAAAAAATAAGTCAAGGAAAATCACCCAGGAAACTATTGTATCACACACATATGGCAGAAATAAAAGGTTGCTTACTGAAATGGAAGAAAAGAATACTTTTAATACCAATCAGTTAGGGATTGTGTACAGTACAACTTAGTATTTATTTGAAGGCATAAAATACAATGCTGTTTTGCACAATTAACTACTGGCAGAAACATTTATTGAAATGATTGAAAAACCCAACAGGTTTGTTCATTATATACTTTAAAAAAATATATTTCTAACAGATACTTTATATGTCAGAGTGATTACGTGTACCCTAGCAACCAGGATGTTATTGAAATTCTACATACCAGCAC
Organism: Scolopax mira; assembly: GCA_004320125.1. Lineage (NCBI taxonomy): Eukaryota > Metazoa > Chordata > Aves > Charadriiformes > Scolopacidae > Scolopax > Scolopax mira. Next base: position 92,694 of record BJBW01000187.1, read on the forward strand.
ATGAGTCATTTTAAGAGATGTAATAAGTCTAATAACGAATGTTTAATGAATGTCAGAGTCAGTAAGCTACAAGCTAGATTTCATAAATGTGCAAAGCTTGGTAAATGAATTTTGTTCATAAATGTGATGATAAGGAAGGATAAATAACTGTGCGATTTTTTTCAGAGAAATGTTAAGTAAAAATTTATATGTTATTTGCCGTATTTATCATCTGAAGCTTTTTACAAAACAACTTCACTTATCTCAGTTGTAAGTGAGTCATATATCTAAGTTACAGAAACATTCATAAAGTATATTTTATATGCCTTCCCCAACACCAGTTGCCTGATGTTTCAGCTCCGATCTTCGATAGACAGAGGCATTATCCGTTTTTTAAAAACAGCTCTGTAGTTACTCCGGCAATTTGCATGATGTGCTGCTTCAAAGATCATCATGAGGCATTTGGGAAAAAAAAACCAAACAACTGGAAATAGAATTAAACCCCAAAGTAAATTTTTTTTTCTACCTAGGGGATGTGAAAAGATCCTGTTTCATGACAGTACTGTTGCGTTCATTTCAAGGTTTAACCCCAACTACTTGGGATTCTTTCCTAAGTAGCAAAGTATAAAATAGCCTATTATAATGTCTACAACAACACATGATGGAAATGTTTGCTTAAGTGAAAAGTAAAAGCACACTTTTTTTCCAAAGTCTCGCTTGAAATACTTAATGTATTATATAAATGCAAGATTTGAGGTTGAAAGGGCATTGATGCCTTCTAGAATAACAGTTCTCACATTCCTAGTACAGCCAACATATTTGCTTCTCTGTACTTTTCCTACCTCTGTTCATCAGTTTAACTGTACTCATTGCTAGTGTGTTTTATGCTAATTTGCAGAGAGCATCAGTTAATGCCAGCTTAAAGACCTTTTTTAGCATTCAGCTGTTAATTGATGCTGTGTATGCTAGTCATACCTTGTTGTCAAAGGTTTTGTTCTTAAAATTCCTTTTATGGATCAGGAACAAATTCTGATTAGTTATGAATCAGGTAGGAAAATTAATCAAAAGTTTTTGAACAAAGGAAATTCCTAAAGTAGTGCATGAAAGAGAAATAGGCCCTTGTAAACACATTGTACCTAAGGAGACCTAAAAGTAATTGGAGGAAGGACAAAGGAGGCTTTGACAATAAAACTTGTTACAGATTTACCGAGAATGAGAGACATCTAACCCAAACTAAGTTCAAGTTTCACTGCCTGTTCCTTGTAATTTGCACAGGATCACTGTTATATTAGTCCAAAGCACAGCACATATTTTTCATGCAAAACAAGACTACAACCAGTTATGGTTAAGCCAAGGATGGCTTTTTAACAGTTCATAACCCTTATTTATAGACATTAAGCTTGAAGCACAAATCCATTCTTTAAGTCTGTGCTGAAAGGTACACAGCATCACAGGCAGGCAGTGTGAATCAAAACCTGTCACTTTTTCTGATGTAACTGAACCTGGGGTGTGGTGCACGCTCACTGTCTTATCACAGAACCCATCCCTTGCTCTGTTTACAGTAAGGTACTGAGCAAGCCAGGCTTTTACAACTCTTTTGAACTCAAAAAATTCTACTACAGTTATCAGCACTTGCGCCACCAGCAACATCAAAATGTGACAGAATTTCTCAATTTAGTTTTCATTTTCAATTTAGAAAGAGGAAAATAGCTTAGACCATAATTCACTTTATCAGGATCCTTGTGTTTTCAAAATAGCCAAAGAAAGGAGTGTTTAAGAGAAGAATCCCAAAGAAGAGTGCTTAAGAGTAGAAGAAAATAGTAATTTGGATTAGTCCTTCATAAGGAGTAATTTATTTGATTTTTTTTTTCTGTTTTTAAATGTTCCGGAAAAAAATAAATAAAAATAAATGTTTAAAATCATCCACAGAGTCAGTAAACAAATCCTCCCTAATCTGCAGGAAGACTTCAAAAACTTAGCTGTAAACAGCCCTATTTTCTGGTGTATTGGTGCATAAAGTCCTCAGACGTTGTTTCTGTTCTGGCTAATTATACAATAATCAACTAGAGGAATGTTGTACCATGTATTTGAGTTGATTTTTATAGAGTCCTTCATGGGAATCAACACACTTAGCACTGTAAAGACACGGACAAAGTGCATGCTCCTGCATGACCCAACTGTGTCTAAACAAGCAAAAGGGGAAATGGGAGATGAGAATCTGAACAAAATGACACAACTGACTAGTAGCAACCAAAGGATTGAAGATTTCCTGCATTTAAGCCTGATAAGCAGTAGATCAGGCTGCTTTTTATCTGTAGAACTTACAGGGAAAACTAAATGCTCCATTTTTTTACTTGCTAGAATGTGGGTAGTGTGTCGGATTAGGAGACACAGTTTTGAGTTCTCTGGGTTTGCCTCTTGTTTTCAGCCTGGTTTCCTAAGGAAATGAAACTTGTGCAATCACGATGGGCGTGTATGGGTGCCTGTAGAAACTTTTGAACCTGTTGCCAAACTGTAGCAAAATTGGACACAAAATATTGGTCTCAAAGATAAAGTAATTCAAAAGTATCTCCCTCAAAGATGGTGTAATACAAACCTGGTGAAACAACTGTAGGTGCCAGTTTTCCTCAGTATTAAGGAATTTATTAATTAAAAATACAACAAGAAAACAGAATCTCAAGAAAAATGCAACATTAGGAACTGGAACGTAAAGGAAGAAAGCCAAATACAGTATTATTCATAACAAAATAAGGAACTGGAATAACTTCTTATGCACGAGTGGCACGAGGATCTCTCCTTTCAGCCTGCGGGTATCACATCTTTATAAACAGCCACAAGACCATTCAGATTTCCTCTGTGCTTCAGAGGGTAAAAGTGGTGGTAGCAGAAAGCCCCGCTGCTGTACTCAAAGGAAGAAGGAAGTAAGAGATGAAAACTGGAGTGAAGCTATGTTCAGAATTGAGATTATTTAGTTAGTGATCTCAGGTGTTATACTTAGGCAAGGTCTACTCAAAAATATCAGTGTAGACAAAGCCTCCTTGAGGCTCAAGGATGGCAGTGATTCAACTTCTTATGTAGTTAGAGTATGCAGTTTGAGCATCTGTCTCATGTTGGAATTTATTTGCTCCTCTTCCTAGCTGGTGAGATACCTGGCCAAGAGTGTGTGAAGGAAGCTGGGGAGAGGGTACAGATGTTTAAATTGAATCCTGCTGAGCAGGTCAGAAATTTTCTTTCCCTTTTTGAAAGAAAACTCAGTTTTCCACCCTCAGTTACATGAGCAGCCATCAAACCAAAGCACACGATTTCCATTGTGTCACAGGCATTCACTCAGCATAACCATAAAATGGAAGGACAGAAGCTGAAACTCTAAGACCTTTTTACACAGGAGGGGCTAAGAAATGTTTTTATTCTGGTTGCTATAGTAACGAATACAGAAAAGGCTGATTGCACAATCACTTCAATTACACATTTCAAGACAGTGATACTTTCAGACAGTAGTAATACAACTGCAATGCAAGAAAGTACTGTAATCAAGGAAAGATGGAAGCACAAGTCAACAACATGCTTACGATGTATTTGTCAGCTTATGATGGAATATTTGAGAGGAAGGCTGAGTCTTGGGTAAGCACCAGATTTTTCACATCTAGATTCAGTATTTTGCCCTTCCACAGTTTTTTTTTTTGTGATGTTGACCATGTCATACGGTTCAGATTCAGCGGAACAGTGTTGAATAAAAGTTATGAGTGATAACAAGCCATTTTAGATGCTTGGCCATGGAGCAGAATCCAGAACCTTAAGTTACTCAGATTACAACAGGCTGCATTCTGAGCTCGAGCAGATGAACATAGTTTACTAACGTAATTGCTTCTGAGAGATCATATCTTAAATTACATCATATAGGGTGCATAAGTGGTCTTTGGTGAAAGGAAGCACTTCTTTTACTTGATGTTCTGGAATCTCTCCTCAAGATAGTTTCCTTTCCAAGGCCAGAGAAGTCAACACTCTATTTTTAAAATGTATTTAAATTCAATGGCTCAGATGCTAGGAGCCCTCATGGAAATGTTCTCACTCATAGAGAGTGCTCTAGCACTCTTGATATCATTATATGAGACACCTAAGATCAATTCCTTCTGCTGTCTGTGGAAATTAAAACCTTACCTCACACATCTCAGTAGGAAAACATATTAAATGCGAGGTTATAGGATATTTAAATGGGAAAGGTGGTCTCACACTGTCCTATTCAATAATTAAAGAACCTTGTGTGCATACAGAATGCACTCCACAAACATTAACACAAACAAATACCAGAACACTCCACTGGGAAGGGGAGAAATTAGGCTCCATTTCTGTTAGATTTAATATTAAGTAGTCCTTGAATCAAGCAACATAGCCAGAGGAACAAACAGCCTATTGATTTTGATTGCTGGGAGCTGTCCAGAAACAGAGCTTTAGATGCAACCAGTTTGAAGAAGCAGTTATGTCAGGGTATTAAGAATTTTAACTTGGATCTAAGGAATTTGGAATACAAAATACTATATGGACTGACATGTCAATCTGGATGAACAGCTGTCTGTTAGAAATATGATAATGTCAGGAGTTACCTACCTGCCCCAGGTTCTGTGTTATTAACTACACTTAAAAACTGTGAGAAAAACAGAAATTAACAACATATGGCCATGGAAGACTAAAATACAACTGCCAATGATTTAATAAAGTTAAACAGCTTAAAATTGAAAGATTCTATTAAACAACTTTTCAAAGTATCAAAAAAATAAAAAGAATTTGTAAAATGCAAAAAGCATAGTATTTAATCAGTGAAAAGATAGAACAAGGACTTTGTATAATGGGAAGTTTTTGTTGTTTTTCAAAACATATTCCATAAACTAATTGCACAGCACTTTGAAATAATTGTCTTGTTAAATAATTTGCCTTGTGAGAGCCAAAGAGAATGATGAGATACAAAGAAGTAAAAAGGTAAAAGAAATATTTGCACAACAGGTAAAATGAAATTTAAAAACAAAGCAAAGCAAACCACACCACATTCTGGTCTATACATAAAGACAGCACATGATTGAGATAAGCTTGTTAAATAGCTGGAGTGACCTCCTGAATTTCCTTTTATCCCTTATTACAGTTCAGGGAACAGGGAAATGAGGTAAATTATACAAGTACTGTTGAGGGATACAAACGATGCTTGAAAAGGTGGCTGCATATTAACTTGAAATGTATATAGGTAAATGCAGGAAGTTAAAATAAAACATGAAAACAAAACAAAAAAAATCAATGAAGTCACTCATTCATTCCCTTGTAGTATACCTAAGCATGTGCTGCAATCTACACAGCTCCAAAGGAACAACTTCCTATGGAAGCAAGTCAAACATTGAAATTGTATCTGTTTATCTGAGCATCACCACCACAACAATTAACATAGCACAATCTTAAAAATTTGTATGAAAATGAAATGGTCTAGCACATATACATACTTGCCCAACTTCTAATACAACGTTGTAAAGTCCCTATGGCATGTGAATGCTTCCCACTGGAGGGTCAAACTGAATCCTCAATAGCTGGTGCATAAATACACAGTGTGTCAGAGAAATCATAAAAGCTAGGTAAAAGAGATAAAAGGTTCTGAATCTCAATCAGCACTTACTCAGCAATTACACTACAGGGTGCTACTATCTATTTTTTTGCCACCTACCCTGCAAAAAAGCTGAGGGATCTACAGACCTATTTAGTTTAAGTGTTTGAATTATTTTTCATTGCACAGACCAAGCACAGACCAAGACAAAAGCACAACCTTCCTGCCTGAATACAAACAAATGTAAAATAGTGAGCAGAATATTGGTAAAATCTGACATGTCCATTTAAGCACAATTTTCCTACTTTATTGCCTTTTCTCTGTACTGTGGAAACATGCATTAAACTTTTTTGTCCATATTCTTAAGTAATATTCTGTAACTAATGGGGAGAATAATAGTGTTTGGCATGTTCTTAAAAGTGACATAAACCAATCTGCATTAAGAACACTAGTGCAGTTACTTTGACCCATTGGTCATATAATTTTATTGACAATGTTTTTCCCTCCTCTTGGTTTTCTGAGCTTTTAAAGGTAGATACCACTAAGTTTAAACTCAAATTTTAACATGTGCTTGTATTTGACAAAGAAATAGCTCACAACAATTTTTTTTAACCTGTGAGTTGTCCTGAACAAACATTAACAACCTTTCCTTTCAAAATTCCAAAGACATGATAAAATAGGACAGATAGATAGGAAGAGAGAAAACACACACAAACAACCGTTTTTCAGACAGAAATAGAATCTCTTAACTTTCACTATTGGATTATTTTCAGGTTGTCATAAGACTCCACTGTTGATGTTTACACCACAGGATTTCAGAAGCTGCAGGTGCAAAAGAAAAGTACTGTTAACTCTTTTTTACAGTATCACCAAAACAGTTCTAGTGGAGGTTACAAAAAGTTTTGGATACTTTGCCTAACATTCTTGTAGTCTGACTGCCAGAAATCTTAGCACAAAAGGTGCTCAGCATATCTTGACAACCATGCATGTTTTCTAAATTAGATGTTCACAGATACCCTTATAATTAGAGATTATGTTCCTGAATTTAACAATGTAGTTGGGCTAGAACTTTATGAAAATCCCTTTTTATTACCCCTGGATGAGCTCCTAACAAATAGGTGGGGTTTTTTTAAACAGATTAATTTTCATCATATGAATTTTCAGCCTGTCCCTGTTTGCCATTTTAAAATAAAGAGTGGGTTTAAATGTGTTTGCTGGATTGAAGTCTAAATACCTTCAAATCATGTGACTATTGATATGGTACTAAACATTGGTTTTGGTATATATTTGCAATGACATCCTATTCAGTACTGCTATAGCTACTCTCCCTGATTAAAAATGAATCCAGCAATAGATAATGCTTCTAATCCAGAAAACTGACAGCAGCCCTTGAAAATATTGCTATTCTGATGAGTCATTTAAAACAAGAAACAGTATGCATTGCTTTAAAGCTTGGAGGTTAAGGAGCTTCCCAGCTATAAAACTGGGAGGAGAAGGAAAAGATCTTAGGAGTTCAGGAAAACCTGCAGAATTTAGGTCTAAGTAATTGACATTTCCCCTGTATTCATTTTACATCTAGCCACAATAGACTACAAATTAAGGTGATCCAATTCTTACTCAGAATTTTTGCCATTTTCAGCCCACAGCTATATTTTTTCTTTTAAATAATGGTCAACTTACTGTTAATCCTTATATCAGTAACAACAGACACAAAGACATTGGCAGCCACTCCTATTATCTGCAGCCATGCTGCCTTTGTTTTAGCCCTGTTCTGTCCCCCAGCACCAAGGACTTGGTGGGTTCCTGGAATGGCTGTAAGGGAAGATGCTCTTCCTCCCCTCTCCTTTCACTTCCTCTTGTCCCCGGCTGACACACACTGAGCACACTGAGAGAAACAGAGCAAGGAAAACCCTGTGAAAAAAGAGCATTTCCCTTAAAGCAATGCAAAATGAAAAAGTCCTTAAGCAGAGGAAGAGTATGGGCCTTATCTATGTGGCATCTCACGTTCACTTACACTTTCAGGACTTAGTCCAGTGTTCAGTTCAAATCAGCACAACCTTGCACTTCAGGGTAAAATCTCCCTGGAAAAGGTTCCTGCCCTGCAGATGAGATCATAAAGGGCAGTGAAACACCACTTCCTACACACGCACGTCCTGTGAAACCCCTGTGATTACTCCACATTACTCCTCACCTCGACTGTCACTCTTGCTTCTTCACACAATCCCTACTTTGTCACTGGAAATTACAAGGGCAAAATCATTAATGCTGCAGCAGCAAAATTGAATTTTGACCACTCAGTTTGGAAATTTTGAAGCAACCCCATCAGAAACAAACCTCGTGGAAATCACAGCTACATTTCTTTCCAACTTGAAGGAGCACTGTAATTTTAGCTATTAGCTAAACTGAAAAAATTTAAGTAAATATTACATTAAACAACCCTCCTCCCCCGCCTTCTGTGAGCCCAGCTTTCATCCTGTCATACTTTCAAAGGGACTGTTATATCCACAACAATTTATCTGTGAAAACACTTAAAAGAGGTTACAATACACTTAATGGATTTCTAGTGAGTGGTATCTTGCCTCTTGCTGCTGACCAAGAGATATCCTGTAAAGGAAGTAGCTAATCACTGTCTCCTTGGAAAATGTTTACAAAGGGACCTGTTGGATGATGTTATCTACATCCTGTTTAAGTAGCTGTTTTGTTCTTCTAAAGCAGATGGCGAACCAAAAAGAAGCATTCTTAGTAGCATTGTTATGCTTTTCCTTTCTGTATCTTGAGCCTAACTGTTTCTGGACAGCAGTTCTTTCAAGGGTACCAGCTGGTTTTTGCCTTATCTTTCCATACTTTATACACATGCAAGTTAAGAAAGAAGGTGTTGCAGCACGGTTGGTGTTTCGGGGGGAGGGAGAGGAAGTAGGGAAGTAGATTCATTTTTGTGCAATTTTCATCAAAACCAATCAGTAAATTGTATTTACACAGAAGAATCCTAAAGACCTGAATCAAAGCTGACATCAAATAAATATGGTAATTCTGAAGGACCAGAAAGGAAAGAAAACTATCTTGCTATGGACTACTAGAGGGAAATAGAAGTTATGATGACAATGCTCCTGGACTCACTTAAAGTAAATGAAAACCTTTTATCTGTCCCTGATGACAGAATTAAATATTCTTTTGGTTTTAGTGATACAGAACACAGATTTCAGGTAGCAGTATCAATACCTTTCATTACATACTGGGCTATTATAATATCCCAAACAGCCCCACTGTGTGCTACTTCTGAAAGACATTAATGCAAGGTAGGCAGATGATCAGTGCTTACTGTATTTCAGCATTCTCCTAAATAGGAAAATATTAACATTTTTAACCAGTGGAAAGGCTGAGGAATTTCTTCCTGGGACTGAGCCTCAAAAAGCCACACAAACCAAAGTGTGCATCTACTCAGAAGAATGCCACCAGCTAATAATATTTTCTGACTTACCAGACTTGATGTTTTTATATATTGTCAAGATATATGTTCATGGCTTTTCTTACTGGAACAATTAATTTAGTCCACTGTTATTTAAAGTCTTCCAGAGCAAATTCTGGCCTTATATTAGACTGACTAGTATAATATCGGAAAAAGTAGACTGATATTCAGATGTTGCTTTTTTTAAAGTTTAGTAAAGCTTTCAACATAATTTTCTACAATATTCCTGTATTCAATTTGGGACACTGAGGTCTGGATGGCTGGACAACTAGATACCAACATTGTAAAAAGCTGTTTGACTGGTTAGGCTCAGAGGGTATGGGTTGTACTCTAGCCGGAGGCTGGCAGTGAGTAGGACAGAGAACTCCCCTGAGACATGCTAATTTTAACACTGTTATCAGCAGTCTGGGGCAATCTCCTCAAGTGTGCAGGCAGCGTCAAATTGGGATGACAATTCAGTACGCTTGAGGGCAGGGCTGCCATCCAGAGAGACCCAGACATGCTGGAGGAATGGACTAACGGGAACTTCTGTGAAATTCAGCAAGGCCAAATGCATTGTTCTGCACCTGGGAAGGAAGAGACCCTTGTACCATTGTAGGCTGGGGATGGACTGTAACAGCACTGCTGAAAAGGAGGTGGAGGTCTCGTCAGGCAGCAAGCAGCACACGAGCCAGCAGTGTGCCCTGACAGCAGAGAAGGCCAACAACACCCTGAGCTGTATGCACAGGCACAGAGCCAGCAGATCGAGGGAAGTGATTATACCACCGCTACTCGGCACTCTTCAGAGTGAGACCAGTTCCAGGCTCCCCAGCACAAGACGGACATTGACAAACTGGAGTAAGTTCACCACTCCACTGAGACTGTTGGAGGCTGGAGCACTTGACCTGTGCGTAGATGCTAAGGGAATTTGGCCTCTTCAGCCTGGAGAAGAGATGGCCACAGGGCGGGTGTGATAGCAGACTGACAGTATTTCTGAGAAGGTTATTGAGATGGAGCCAGGTTCTTCACGGCAGCACATGGCAGGAGTATGAGAGACAACCAATAAACTGAAACAAGGAAAGATCAGCCTGAGTGTTCACTGAGAGTGGTGGGAAGCTCATGGCTCTGGCAAAATCCAAAACCAGCGAGACCAAGTACTACATGCTAGGCTCTGCAGGGAAGTGCTAGCTAGTAATTCTAGATCTGACTGAGAATTTTCCTTTCCTTTTCTTCTTTCATGAACTGTAGTCTTGTTTCTTTTCCACCTTGTTCAGCTCAAGGCTGACTGCTGGACATTAAAAAGTTTAACAGAAGCAACCTTTACAGAAGTGTCAATAAAGAGGTAGGTGACATAAGTAGAGCTGTTAGCACAGCTACTTTGTAAGATGTCTTGCGTACAATGTATACAAACCTATGGTCCTATAAATGAGGAGGCAGTGGCTACTGGGTGCTCTCAATGCTTTATGTTCTTACAGAAAAGCTGGAACCTCAGAGGGACGTTATTGAGTACCCAAAGCACTCAAATGAGGTTAGTCCAGTCTTCTTCAGCCTGACATAAAGACCATGTTTTAAAAGAGCATTCACAATCCTCTTAATTTACTATCCACTCTCTCAGTTGTACAGTCTTACACTTTCACGTCGCATTCTGCAATCACGAGTATGAGTTTTATTGCCTCCTACTTATAAATGAAAGCTGGAGTTGTCCAAAAAGTCACCCTAGAACATGCACCATTGAAAGAAGATACTTGTGATAAAGTCACAAAAACTAGCACTGTTACAGGTCATATTGCTACACAAAGTGGAACATTCCATCCCTAGTCACTATGGCAAAGGTGCATCAAGAGAAAAATATCAAGAGAATTACCATGGTCTGATAACCCCATTGAGACCAAAACCTTCACTAGCACCACAACTTTCTAGAAATAGAAATGTCTAATAAAAGTTATGAGCCAGGCTTGCAGCAAGACACTAGAAATTTTCTATTAGCTGTAACGGAAATCAACACTCACACCAACAATGATTTCACAATGATCTGTGTAAAACAGCTCTAAGTGAAAGCTACTGGAAAAATTTGTGATCTTCCTCTCTTGCCATTATTTGGTTGTGGCAGCAGTTGAGCTAATATGAGTGGGTGGTGAATCAAATAATTGGCACTGTATGGCAGAACATGTATAATTTTTAGTTGGGTTGGGTTTTTTTGCTGTGATTCATTTTTGTGTGCAAGTCACCAAGTGGTTGTACAAACTCTACCAGTTGGCCCATTGTAAAAAGCAGTATTACAGAACCAGGAAAGACGTTAAGTTAAATGACCTAAAAGTAGATACAAAAGAACAGCTTAAGAAAACTATTTTCACTCAGCTTCAAGGCCAAGCTAGGTTTGTGGACTTGCACTAACTTAGAGTGAGAAAGGCACATTTTGCAGAATAACAGGACTTCAAAGATCTGGCTTGCTCTGAAGCAGTGAGTCTGTCCCTTCACATGGTTCCAAAGGTAAAATCCAATTTATAAGTTACTATTGCTGCAAGATCTTCCAGGAATCTGAGCACAACAGCATAATTACGCATCACTGGTCATGCAGTGGAGCAATATAGGCCATCCTAGTCACTGCCACCTTGCAACTCTGTTAGCATGGCTCCTTTGGATCACAACTTATACTTTAAACGGCTGCTACTGACTGAAGCTCTGAGAAAAGTAGAAATATCTTGCCTTTCCACAGAGCAAATCTCTGATCTTCTGAGGACAGAACACAGGCACAAATCTACAGCAGGAGACCATTTCATCTGAAGAATGTCACATTCAAGGATCAGTATGTCAGACTGCTGTGTGGGCACGTAAGTTACAATTGGATTGTTGTATGAGATTGCCTACTGGGAGATTTGCACATGGAATACCTTCTGACCACAAAGCCAGAGGGTATTCTTTCTGTCAAACCTCCATTTATTGGTGTGTGTATGCACGCACATGAACTTCTCAAGGAAAACTTTGTTAAAGAAAAAGCAAAGATAGATGGGATGTACTTCTCTGATGTAGAATTCAACCAGGAGATTGACTTAATGCAATTGCTACAGATAATACCACAGACCACGTGAGCTGTGGTCCTGGATATATATTAATGCATTTGTATTTCTTTCTCAACCACAGGGACCCTCAAGCTCTACGCTAAGAATGAGCTTAAAACTTACTCAGAAGAATGTCACCTACTGAATCACTGACATGATTTCCAGGAGTAAGTAGGATTTTTCCTTTTCCCTGGAGGTCTTCAGCAAAGCACAGGTCAGGTTGGTGCAGCTCCTGTCGTGGTAATGGTGGCTACTGCTGCCTCTGAGAAAATGCCAGTGAGCTGCGTCCTTCGCAAAATCCACCATTAAAGAGCAGGGTGCCCTGGTTGTTGGGAGAGAATTACTGTGAATACCTGAACCTTACCACTTAGTCTAAAAATTAAAGAAACAGTTCGTGAAACCTGTCTGGAGCTCAGTGTGAGGCATGACAGCATTACGATGCCTAAGTGATTTTTTAGAACGTGAATTGAGCTCTCAGAACAAGCTGTTGACAAAGCAGCAGCCGAAGTACCCTGTGACCCAGCACTTTTGTACTGCTCCTTTGAACTTATTTCTCAACCAAAAAGAACCCCACCTCTGGTTAAACTGTAAGTTACAGGAATTGGGGTCACTTTGCCCATTTTGGACTTTCTGCCCGGTAATTTCTCCTCAGAAGCGGAGGAGCTGTCAACGTCGAGCTGACAGAGCTCTCAGAGGCTGTTAATTGCGATACAAGGACTATGAAAACCACAGGCTCCCCTTTCCTTGCTCCGCGGTTAAACCCGGAGGGGGAGCGTAAGGCGCCAATTAAGCACAGGGGCTTTAAAAACACTAATTGTGAGCGTGGGTCTCTCAGTTTTGTGCCCCCCTCCCACCCCAACGTTTATTGCCAGCTGTTGGCAATAAACCACGGCGGGGTTGCCCCCCGCGTTCACGCCGCCCCGGGGGGATGACCTGGGCCGCTTACCCTCCGCCAGGCCCCTGCCCCTTCCCGCACGGGGCCTGCCAATCCACTCGCCAGGGCGAGCGCTCGCCATCGCCCCCTCCCCGGCACTCCGCCCCTCGGGGAGCCGCCAATCAGCGTGGGTCCACCCCACCCGCAGTCACGTACCCGGGTGGAGCGGGGGGACAGGGGTCCGGTGGCGGGGTGTGGCCGTGCCGTGGGCGGTTCTGCCCGGAGTTCGGCTGCGCTTGTCCCGCCCCGGCACAGGTGGTGGTGGCGGCGGCGAAGGGGTCCCTCCGTTTGCTGTGAGGATCACGCGTGAGCCCCGGCGCCTCAGCACGCCGAGGGGAGGGGGCTTGCCCTCAGGAGAGGCCCAGCCCTGCCTTGCCCTGCCCTGCCCTGTCCTGTCCTGCCCGGAGTTGGGCTGCGGAAAAAGTTGCGGCCGCTCCACGGCCTGGCGGCTGGAGCGCGTTTCGGTACCTGGTAAACCCGGCGGCTTCAGGGAAGAGCAGCCCGGCAGCAGCTCAGTACTTCCTTCTGCCGATAAGATCTGCGCTCGTCACGGGTGGCGGCTGCCGCCGCTGCCCCACTTGAATCGGTTTCAGGCTCCTCCCGAGGCGGGACGGGGAGCGGGAGAGCGGCGAGGCGGGCGGAGGCGATGCTCCCCCCGGCCCCCTGCACCCCGCGTCGCCCCGCGCCCTGCGCTGCTGGCGGAGCCGGCCGGGCGGTGGAGCCGCGGCTGGCACCGACATGGGAACCTTAGGGAGGAGGAGAGAAAACCAGTGAGTTCGCCCTTGCCGTGTATTCCCCCGCCGCGGGGCAGGCGGCGGGTCTCGGGGTGACCTGGGAACAGGCGCGATGTGCGGCCGCCGTGGTGGGTTTCCGTGGGGAGCGGTACTGCGGGGGCTCTGTGGGGGCCGGACGGTGCCCCCCCAGGTGGGAATGAGAGGGGAAAAGGAGCGGGAGGGGCGGCTCGGCGGCCGCCCGGGCTCCGGTTACCTGCGGCGCGGCCGGCGCTCTGCCCGGAGCGGGGTGAAGGGGGGGGAGAGCTGCGGCCGAGCCCGGCGAGTAAGGCTGAATCCCTGCTCGCCGGGGAATCGCCGGCTGCTCCGGGGGCCAGTTCCCGAGCTGGTGCCCCTTCGTTTGTGGTATCTTTCCCCGACGCCACGCCGCGTGCGGTGGCAATGCGGGGTGCTGCTCTTTCCTCCCTGTCGTCGTTCCGCCGTCCCCCCCCCCCCCCCCCCCCCCCCCCCCCCCCCTTTNNGTCCGCCGCCCCCCCCCCCCCCCCCAGCACAGCTTTAATCTATTTTTCATGTCAAGTAACTGCTGCGAGGGGATCTGTGCTAATGAATCGTGGAGTTTCCCTGTCCAGCGTTGCCAAGTAGGCCATAGTGTTATGATAAACTTTTTTGGGGGTGCGGACCCGCTTCAGTTTTTCTACATACATTGTGTCACTGTCACCTGTTCTGCTGAAACTCCTCCTTTATTGCTACCGCGTTGCTGAGCGCCTCTGCCCTGTGTTCAAAGAGGCGCTGGGAAAAAAGTTAGGAGAAGGGTTTAAGCTTGTAAAAAGAAAACCCTGAAAGTTGCTCGGGCCCTTGCTCTTTTTATATGAGAACAGGAAGTCGGATCACCCAGCTAAGAGAAATTTAGAGAAAGGGGGAAGGGAAGAGAAGAGAACGTTCTTTGCGTAGCCACTGTCAGCTTAACTACGGAGGAGCTGAGTGACGGTCACTGCCTCTGCAGGGTTAAGCTTGTGTTTTCCCGGCGTTTTCCCCAAACAATGGGGGGCCTGGGGTCAGTGGTGGATTGTAAATGACCTCATGTACAATCGTGTGGCTTTCCTAGCGTTAAAACAAGACAGAAACTTAAGATAAGTTTTGAAATTTGCTGGGATGGGGTAGGGTCTGGTCTGTCTTCGTAAGCTGTGCGTATTTCCACCTTCATCCAGGAGTACCTATATGGGGATGTTTGTGTCTTTACCTTCCCTATCTGTATATAACACGCATACTGGGTATGTTTCTGTGCCTTTTCTTCCCAGGAGTGTCAGTTTATTGATAGTCTTGTACAGTGTTCCAAGAAAAGTTTAAGAAAGCTTAAGATAGCATCTTAAAGAAGCTGGAGTCACTTGTTTAGGAAGACTATGGAGTATAAATTGTCCCTGAATAAGCCCAAGTTGTATTGAAGCAACAGTGGTTGCTGCTGTTTTGTGGACTCTATGGTTGTGCTCAAGAGAGGTTTTGAACTGTTTCCTGTTACTTGCAGGCAAAAATGTTTCAGTAATTTTCATCAACGTAATAATGTGCCTATTTACTATTTCATACAGAATTATGAACTTGTGTGCAGACAATGAACAGCCTTTAGTATTATCTGTAAACATACATATTTTTGAAATCTAAGATATTACATGATCGAAATACAAGCCTATAAATAGTTATATGCTTTATTTTGGTCTCTTTTACCTTTATTATTAAAATGTTAGTCTAGTCATGTATACACCTTTAAAACAACTTAGTAGGCAATAATAACATAGAACAAGTGCAAGTTAATCTTGTTTTTAAAATTATGAAATACTCCACTGTAAAGTTGCATTGATTTTATTTTTTTGGTTTTTTTTTTTGTTGTTTTTTTTGCTTAATAGTGATTTTCCAAATGAAATTAATAATACTAGTCTGGTGTTTTCCAATGTATGTAATATTTGTTTATAGTTATAATTATTTTTTTCTTTACTTTTCATGGGGTAAGGGTAGATTACTGCATACCAATATTCCCATTACATAGTTTGAAGAGTTCTTATGCTTATGCTGTAATCGTAAATCCCCAACAAAGACACAAGACTTCTGGTAATCTTTACAGATCATACAAGGAGCTCTATAACCATGTGCTCTATAATCCAAATTTAGTAGGAGAAAAAAAAGTCAATTACCGAGCAGTCTCTTCGGTGTACTTATTAAGTGGGAGGGTTATCTCTGAGAGCACCACTGTAGCTACAGGGAGTTAATTATCCTTTAAATCTCTCCTCCTTTCTCATGCAGTGTAAAATTTACCACTCTATCTTCTCATATTTACTTCACTACTGTGCTTTCTTTTAGGCAACCTGCCCAAGCATGCAGCACTGCCCCTAAATCAGCACTGGAGCTGAAGAAGATCAGTCATTCTCCCAGTCTTTCAAATCTTGCCCAGGTCACGATGGTGCCGTTGGGGCACTTAGCCAAAGGGGCCACCTTGGAAGATCTTCTTGAAACCTGCATTCAGTCTTTTGGTGAGTGTCTGGAGGTTTTTAGAATCGTATTAATTTGTTTCTGTCCTGGCTACTTTTGGGCCACTTACTAGTGAATTACATTGATTTACCAGTGGAGTAGAAAAGCATAACAGGATTTTCTATGCTGTGGGTGATCACATGTTTTTATAGGTTTGTAGATCTCTTTCTGAATGTGTGTGTAATATATACTAAGAGATTAGTGTGGCTACTGCTTTTTCTTGAGAGAATAAGACTAAGCTGCCATTCATCTATACTTCTATGTGTTTTTTTTGTTGTTCCTTTAAGTACCAATTTGGTAAACTTTGCAAGTAATCATTATATATTGCATATTGCAGGAATATTCTCGTAATGTGTGTAAACAATGTATATATACTGAACATGCTCTAATCAGCATGTGCAGAGAAATGCATGTCTGAGAAAAGTTTATGAAACATACAATTGTCAATAACAAGTTTGTTTCTTTTTTGTTTCTTTTCTCCTCCATTTAATTATTGTAAAGAACCCATCCGCTGAACTGCTAAAAAGCTCTAATTTCTAAACAAATTTCAGTTCACATTTTTATAAGTTTGGGCTCACTGGGAGTGAGATAAGATGTCTAAAGCGTGTGCAAGACCTTTATACAGTTTTAATATTGTGACATTTTAACCAATATTAATGTGCCTGCATTTTTAAGGTATTATAAATATAATATGATAAAAATCTAGTAAAGTTATTGTGGTGGTTAATTTCAAGTAGTGTAGGTGAAGCCCTGAATAGGAGATTATTGTTGGCTTAATTACCTTAACACTTTTTTAATACTCTATGTCCATATGCTTATATATTCTCAGATTCCTGGGCTTTATTATAAGGACTAAAGTGACAAAGAAAAACCTGTATACCTGTCCAGTTCAGTTATATATACATGTGAATCTTTCTAAAGGGTTTCATACTTCAGCTAGAAAATTTACCATAGTCAACGAAATAGGGTTGTTTTGGACCTTGAGTGGATTGTAGTGCACCTCAAACATAATCTTAAACTCATTAAGGACTGCTAAAATTATGTGTGCTGCAGAAATTTAGACTCTTCATTGGGCCATTCATAGTAGTGTGTATTTGTACATCCTCTATGACATTATGCCTGATCTTAAGCTGTGTTTGGAATTTCCCAGTAGGGTATTTAAACAAATTGTAAAGCGCAACTGTTACAACTATAGATAACCTACATAACGAAGAAATTCCTTCTAGAAGGTTCTTGTAGCTACCATCAAAACCACTGCGCAAAATTCATTCACATCATTGTGCCAATAAAGGAAGGGATGGAAAAAACTTTAATTTGTGAGTTTGAGAAGGGGTGGGGGTAGGGAGAAAAATGGTGAGGAAAAAAGTGTATTTGATAAATGATTACAAGTAAACTTGAGTGAGTTTCTTCCCATGCATAGTACTACCTGTAGTCTAATAATTCTATTCAGATTGAGGTTATATAGTCAGTCTCGGATAGGATGGCCTGTAATATTTTTGTATATGATTCTAGAAACTCTTTACTTTGATCTGAGCAAGTTTCATTTCATTGTTAAAAATACAGAAATTCCCAAGAAATCAGCACAGATTTCCTTGTATATTTTAAATTTACTTTCTGGAAAAAGCCCTTGATTCATTTACTCTCTAGGGTTAAGGAGAACAATAGGTAGTAGATAGAGATGATAATGCCTGATATTTCAGAATATATAGTACATTGTTTTAATATCATACTGCAGTTGCTAATATTATGTGTACAATTACAAATACAATTCCTGTATGAAGTGTGCAGCTGAATTTATGTTCTTGGATTCAATTGTACAAATCTGGAAAAACAAAATAATGTGTAAGAGAGGCTGCTGTCAACAAAGGTGTGTAAGTGGAAGTTGGCAGCCTTCTGCCATATATGCAGAGAATATCATAAGAAGGTCTAACCAAGAAGGTATTAAGAATTAATACATACTTACAGCTGTGAAGAACACAAGTACAAGTCATTTATCTTATGGTATGGAGAAGAGGGTAATGTGAGGAAGGGGGATACGCTAAACTGAAGTTAAGAGTGAGAAGTCAAAGCTTTGTCACAGTGTTGCAAATGGATTCTAGGGTGTTTTGTAGACAGACAAGTTCTGTTCAGAGAGCCAAGTTAATTGAAAACCTGTGCAACGAGGAACAAAGACTGGATTACGGAGTTAGTGATACGGTCTGTAGGTCTACAACAGTGCTGGGTAGAAGATAACACTAGAATGTGGACAGAATAGTGTGAATTACAATGGTGATGTACCTGCTAATTCCAAAAGTAAAGATTTAGGAGGCTTTGATCTTTCCTGGGAAAAAAAAAAAAGCTAATTCAGTGTAATTAACTTAAACATCTGCTCTGGGATGATTAATGAGTGTTCTTTCACCTCTCAAATTTGGTCATCTTTAGCTTGAACTGATGAATGATGGTCATATGCTTTAGAGACAGAAACAGTGAGGGTCATAGGGAGGTAGTGTTAAGTCATATAGATGATCACTACATCTGAGAGATTGGCATTACAACAGTGTTTATTCAATAACGTGATGAGAAAGAGACGCTGAAAGTAGAGGTTTCTTCAAGTCTCATGAAAGGTTGCATCAGGATGAGCAAGATGAATCATCCTGCAAATGGAATTGCTAAAAGTAAAGGCAACAGAAAAGCCAGGACATAAACTAGGGCAAAAGTTCAGGAAAAATAGCATCATGAGAGATTGAAGGCAGGAGTATGTTAGAAAGGAATATTGGTCCTGAGATTTGGAGAAAATTCTGGGAGACCTGCAACCTCTCTCATCAATTTAAAGAGACTTTATTATATAGGACAGTGATTCAATACATGTTCTACATGACTTGGAAGATCTCTAAACATTGTAAGTAGCTACAGGGTGCTGTTACTACTACGATCTGGACCGACAAAAAGAGCTGTAGAGCACAAGGAAATGCATCACATGTGATTGCCTTAGAAAAAAAGGGGAAGTGGAGCTGACAATATCTTTTAAAGATAAGAAAGTGATTGTGTGGAAAGAAAGAGAAGTCATAATAGGGAAGTGGAGGAAAAGATAAATCAAAGAAGGGAGGAGAGTACATGAAGAGGAAGAGCAGGAGGCAGAAGTAAACTGATTGAAAAGACTAGAAAATACAGAGGCTGTAGAAAGATTATATTCAGTGAAACCTCTCCATCAGGTTGTTAATTCTGAATGGAAATGTCATCAAGAGAAAATTAAAGGTAGGTGTTCCATTGGCAACAAAATGTCTGAAGCTGTGAGTTCAGGGAATCAAAGAAGGAATTAACAGGTCTTGGCTTGGAATAAGACAGCTTCAAGAGGGAGGTAATTTATTCTGGAGAAAACTCTCATTAGTGATTGTGATTCTGGAGTGGAACTGTAAGTAGAACAGTGATTTTTATCCCCCTGCATCCATGTATTTCCATTTGGTAGTGTATAAAATGCCTGGAAAAAAATGTGCTTTTGACAGACAGTTCTCTGAAAGTCAACATGGCTTTGTCTCCCACTTTGTTGCTAGTTGTAAACATACTGATTCTAACAGCTTTGTTGTTGAAACCAACAAAGTAGAGTCTAGTTTGCTGGTCCAAGGCCATATTACCTATTTAATGCTGACAGTTCAGTAGAACACAGGAAGCATATTCTTAGTAGCACCACCCTACTTCTTGCTAGTTCTTATTGTAATTTTAGTGAGACTGCATAAATGTGTGTTGACATATGTTTAGTCCAGAAAGTGTTACAGATCAGAGAGGAAAAATACGTAAGCACTGTTCACTTCGCTGGATATCTTAATTTGTTAGCTGTGTATCTACTAACTATAGAAATGAAATAATAATTGTTCATGACACTTTTGACCCTGGCCTATGCTCATGCTACTGTGAGATTGATGTTTTGATTATGTATTAATGAGTCAGTTTCTATTCTAGCAGATTTTTTTTTTTTTCTAGTTGTATCATCACTATATGTTTGTGCATGGTAAGAGGTTCCTGTTTCTTTTCTTCAACTGTAAGCATCTATCGTTATCTTATAAATGTACCTCTTCTTTATCATTGTACCTCTTTTTTTTCTTTTAAAAAAAATCATAAATAAGGTTTGCGTGCTTATTGTTTTTAAACAGATCCACATTTCAAAGATTCAATGAACTACTTTAGCCTTCAAGTTTACAGACTATATAGGTCAGAGGGGCTTTTCCTTGCCCACAAAAAACATTTGTTTAAATTGTTTTTACAAGTGTTTTTTACTCTTTTGCAATTAGGGCAAAATGTATCTTTAGCATAGTGTCAATTTGCTATCTCTCTGCTTTGTCTGCAGTCCTTAAGGTTACGTAGAACTGCCTGACAAACAATTCCAAGAGTGCACTTGAAAGCCATGATTTATACAAACACTTGGGTCTTCTAAAAGCATCTGAGAGTCATTTAAGAGCTGAGAAATCCCTGAAGTCTCAAAATTTTAGTGTTATGAAGGTATTTCTGTCCTTAACCTTTGAGCGCAAGATCTTGTTCACTCACCTCTTGCGTTTGAGTACTGGAAGCATGTTTACTGTAGCACACAGAAGACCTATGCTTATCCTACAATTCAGGCACTTCAGTTACTGCTAGACAAGGTGAGTGCTAAATGGAAAGAAGACAGTATGAAACGTCATCTTTAAATGCACATCACTGTGCAGTGTCCCTGTGCATGGTTTCTTAAGATGTAAGTAAAGGGCTTTAGGAAAGCAACTGAAATATTTCCCAGAGCATGTAGCATAAATCTATGTGGCAGCTCAGCCATGATAAACTGTTTGCAGTGGAGCTGGTTGTTTATACCCTATGTGAATCTTCAATACAGGAAAAAAAAATTAAGATTTAAACTCACAGCTACTACTTTTCAAAGAAGCTAAAAATCATAACCTCATGGATTAACAATCTTAATAGAATTTATGTGAACCTGGTCTAATTTGCAACTTCTAATAGTCCTAATACCCCCAAGAGTAGGTTGTGATGTAAATTGTTCTGCAGTGTCTGATTGTGCTAAACTAGCTTGTTGCTTTAATGTGTGATAAAGTGAGATGCTTGCAAACAAACCTTAGAAGTTCTGGAAGCCACTTCCAGGCTGATCTGGACAAAAGATGCCACAGAATTGTTTTGACAGAAATCAGAAATCTGGCAAAGGTGCTGGTGCAGTACTATCTGCCTAAAAATGTGCAAGTTTATCATAGATAACATCCTCTAAACATCAACTACACCAACAGAGCTGTCTAGTTCTGTGAACTGATAATATTTTTATCGCTTACTTTTGCATCAATATCATGCAAAAGTACATTAAGTCTCAAAAATTCTCTGAGAGGCAGGTAAGTATTGCATCCATTTTACAAACAATGAAACAGGCAAGTTAGAATTCACTCAATACGAGAACCATAGCCGCTATGTCCTATAAAATACAGAACACTTGAAAGATTTTTCAGTTTTTTGCCTTTCACTTGCTTAGAAAAACCCACTCTACTTTTAAGTACGTTCTTTCAGTCTAGTTAAAACATACAACAACTAGGAAAATAATCACAGTTCAAGTACTGAGTTTATCTTTATCTTTTTACCAAATGTATCATGCCAAATTCTAACATAGAAATCTGACTCAAAAAGGTCTTTCAAGGCACATGCACACTCACAGAAGGCAACTTTGGTTGTTTACTTTTTTCTGTTATGTTTGCCGGAACAGTCATTTGTTTTTATCTCATGCTTCTCAACCTTGCAGGGTTCAGCCCATCCCTTGTCTCTGAAGCCTAGGCTGAATGTTGAGGTCTCCAGTTCCCCCCCCCCCCCCCCCCCCCCCCCCCCCCCCAAATAGTTGAAGTTTGTTCATGGTATTGTTCTGTATTAAAATGTTGTTGGTCGTCATGTGTTAAGTAATCTGGGTACAATTTGGTCAAATACAGAGCAGAAACTTTAGTATTGCTTGGCAACAGAAACTACGTTAATGATCAATTAATGACATTGTGGGAACAGAAGAGTTATTACTGCTCTGTAGAATGCATGACATTGTGGGAACAGAAGAATAGTTACTGCTCTGGAGAATACTAAGTGCTGTTTAGCTAACTATTAAAGTTAATTGCGATCATACCAAAATGAAAATAGATTTATTTTTTAACCTGATGTCTGTGGAAAAATTTTTCCCAAAGAGAATAAACTTTAGGTATTTTTAAGTTCTAATTAAAAAGACTGAGGTCAAATTAGTTAATATAACTTTCCAAAGTCCAGAAATAAGTAATAGCAGAAAATGAAGAAAATTTAGATTTCTTGCTTTATAAAGCAGTCCCCGTTTACTTACATCTACCACAGGGCTATGACAGGAAATTCTATCTTCATATCTCTAAATATAACTTCAGAAAAACAATATAACTTTTATTTAGCAATGCAAAAAATCTTAGATAGCAATAGGAAATAATTCATTCTCCTGAGAAAGTTCTATGAATTTAATTCCTCTCTTCAATCTATGTGCCATATTGAAGCAAGACATAAGTCACTTGTTCTCTAGGCTTCCCCATACATTTTATTTTCTATGTTACTTGGTCTGGTTTGTGTGTGCTTAAGTGTGAAGTCTTTCAGTGTTTTGCTCTGTATTGTAGCTTTGTATTGCTTTTAAAAAGTCTGACAAAGAAGAGGTTTCCCGTAGACTGTTAGATAGTTCAGTTGATCTTTCTGTTATGCGGGACAGGCTGGAGATTAAAAGCTAAGATAACTTTCTAAACATGAGACCAGTTTTTTCCTCCATTGCTGAAGTAAGAAGGTACAAGTGCAACATCTGGCAAAAAGCAAAGATAAGAGAATATCTGTTGGGAGATATTAATATTACTATTGCCATGGAGATGACTTTAGGAATGCCCAAACACTGCAGTTTTGATACTGAAGTGTATATAGAGGTTATGCTAAGAAAAATTCAGTGCCTTGTACCACCTGTATTGTGATGAAAGATGATTTAGAGATATGCTGCAATATCTTTCTTTTGAAATACGGAACTCCTCTGGCCGAGAACAATAATGTGAGGTGTCAAGAACTTCCTTTCTATTTTGAACTTTGTTTTTTTAAAAAAGATTCGCCTTCAAAATACTCACTTTAGGTATGGGCAAGATTGTCTCTTCCCTTCTTCCAGGAAAACCAATTTTGTTTAATGTCAATCTCCAGTATGTAGTGTTACTCTTTTAAAAGTATATGGAAGTATATGTTAAAAAAAAAAAAAAAAAGGGTATTTGTTTAGGTTGAATTAGGTTGAATAACATAGAAGATGATCAGATACCATTATGAGTAATATTAAGAAATGCCCTATGACAACACAGGAGTAAGCTCTGTACTAGACCAACTGATACTATGGGACCAATAAAGTTTACATGTGGGGTTTTTTCTCTAATGAAAATTTGGCATATTGTAGCAAGCTTGAATCAGCTTCTCTTGTATGCAGATATTTGATAGTGCTATCTGGTGATAAGTTATATTTTAAGTTTGGAGTGAAGCTTTGGTTCTTTTGTGCATGGTGAACAAGAGATATTTCATCAGCCAAGCATCCATCTCAGTGGGATGGGGGAGAGAACTGGAAGGGTAAAAGTGAGAAAACTCCTGAGTTGAGATAAAGGTAGTTTAATAAATTTAAAAAACAAAACAAAACAAACATAACTAAAACTAAAAAAAAAAAAAAATCATCAATCAAAAAACCAACCCAAAACTAAGAAAAACACATAATGTGAAAAACTATAATTGTTCATCACTAGCCAACTGATGCCCAGCCTGTCCCTGAGCAACAGCAGCCCTGGCAAACTTCCAGCCAGTTTTTATTGCTGAGACCAACATGATAGGGTTTGGAGTATCCCTTCGGTCAGTTGAGGTCTGCTATTCTGCCTCTGTCCCCTCTCAACCCCTTGCTCACCCTCAGCCTGCTCACTGGTGGGGCAGTGTGAGAAGCCATGCCCCAACTACTACTGGGTTAGAAGGTGGTTTGCCAGAGTCTGTAAACACTCATTTCAGAAATATATCTAGAAATTAGAGCAAAGACTAGGAAGCTGAGCTGTGTAAGGCAGGGCAACATGAAATAAGTCAGAAATACTAAGAGCAGGGTTAGATTGCATGCATAAGTAATAAAAATCAAGGCCAGAAACTGGGCTCTAGGCAATCTGCACTATCAAGTCCCTAAGGAAAGCAGTGTGGTGTCTGCTCGTCTATTACAGTTTGAACCTTTGGATGGGACTGACCTCATGCTTCCTTGGATCTGATGACTGGCTGCCCCAGGGTCAATCACAAAGTTGGAGACAAGCTTATTATAAAACACTGGAGCTGTGGGATGAGTAGGTGCTAAGCACGCAGCTGGGTTTGGTGGTCACATAGCGATACCAGCCTCAGAAGTTTCCGATTCTGTTCTGGGAGCCTCATTTGCCTTCTCCCTCAGTGGTTATACCAGCACACCGTGTTGCCAGGCATTACACTTCAATTATTTAAGAGTTGCCTGCAACTCAAAAACTGCACGTGGTTCCAGTATCACGATTTAAAGCTTTGAAAATACCTTGAACTCTCAAATAATGTTTTGCAGGCTTTGGAGAAAAAGACTATTTGATTAAAAAGTTCTCATCTAAATTTGCTCAAATCAGTATTTTAAACATGCAGTAGAACAATGTATGGGGGGGTGGTGTTAACTTTTTGTCTTGTTCTGTGTACTTAATCTGAATTTCCAAGGCTAATGGAATGCTTTCCACCCACATTTCATTTGGTTTCTCTCGAAGTACATTTTAATTTCTCAAAATCATCCCATTTCCCCTTGACAAGAGCTTTTATCTTCTTGTTTTCATTTCAAAGAATTACCCACCCAGAGCTCTTTCTGCAAGATGTCGCTTTATGTAGCTTTCCAAAAGCTGTTTCTGAGAGAGAGTAATGGCTTTCCCTTGAGGTTTTTCTCCCCTAATGTTCCCTACCCTCACTCAGAACAGTATTATTATCCTTTTTGGATGCAGATTAGACTCACTTGTGTCCTGGATATATCTGCATTGTTAATAAGTATTTGGAGCAGTGGGTCCTTGTCGTCATCCCCCTGTTCTGCAGGGAGTTTGAAGGGGAAGTAGACTTGGAGAAAGTCAAGTTCTCTACCAACATCTGCGTTTAGGGTTCTGTTGGTGCAGGATTGATTATGAAGTAGTATGATTATTTTCTCTCTGGAAAATACTGATTTGATCTCATTTTAACTTTGGAGCTTTTCCTCCTAAGACCAAGTTCTTGTGTAAATTAATTTATGTATGACTAATTTAATAGCTACAAGCATGTGTGGACAATAAGCCAATTAAAAACAAAACAGAACAACCTTAGGCACAATTCCCTGAATATTTTGGTGCTGTCTGCTAAACATTATAGCATTTTTAGTGCATGAGGGGAACCATCACCATCCTGCATAGAATTAAATGTAAGTTGGAAAGCTCAAGACTCTACCTGCTTTCTGCTGCAGCAAAAATCAAAACAAACATTCTTTTACCTAATTTGTGCGTCATATTTGTAAGAACATTGTAATTAATTTATCTAATTTCAGAAATATATTAAGCACTTAAAATAATGGTCTGAAATTAAGGAAAAGAAGGACAAGTATGAAGTTCTATGCTTAGGATAATCAGTTGTGAAAACAGCATGGTAAAGTTCTCATTATTACAGCATTTCTGCAGAAGAGGATCCCAATGTGAAAATGAGTTTTAGAACTGAAAATGGTTTAATGATACTGTACCACTGCAGAAACTCTAAGGAGATAAGTGCATGCATAAAGGGATGTGTGTACTTATTTTTATTTTTTGTGTTCATGCACATTTACCTTTATATACATATACTTTTTATATATATATTATGGACAGGATATTAAAAATAATATTATAACTCTGATGCTAAGACCTTCTCTAGAATACTTTATTCAGGTTTGCTCCATAGAGATGAAAACAAAAAAATAAGAAGAAAACCTGGCTTCTGTGGAAAAAAAAAATTGACAAACTTGTTGTTTTCTAGCTCAGAAAACACATGAGGGAAATAATTCTTAATTAGAGAAAATATATTGATAAGGGAAAGAGAGTGTTTTTTCTGTCTGCTGGGGGCCAGACATAACAGGCTTAAGCTGCCCATGTCACCTGAAGTCTTTAATTAGACAGTGAGGAGAACTCTATTATTCTATCATTCTAAGTGCTGGAATAAGTCACCTGTCAATTTTTTGTCACTGTAGAAGTTTAACAACAAATTAAACTAGTCTGAAGCATACTGGCTTTGAAAAACTGATTCTGAATTGGAGCAGGGAAATAAAGTGCATGAGCTCCTCACCCTGATTTCTGTCATCACCTGAGTTTTCAGATGTCATTAAAAAATAAAGGTTATTTACAATTCAAAAGCAAACACTCTAGTCTAAACTGACTGTGCTTGGTGACCTTCAATGATGGTGTCATAACTGATGAGCAGGATGGTGGCTTCTTATGAATCTGAATCTGAAAAAATGTGATCAATTTATTGCAGTTAAAGGCCTGCATCTGTTACAGGGTGCCAAATTCTAAAGCACAAATAATAAGCCTGTATTAAGAAGGCTACTATGTGTTGCATAAGTTTTAAAAAGAAGAGGAATAGCGCTTCCTATTTGTGAAGGAAAGTTCCAGGAAGTATCCATGAAATACTCCTGAAATATTGCATTCAATTTTTGTTGCTTCTAGCCATTCTAAGGTTAACTCCTAGTACTGCACCTTGTGTATGGGGTAGAGACATTGACTTACGTCTGTTTCAGTTCAGTCACTAAGCCCTAGCGTGTGCCTCCGTGTTTTGTACATGTCTGTGTGTTTCATCAAGGTCTTTGAGACATTATGACCTTAAGAATGCCAGTTCCCTCAGTTTTCAAATCACATGTTGCTTTAATAATCTTTGAAGGCATCCCCACACCATCTTCTTTAAGCCACCAGAGGAAAAAAAAAAGAAAAACAAACCACTTTGCATAAATCTTGAAGATTCTATGTGGCACATCAATATAGCAACCTACTGCTTTCAGCTTTGCACATAATGACACTGCCTGGCAGTTGCGTGATGCTTCCTTGCATTGTGTTATTTTTGGTGGTACTTTTTGATAACCACTGGAAGACTTAAGGGAGTTTACAAGGAATTACTCGTGTTCTTAGTAGCTTAGTCACTGATCACATGATGTCAGCGCTCTGTGATTCACTTCTGATTCATTTCAAATTGTACGCTAGGTGATACAGTTGGAACCTGCTTCTGAAATAAAGGCAATGCTTATGAAATAAAGGCCTCAGACCTAGAAAAGTTAACTTTTCTTTCTTGCAAAATTCAGTTAAGCCATCCTTGGCATTCTTCCTGTTGCCTTATCATTGCACTCGTGAATGGGAAGGTCTCAGTGCGACGATTTTGTCTATTGAATGTACTCTCTGTGTTAGCATATTTACCGCAGGTTTGGTGGTTATCAGGACCTTGCGAAGAGCAGGCAATTTGCTCTCAAAGCCTTGCTTTTGAGTACTTTGATTCTTTCAACCATTATGGGAACAAGTGATACTTCAGTTATTTCTAAATCGTGGGTAACGGGGAGCCACCAACTGGATTGTGCAATGGAGTGGTTGATGGGCCTAGATTAGAATGTTCTTGGCCTTTTGTGTTCCAAGTCTCGCATGTGCAATAGAACTTCTGTAATTGTAGCTTTTAGTGCCTTTTTGTTACTACATAGTTAATAAAATATTTAGCCTTAACTGGTGGGGTTATTTGTATCTTGCTGCAGTGAAAAAAAGCTAAGGCTTATGCAGTATTTTGCAGCTTTCTTTAAGTCTTTAAGGTAAATTGACTAACTGAAACACACCCATTGCACTTCATTTAGTATTCAATTTGTGGTTTTTGCTCAGCAGGGTGTGTGGTTAGAAACAGGTATACAAACGGAAATGAAAATGAGTTGCAAAGTTTTAAAACAAACTGCTGGAGGTTGAAGAGAATGCTGCAGAGGCATTCAGAGACACTTGCAACGCAGTCAGGAAGCCCTCTTATTGGCCCCACCATTTGCACAAAGGTAGTTTACCGTAACTTTTGTTACTTCCTTACATAGCTCTGTTTAGCAGATCAGCTCTCTGAAAAGAAGTGACCTCATGGTCAGAGGTGCGAGAGACCATGACAGTTCTGAAACTGTCCGGAGGCTTTTCTCACCTAAAGGTCATTTTTATCAGTTTAACTCCATGGATTTTTTTGAATTATGAATTTGTGAATTACGAATGGAAGAGGAATCATACTCAATATTTTTCTTTTTAGTAACATTTGCTGTATCATGTTATATGCACTTGAAAAGTTCTTCTTTTTAAAATTGGTCAGGAAGGTCATGTTAAATATTTGATACTGCGTGTGTTTGTAAAATCATGCGCTGCTACAATTCCATGCAGGCTTGCTGCTCAGTGCTAACTGTACAGGGAACCTTAAGATTTTTTGCTGCAGAGTGTTTATTTTGGTTTTTGAACCATCACTAGTACAACGTTTTCCTTTGTGGAGATGAGCTTTTTAGTTGTGTGAGAGAATGGATAGCACAAAACTTGGTACTGCTTTAATGTGAGCAAAATAATTGCATGTCATCATAATGGGGTCTTTCTCTGTTCTGTAATAATTAGGTCTGAATGTTGTGAAGCGTAAATGCAATTTTTGTTATGCATCACCATAAATGTGGTGACCTAATCGCTACCAGTAGGCAGAACGTATTTTTCTCTGCATCTTTGTAAAGTGAAAAAGGTAAATTGGAAAAGAGACCATCTAGAGGACAGGAATTCAATTTGGAACAAGGTGCCAAGTGATACCTGTGCTATGTTGTGGCAGAGGGTTTTGGAATATGTATGGAGGAGAAACTCCAAGGAGGTTCAATTATTTCCTGTCATTGTCAGCTGGAGATGATCTATATTGAGCTCTTCTGAAAAGCTGGTGATTTAATTACAACTGTATATACTTCATAATAAGTGTGTACATAACCATTTGGCTTTCGAGTTAAGCATATATTTTGGACTGCTTTTATGATTAAACAAGAGCTGTTGAATGGAGGCTGTGGCAGAACAACAAGTAAAAACAAATGAGAATTGATACAGGCCTCTCTGTGAAAGATTTTTTAGGTAATGAATGAAATTAGGTGAGAACACAAACAAGGAATTCATAAACTTCGGTTCATGCTATAAAACGGAGAACTTCTAGTATAAGTCAAAAGGCAGCTCAAGAACTTATAGTTACTCGGGGTCTATTCTGCTCACATGGGGGTGTTGATCAGGCAGACTTTTCCCCTTGCCCATATTGCTGTAGGTAGAATTGCTCCTTATCTACAGAAGGCAGGTTTAGAAAATGGTATCTCGTGTAGTGTTGAAGATCACTTGATGCACAAAGTTGTCATTCCGGGCTTGATAGCACTGAGTGGGTTGCTGCATGTTCACATAGGCTTCTGCCTCATCAGAATTTACTGATGAGCATTTTTCTGCTTGTCTTGCCTGAGAGGCTGGCTGTAGTAAAATATTTCATCGTGCTGAGTTTCCTCTAAACTGGTTATGCTTTTGATAGAAGAATGAAGTTACCCATACCAGGTATGATACCCAGCACATACTCTGCTTTTGGGGCTTCAATCAGTCAGATAAAAGAATAACTTCACTTGTAAACTACAGACCTAGGACATTCTGAGTCACCTTCCTACTGAACTACGTCTACTTTGGATGGAATAGAGCCAGCCTGTCTTCCAGCTTAAACTAAATTTGATGGACAGGTAGGAATCTCAGAGAATTGCTTGTGTAGAAGAGAAACACCCAGATGGGCATCCACGTTGGTGTAGGGGCAGTGGTGTGAGCCCAGCATTGGTTTGCTGTGATTTGCTGCCTGGCCAGGTGGTCTGGATTCAAGCACAGCATCTATTGCTTTTGTGTAGGGGATAGATTTGAGCACAAGTGAGGAGCTAAGGCATTGTTGTGGGCAAGAGGAGGGAGAGACTTTCAGGGGAGAGTGTTGGGACAAAGGGCATGAATAGGAGTATTGTGGAGTGAAGAATAGAGGAGATAGATCTGGAGGAATTCAGGCTTTAATAGTTATACCAAAGATTCAATTTATTGTTCAAAAAGAAATGCCTGAACTTTGGGGTACTCTCTTCACATTTGGTACCTTCCTGTAGAAGGGCGTGGAGATGCTTGCTCAATGACTAACACGGATTATATTGTTTTGCAAATGGGCTAAGTTTAATGTTCCTTTTTGTTGTTGTGCAATTTAATACTCTCTGTCCCCAAATAGATTTGCATTATATGAAATGGCAACTGTTTCACCTACGTCTTCCATTTTGCCTTATTGTGCATTGCTTCTGTGTGTCGTTCCTACTTATTGCTATTTTAAGTAAGTGATAACTACATTTATCCTCATAGAGGACAATATATTTAAAACTATTCAAAAAGGTAAATTTTCTTCTGTGATTGAAAAGGTGTGTATTTTCAATTCAAGCTACTTAGGTTCTCTCATGGCAAGCTAGAGAAAACATCACCTGTTAATATTTACACTTTCACTAATGGTTTGTTACAGAAATGGAAACTTTTTAAAACGTTTTGCTACATTTGATGCCCTTGATCTTTTCTGAATACGGAAAAAACCCTTGCAAGGCCTAGAAGATAGGTGTAGTCTAAAAACCTTCTTCAAGTGAAATCTTTGTAGCACATAGTTCAAGGAATGTGTTGGGACATTCAGGTCCACCATCAGGAGTACGTATAGGTTAACCTCTGGGCTTCTGCATACACTATATTTCATTCCATACACATCTAAATATAGATTCCAACCCGTGTACTTTAGTGTTATGAATGTCAACTGTACAAAAAGCCTCACAAACAGTTAAGAATATCACCGTTCTGTTTGATAAGTCCAGTCATGCCACTGACTGACTGGTATGGATCAGTAACTGAATTCTTTTGCTCAGCAATTCATTAACTTGTTTCAAAGGTTATACTAATCTGCCTAAAGTTAAACATTTAAGTGCATTGCTGAGATCATTATGTATAATTATGTGGATATTTTGAGTGCTTTTGGGGCACAGCTGCTTTTTTGCTTTCTCCTCTCCTCTTTATTTTTTCTTTCCCATTGTTGTTACTGGTCTTCCAAGTCCTGGTACTGAAATACAGGTGTTGTTATATAGCTCTCATCAGAAAAATGATGTGATTCCTAAATTACTAAGTTACCACTGCCTTTGAAACAGTGTAGGTGAACAGGCCTGATTAGAATTAGCATTCTGAAAAAGCTCTCTTACCAAGGTATACCAAGATTTCAATATGAATACTTCTTTTTTTCAGATTTAGAAGGAAACGCATATCAAAACAACCAACTGCTAAAGATAATTCTGGCTATGCATCAGTTTATCATCTCCTCTGCAGACATGCTCCAGAAACTCATTGATCTATATCCTTTGTAATATTCACCTTCTCTTAAGGTAATATTAGATAGCTTGACAACTTTGAAATGGGTAAGTAGAGGATATTTAATCTATGGGTGTATTACTGTTCCACTAATTGAACAATACACTTGTTCTTTTCAGTTTCTAGTTGTATAGTGTGTTTTTGTTTCGTTTAGGGCTGAAGCTTTTTATGTGTTTATTTGGTTTGGCTTGTCATCCACAGAGAAAAACATGAAACTCCAATTCAGATTTTAAATAGGATAAAACACCCTCCATTCACCATGGAGGGAACGTCTAGCAGGTGCTAGATTAAAGTAGGGACCTCAGTTAGGCAGAGTGAACCTGGGCTTAAGTTTCAGATCTCTTTCTGCCTTCTGTACAAGTAGAAGAGCAAAGAACAGAATTGCAGTTTTTGAAAATATTCTGATTGTATCATCTGGAGATGAAAACTTTCAACAAATATTATTTCTCACTCACAAACTCAAAATTACAATGCACTGAAATAAATCATAACCTTTTCCTTTCTATTTGTTCCCATTTTGAGGTCTCTGCCTGGACGGCTAGTAGATCACATTGGCAAGATGATTTGTTTCTTAGAAATTGTTAATTGCAGAATGTATTAATTGACTTCTTCGCTTTACAGAACATTTATTCCCACATAGATGAGTACATTACAAGAGTACCAGACCCTGACATGCTAAAAATCTCCAGCCAATTTTCATACAATTTGATATGGGTAATCATTCCCCCCCCCAAACTCTGTATCTTACTGGCTTTTAAAAGCAGCATCACTTACAACAGAGCTCTTCTTTAATGAATGTTCTGAGTGTCCTGGTGCTTCTCTAGTCACAAGTGTTAGATCAAGCGTGCCAAACTACACTTGTGGTGTAGTGTTGCATTTAAATTAGATTCATGCACTCTTTGAAAAGGGAAGAAAGTGATTGCTTGCGTGTCTCTGAGAAGTAGTGTTTTCTGCAGTCAGAGAAGTGATTCAAATTGTTATCAGACTTGCATGTTATGCAAGCCTGTTTTTTGACTCTGTATATAGCCCTCTTTAAAGAGATTGAAAAGTAAAGATGTTTTGAATGGATCAGATAGTCTGGGCTCTTGTATTTTGAAAACCCTTGCAAATTTCCCAGTTTCACCCCTTTCCATCCCCTAAATTATGTGAGTGATTTTACATTGTTATGGATTATTTGACTGCTATCTAACTTCAGACATTCAGTTTGGGGCCCTTCAAAATATTTGGGAACTTACTCACACCTCATTACTTCTATAGTCAGCCTAATTTAAGAACTTCATGTGGGTGCTTAAGTCATGGATGGTATGTCCCCTTGGTTGTAGTAGATTAAGCCTGTAGTTAATTTCAATCATATTGTGGGAGGATCCACAAGCTATTTTCATTAAATAATGTTATTTAATACTGAAAATATGTGTTTAAGATGTGCAAAAGATATGCAAAATACATTTTCCAAATGGATTTTCCATGTTTTGAAAAGACATTGCGTACAATATCAAAACATGTTTTATAGAGCTAATAGGCTGAAAATATGGGTATTTCTTTCCAATTATGACAGCAAGTCCAATGAAAACTATTGTGGAGTTACAAAAGTGAGGTTAGCAAGGAGAGACATTTCACATTTTTCTTTGTCATTGTGTACAACTGGTTATGTTTAAAAGAAAACAGCGTTATTTTTTAATTTTTATTTTTTTAGAAAAGCTCCAGTGAATGGTAATTAACCAAACCAGATTTTTTCATAAAAGCAGTACTTGATAAATTTCGTATTACTGTTTAAAATTTCAGTGAAATGTACAAGTGCATGAGACTTATTGGAAATTGTGAGGCATGTGGCAAAGAAACACATGTAGAAAGCAGAATCATTTCACTACTTAATGTTACTCAGTACTTGGGTGGCTGCATCAGAATTACTCATTGCAGTCATATTTACAATAAATTTTTGCTAACGATCTTGGGATATACTTTGTGTACACTTATGTAAAACTCTAAACTGGTATTATGTGCCATCACTAGAATGATTCCTGTTGGTTACAGTTAGGGAAATATGAAGCGTGTTACATTTCATATCATATGTCAATGGCTGCAGTTTTCCTTAACACTTTTCTACCTATCTTAATGCTTTAGAAAATAAGTCTTCCATTCTGTGTGTAAAGATATGCTATTTTGTGAGGTAAGAACATTATTGCTTGGTAGCTATTACTCTGCAGCTGTCCATGTGCCATACATAAGAATGCTTTTTGCATACCTTATGCTGACGTTAAAAAGAGAAACAGCTATACTGCCTCAGCTTTTCAAGATTTACTTTAGCAGATTTACACAACAAGGTCCTATGGGCTTTCTGTGCATCCACCGAAGTCAGTGTGTGAATTGTTGGGTCACAGTTTTGAACTGAATCTGTATAAATCTGCATCTTAAACATTGGTGAAAATTGACAGTGGTCAGGAATTGGTAGCACCATGTCTAATGTTTCTTATATATGTTTCTTATATAAAAAATAAAAGTGGGATATTTCAGCTATTTTGATCTTAAGTAAAGTTCTGCTGTATTCAGTAGGTTAATTCTCCTAATTAATTATACATAATCAATTGCAATTTGAATGTAGTTCTCTGAAAGTATTTTGTGTGTGTGAGATTCTTAAATACATTTAATTAGTAAATTTTTCTTTGGTTAATAGATAAAATTCTGACTAGCATAGTGCATTTTTTTGATGTCCACACCAAGTAATTTCAAGATTTAAAAGAATGTATAAAATGATACAGAAGTTCATGGAAAAAAAATTCAGCATGCATATTATCTAGATTTAATGTGAAAATAGAAATTTTAATGTTTAATTTATTGCAAACATACATGTAGTTCTATACAGCATTAAGCCAGGTAGTTTCTAATTCGTTTTTAATGTTGAGATTCTGATTTTTGATAAAAGCCTAGCAAAAGCATCTAAAAGCAAGTTTTATCCCCTGAAGCTGGTCAAGAAGAAATAGCACTCATAAACAGGAGCAACTGTCTAAATTTCAGCATTACTGATATTAGAGCAAAATCTTTATTTTTGTGTTTCTCTATTTTCAATATGCAATAGATATTGGATTACAGAGTTCTGGGTTATGTTCAAAATGGACTCTAAACTGTCCTCAACGATGGAGGAATTTCAAGAACTGGTTAAAGCTAACGGTGAGGAGTTACACTGTCGTCTGATCGACACAACTCAAATGTGAGTGCCAAAGTCTTAATAAGCTCGGAAACCAACCTTTTTCTCTTTTGTTCAAATACAGTGTCTTTCCAGTATAGCAGGATAATGGTCCTATAGTGACTTAATTTTAATGTCACATGTTGTTGATTATTATAGATGAAATATATATTACACACAATTGCCTTACAAGAATGACTTAAGGGGAATTTAACTGCTATGTAGACTTTGTGCTGATTCTCTACCCTAGATAAATTTTACTGTATCTAGGGAAGTTAAAAAATTTGTAGAGGCATGATGATTTTGAAAGCTCACTTGAAGTCAATGAGAAAGAAGAATATATTAGGAGAATACATTTTGAGTGGGTAACAGATGAGGTAAAAAAAAAGAATTGGTTTTATATTTTTAACACCAAAGGTAAATGAGATAATACAGTTTATTACATTGTCAAACTCATTATACTATTTTACGTGACTTTAGTTATAAAATTACTTGTCCCATCAAGAATAGTTCCTACAGCTAAATATCACATAGTTCTTTCTTGGGAAGAGAACCTTCCTTGTTGTATGAGAGTAAGATAGTTCTGTGAAACAGTGTAACAGCATCAATTCACGCTTTGGTTGGAAATGCACAGGCTAAAGCAGAGCAGAATTTGGCATGCATTTTATATCTGGTTGTGAAAAATTATATTTAGTAATTGAAATCCAATAAAAATTCATTACTTCATGGGTAAATAGCATGAGGAGATACTACACTCAGAGCCTGATCAAAGAGATCTGTAAGAATTATTAAATGGAGGAGTGCTGGATGCATTCAACAAAGACACAGTTACAGACGACAATTCTGGAAGTGCAATATATAGTCTTAGACTTTTTGGTAATATATAGTTGTATTGAGCTTGTGTGCCACATCAATGTAATAATGACTAACAATAGCATTTTGTCATATAATCTATAATGCATAAAAAAGAGTTGATGTTTAGAAACTCAATTCACATTTTTTGCAGTAAGGCATGTAAACAATGTTACTTTTCTATTAAGGAGAGAGGAAAAGCTTGCTCTTCAGAAAATAACTCTGGGTAATTCTGTCTAACAGAAATTCTAGGGATTGGTCTAGAAAGCTGACACAGCGTGTAAAGGCCAACACCAGTAAGAAACGGAAAGTCTCGCTTCTTTTTGATCACCTTGAACCAGAAGAGCTGTCGGACCACCTTACCTATCTTGAATTTAAGTCTTTCAGAAGAATATCAGTAAGTGGTTTTTATTTATTTATTTAAAACAAAGATGGGAAGGATGTAGAAAAGATCAGAGAGGGGCAGTGTTACAAGATTAACCCTGCAGTGCAAGCTGTTGGACAAGCTGAGTCTGGTTTTTGTTTTAGCAGTGGTAGAGGTGGGCAGTAGTACTTATTCTGAGTACAGAGCCTTTTGCTGCAGTCATTTGAGAGAGGGAGAATGAACCTTTTAAGCCACTGTGGAACAGAGCTGGGGCAAGGTAGTTGGAAAGAAGAGGAATAAACCATTTGATCATCTTCCAAGAAGAACTTTTTAGAACAAGTTGTGTCATTGGGCACAGGAACAAGCAGCCTCCTTTGACTGAAATCAGTGATCAGGCTGAAATGGGATAATGGAAACTTGGAACATTCTCCTGGAATGCTAACCTCCTGTGGCTGTGCATCATTCTTGTGCAGTGACTAATGGACTGTCTGTATAGACGATGTCCACTGGACTCTGCTTGCCTTTTTTGATTGTGCATAATAAAATGAAGACTAGGGATACGAAAGCGCTTGAGGAAATGCCATTTTTTTAATGTAACAGGGGTTAAAAATAATTTATTACACAAGTTTAAAGTACATAAAAATTCTTAAGGATTTATCTCATTTGTGCTTTCTTTCATTTGATCTCTTTTCTCAGCTTTGTTGGTAGCTGATAAGATGTTAGGTTCCCTCCGCACCTTGGCTTCACTTGCATCCTTGTATGCTACAACGTGACTTCTGTTCAAACCTTATACAGTTCAGACATGAAAAAGAAAAGTGAATATCAGAGACCCAAATCTAAGATGGTTGCAAAGTCAGTGTGATGATAACAGTGAAAGTAAAGTTGCAATGTTAGGGTAGGGTTTTTTGTTTTTTGGTTTTTGGTTTTTTTTGTTAGTTTGTATTTTGGGGCATTTTTTTTTTTTTTTTTTTTTTTTTTTTTTTTTAGAATGCTATGATGTGAAGATGAAGTCTTGAAAGGAAAGGGGCTCTCAGTAGAATGTGGAAGATTCCACAGTTGTGTGTTAGTATACTTTATTTTGAGCTGACAGCACATGACTCTTTATGTTCTGTGTTAAATTCAAAAAACCATAGAATCAAAGTTATGCACAGATTGCTGCCTGTAGGCAGTAATAGTATGCAAAGCTTATATAACTCTTAACATTTTCGAGCTCTGTGCAGACATGAGGTAATTAATGATTAATGAGCATAAGAAGTATGATTGAAGTCAGTGTCAGGTGTGTTATAGAGTTACAACAGTTACAAACTTGTATACATTTTAAATGCGGGGTTCCAATAAGTGTTGGTTTTTGTATAAATTGAGTTTAATGAAACCTTATTTAAGAAAATAATGTATAATGGATAAATAGCTAAATTCAATAACTCTTTGAAGAATGGGTTGATGATATGCTGAGCCACAGAATTCTTTTGTTATTCTAACATGGCAACATATACCAGGCGCGTGGCTGCAAATGACCTGCTGTGTTATCAGTCACTGAAATAACTATTGATAGGTTTGCTCATTTGAAAATCTGAAAGGAATATTTGATCCCCTGAACGTATAGACCATACAGCAAAATCTTCCATGAGACACCACCTATGTTGCAGCAAAAAAAATTGTAGGGAGTAGTGTTCACAGGGTGATGACTGCAGGTGTGAGCTGCAACAGAATCTGATTTCTGCTTTCCTGATGAGACTCAGAAGTCAGTTGTTGCAATACCAGACTCTCGAATTATTTAAGTACCTGGACTTCTTTACCATATTTGCCACTAACAATCTTGTTACTGCTGACCTCGTTAATAAATTCTTGCACTAAAATTGTTTCAAAACTTTAAGTAGCGTGTTAGATATAAATTTGTTCAGCATTAAAAAAAATTCTTTTCTGTAGGAGAGAGCTGCTGAGAACAAAATATAAACTGATCAAACTGATCCATAATTGTACTGAGACTGCTATGAATTTCATAATTATGTACTCAGATATTGAAAAATTATCTGTCTGTATAGAACAGTTACTTAAATTTCAAGTCCCAGCCAGATCTGGCTGGAGTTCAAAATTCAAACAATAATTGTAAGTACTATGTAATCTCAGAGACATTATTACTGTTAATGTTCCATTTTTAATACGAGGACAAATCTAGAGATGTCTGCTGTCATATCTGCTTTATAATGTGTTAATAGTTCTTATTAAATGTATGCAAAAAGTTAAAAAGTGGTGAGAAAGTAAGAGAGGGAGAGCAAGAAATGATCAGCAGCCTCACAATTTATGACCTTTTCTTAAGGATCAATGCTATTCACCATATTCCTGTGGCCTTAAGAAAGGGATATGTGTCTATTACAGCTATGAATGTTTTTGATAAGATGTTAGTATTAGTGGCCATAGTAAAAAATGTACTTATAAATCCTGTGTCACCTTTTCTGATTATTCAAGTTCTTGTGTATACTTGTTAACGGGTAAGTCAAGAGAATGGATAAACATTGCATCAACAAAAACAAATGATTGCTTCTCGTTGATCTTGATGGGAAGAATGGCTTAAAAAATGTGTCACATACAGGTGTCTACTGAGCAATTTTAGATCAGTTTCATTAAGTAAGAGAATCTCATAAGCTGTATAAAAAATATTAACGAATCTGTAGCCCAGTTTTATAGTTATCTTATAGAACTTGTTTTTTGTATTAGTGTAGTTTAATTCAAAAGTGTGCACTAGCTACATAAACTGGACGCTTCCTTAAACTATTACACTTCAATTTAACCTTGCCTGTGATTCAATGAATCTATGGAGCCACTGAGGTTGGGAGGAAAGCCCCAATTCTACTCATCTTAGGGTTTATAAGAGCCAAGACTCCTGAGATATACATGATGGAAATGATGGGATACAAATTATGGTGAAAAGATACTTTCAGTTAATTCAATTAGTTGAAGCTGCCTGCTTTGAACTGAACAGAGCTTTGACAAAGGAGAGATTTCAGATTTATGGATATTTAAGGTGTAAAGTATATCTTGTATATTTCATTTGAAAAGCAGACACAGTTCATCAGATATATGAACATGTAGATGCATTGACACTTTTTTTGTTTTTTAAGTTCTCAGATTATCAGAACTACATTGTGAATAGCTGTGTGAAGGAGAATCCAACAATGGAAAGATCCATTGCTCTTTGCAATGGTATCTCTCAGTGGGTGCAGCTCATGGTTCTCAGCAGACCAACACCACAGCTTCGGGCTGAGGTGTTCATCAAGTTCATCCATGTTGCACAGGTCAGTTAAATTTTGAACATGTGTGGTGTTTATTTTGTCTTTCTCTGATACAACCCTTTAGTGGCTCTTCCTATGCTACTACTGTAGAGTCAGCTGGGAGTGTTGTCCTGGTCTCCTGGTTCATCCATACAGCAGGCGTATTTGTGTATGCTGTACTTTCATACCAAGTGTTCAGATATTACACTGTTGTGGCATTGGGACTTTCTCATACTCATTCTGAAGAAATTGTTTTCACTGAATATCTAGACTTGCCTTTGAATCAGCTAGTGAGATTCCAAGCTGTGACTGCATACCTTTCAAAGCATGAACTGCTATCATGTCTTTGGCCGTAATTAGATGTATTCCTACCACATATGCCTTACTGGATAGAAGCAGAGCTATTGTCCTATTGGTATTCTTTGGATACTAATTCAACCGCAGTCATAACCAAAGTAATAGGTAGTGTTTCCTACTTGTGGTAGACTGTGAGAAGAGGGACAAATACTGAGAAAGTACTTTGAAGACTTACTGTATCTGCAGAATTAATATCTGATTTAAGAACAGTAGAATAAGTATATGTTCCACCCTGTAAAATCACAACTCATTGCTAAAATGAATAAAAGCAGATGGATAGTAGCACAAAACTTGTAAGACTTTGGAGGAAGACAATAGACTAAGTGTAGAATTTGGATGTACATGTTGAGCAACTTGTACTTTTAAATAATAAATACTGATTTATTTTTTTTTTGTATGTCAACACAGAAGCTACACCAGTTGCAGAATTTCAATACGTTAATGGCAGTGATAGGAGGTCTCTGTCACAGTTCCATTTCCAGACTCAAGGAAACAAGCTCATGTGTTCCTCATGATGTAATTAAGGTTGGTATTGCTCCTCTAATTTTATAAATAAGATAACTTTTAAATTTCTTGTCATTGCACACAAAAAACCCCAACTTTACTTCCTTGGATAAGATGGAGAGACAGAAAGAAAAAAATAAAAACGAAGACATCCTTTGGGTTTGGAGGTTTTTTCTTTGTCATTTCATTTCTACGACACCAATTACTCCTACACTTTCAACCCCACTTTTCTTCAAGATTTGTATAGCTTCTTTAAAGTTTCTGTTTTAATACTCAGATGTGACAAGCTGTGTTTTCATGTAGTAATGCATATACAGTAGTACAGAATAGCATTCAAACACGAAAGCAGAGAACTGGATCTTAGAACATTTGAGAAAAAAACCTATTGTCATCCATAGCAACATTGACCATCCTGAGTCTATGAAATGCTAGTACAGAGCTCTGCACTTTGAGTTTAAAACTGAAAGGACTGGTTTTGTTCGTCTGATCTTTCCCTAAGACAGATTTTATCTAGTTCACACTTGAACAAACTTAATCCTAATATCCACGTACATTATAATACAGTGGAATGTTTGGAATCAGTTGTCATTTCCAGTTAGATACTTGTGAAATACAAATGGATGTATTTTTTGCTGACATTCTGACTACTAAAGCTGTGAAGGAAAGAATATTTTTAAGCAATGAAATGGCCTCTTTAGAGACTAATATGCTTTATTATTTTATCTTGTTTGGGGCCTGAAAGGTTTCATATTATTATCTAATGAACCTGTTGGATCATGGTGTGATCAGCTTGAATGAAGTGTATACCTGGAGTACAGACCAGCAGCAGTATGACCTCCCACTGATAAGGGTTGCAGCTCTCAGGATCTACAAAACAGTTAGCAAGCTTAGTTTAGAACCATGTTGATTTACAAATGCTGTCATTATGAGGAGTGGACTGCATGTATGTCCTTCATTTGAATACCTTTTTGCATCAAGACATTGCATATGAGTGCTAAAAGAAAGCAGACAAACAAAGGCTGGTAATTAGTGACTTGAGGACAGACTTTTGCATTTAACTATAACAAAAGTTTGTGAAAGTTAAAAATCAAGCGGTTAGACAGACACTTCCACAAGAAAACATTAGCCCATTGATTTTATAATGTTAAGAGTCAGCTTTTGTTCCTGGATAGCTTTAAACAAGGGAAATACTTATACTGCTAGACTCATGATTCTTTTGGCCTTTACAAGTTTCTTCTTCATTTCCATGGAAAAGTTTTCTTGGAGGCACGTGTGTCACCTTGAACTGCAGTGGGAGTTCTGGTCACACTGTGATGGGACTGTAGCACAGTGTAGGGTTTCTCTGCCAGGACTTTCCAATTCCAGCTGATGACCTGAAGTCAGAAAAGTGCATCGCACATTTTAAGGTGAAGAGGGGTGCCTTTCTGAAGAGCTTGTGCCGTGATTAACTACGTACACATCCCCTTGATTTGAGGGGATTCTATTTCTTTTCGTTGACTAAAGAGGGAATCTAGAAAGACCAACATTACAGATTAGGCTATAGATTAACAATCTATAATTACATATTATAGTTAAATTAGGTGAGGTGAATACCTAGATTTCATTTGAATCCTAAAGTTTTAAAATCTGTTTCAAGAGTCATTGTGAGTAAACACTTTAATGATAACATGGGAAATTCTTGTGCTGAATGATCAGAACAAAAAGAATAACCAATTCTGATTTTTTGTTTTCTTTTTATTTTTAGGTGTTTAACGAAATGACGGAACTGCTTTCATCATACAGAAATTATGACAGTTACCGACGTGCCTATAATGAGTGCAGTAACTTTAAGATCCCAATCCTTGGGGTCCACCTGAAAGACTTGATATCACTTTATGAGGGCATGCCAAACTACTTAGAAGACAAAAAAATTAACATATACAAACTATACTCTCTGTATAACCACATAAATGAGCTGATACAACTCCAGGAAATTCCACTTCCCCTGGAGGCTAATATGGACCTTGTTCATTTGCTTACAGTAAGTCTGTTAGATGAGATAAATACCTCCATTTAAAAACTATTTTCACATACCTCCCAGAAAACTAAGTAGAGAATTCCATTAATTATAAATACATAATATTGTAAGATTATTTTATTTTCCTTAGGGAAATGTACAATAATAGAAGCAGAGAAAAAGTTACTGATACTGATGTATTTGTTAGCAAGGGTGCCAGTTGACATGTCAGTTGAGCAGCATGCTTCCAGTTGTTTCTGTAAGGGAAGGAAATGTTTATTTCTGCTTTGCTATAGTAGTATGCATCCTATACTGTACTGTACTTTCACTAAGGAAGTGCTCTGAATCCTCTGCTGATTAAGCCTAAGGTAGAAATCCTCCTTAAATACACCTTGGAGACAGAAGATTGCATGCAAAGCTTCCTTGTTGTGTGTTGAACACAGAAAGTTTCATATAAAAGTTCAGTCCCTCAAGATGCATGAGGTTAAACATACTACACTTCTAGCCACGTTTCTTCTTGTACTAAAAAAACTGACGTGAACATTAGTCAAATATAGTTGCTGTGTTACTCTTTGAGTCATATCTAGTCAGTGCCATGTTATTAACAAAATTGCTAGTGCCTAGGACGTATGTCACAACTATAGTTTTAGCTTCTAGTAAGTTAAAATAGTACCTTTTATTAAAATAGCAAATCTACCTTTCTTGTTTCTCAGTTTTGTTTGGCCTTAACAAGTACCTCAGCTTGGAAAAAACTAGACAGGCTGCTTCCACTTCCTGGTTACAGACCCTATTTCAGCAAAAAACTAATAGATAAAAGTGATTGCGTAGTTAAGGTTATTTGTTCTCTCTGGGAGCACTTGTGTGTGAAATTTAAGAACATATGCCCAAGGCCTGAAATAAAGCTACATAAAGTGGTGATTTTTTCTTCTTGATAAATGTTTAAAAATGTTTTGTCTCTAATTATTTTAAGTTCCCCCCCCCCTTATTTTTAAATAATGATTTATAAAATACCTATTTAAAAAATGTAGAACTTAGGCCATGATTTCATGCAGCTATATATGATAGAACATAAAATAAAAATAATTCATTTCAAAGCAGGAGCTTCTAATCTGCTATTATTCCAGGGTGCATAATTTTCCTGTTTGCTCTCTGATTTTTCCAACAGTCTTTCTCCTCCTTCTGTCTCCTTTAGTCATATAGTTTCCCATTAGCAGGCAAATAAGTTTGGAGAGGAATGAGTAATTATATACATAAGTCAATAATTCATAGAAGTATCATAACATTTTGACTTGGTTTTTGAGTGTCAGAACTACTTTAAACTAGAATCTAAAATTACTCACTATTATGATTACAGCACTATTTCTTGCAGTTGTTCACAAGAAAGTTATTGCAAATCTGCAATTTAAGTAAGGTTATTTATTGGATAAAATAGCATTTTTTTAGTTCCTTAGTTTATATACATATGACTGCCCAATCTTGATTCTCTGTAATAAGCTTATCTTTTCTTTGGACTTCACATAGATTTGGGCTTGTAACACATTTATGTCTGGCTTTTATATTCAATCACATGTCTAAATTGTGAATATTTTCATGTGAATACTCAAAAATATTTGTATTACCAGTCTTCAATCTCAGCTTGAAATTTGTTTCCATGCATTAAGATATCTCTATACTATTTTCCAGGACATGTGCAAAAGCAAATATATAAATTTGATAATTTTTTCAAATTCCTTTATTTACCCAGGTGTAAAGTTTCTCACTTTACATAACTGCTGTTAACAGCTAAAGGCTCCTAATAAATATATGCAAGGCCATCTCTTATCCTTACCATATACTTCTCAGTTCAGCATGGTCACAGGTGAATTGGATAAATAGGACATCTTTAACCAAGAGTTTTCTGAGAGTTTGAGTTGATGTACAGTTTCATTGGAATGTTGCTTTTGTACTTGCATGGTAGTCCACTGCAATATTATGGAAGTAACAGTTTTTTCTTAGTTACT
Organism: Scolopax mira; assembly: GCA_004320125.1. Classification (NCBI taxonomy): domain Eukaryota; kingdom Metazoa; phylum Chordata; class Aves; order Charadriiformes; family Scolopacidae; genus Scolopax; species Scolopax mira. The sequence continues at coordinate 136,888 of BJBW01000187.1, forward strand.
TATTAACTGACTGCTAATTATGCCTACAGTCGCTTGCTGTGTTAATGACTGTGGCTGTGTAACATTACAGATTTCCAGATAATGGCAATAACAATCTGGAATTTAGAAGTGTACCCATTTCAAGTCACTGTGAACACTTGTGCAGGTCAAGTCCATTTTTTCTAGGTGCAACCTAATTAAAAATTAATGCACCAAAAAATACTAATGTGCACCAGGAACAAGTTTATCAAGTAATAGTTACTCTTTTGGGATTAAACTAATGTTGTTTTTGTTTTCAGCTGTCTCTTGATCTTTACTACACAGAAGATGAAATTTATGAGCTTTCCTATGCACGAGAGCCACGAAGTCACCGAGCTGCTGTAAGGGGCTTTCCAGATTCTTAACAAAAAGGTTTTTTTTTTTACAAGTAATGTAACTTTTATCCCTTGAATTCATTGGATTTTATTTTATACCAAACTGGAAGCATTTTAACTTTATAGACTGAGCAAAATCTGTTAAATCATAAATTGTTTGGTTGATGATGAAGCCTAAACTAGAATATATGGGAGAATTGATACCATATCAGGTTTTATAATATGTACACAAACACAAATGAAGTTACTTGTGTAGAGGCATGAAATCAGTCTCTGTCTTGGCAACTGATACCAATTCTTTTAAATGAAGAATTCTTAATTGATTCAAATGATGAACAATATAACCCATGAGTGTTATATCGTATATTTGTTCCTGTTTTACAAATATGGAAAAAGTGGTGAATTTACAGGGCTGTCACCAAACTGATGATTTAAGGAACAACCACTGTTTTGGACATTTCAGGGAAGAGCTTCCTCTGCAGTACCATGTAATTATCAAAAGTATTATGTTGGGTCCACCAGGCCATTTCTGTATCACATAGTCCGTGGTCAGAAATGAAAGAAGTGTGGTACTGAAAGTCTTTCCATGTGTTACTAATGAAGTTCTATTCAATTTATTCTAGCCTTTGACACCTTCCAGACCACCAGTAGTTGTAGACTGGGCCTCGGGAATAGCCCCAAAACCCGATCCGAAAACTGTCAGCAAACACGTTCAGAGGATGGTAGATGTAAGTATGGTTAGCCCCTTTACTTTGCATATCAGTCGTAGCCTTAATCTCTAGGTAGGAGAAGGTACAAAGAAATTAAAAACAGTGGACACATTCAAAGCTGTGCTGAGTTTGTAAGCACTTCTGTCCTCACAAAGAGATATTTCTGCCCAGCTGTAAATAGCAGCAGGTGAGGTATGGAAGGACATTCCTTGAACAGCTAAGGAACCAGCGGGGATAGTGTGAATGCTGGTTTGTATAATTCCACTCTTCCAAGGAGCCAAGGAGTCCATTTCTACCAGGGACTTCAACATCATGTTATTGGTGGAGTGAAAGTGGGCCTCTCAACAGCTTTGTTATTGGCAGCCATTGCTTTTTTTCTCTCTTTTGGGCCACTCTCTTTATTGGAAACCATCATGTAAGCTCAGATGATTGATTCCAAAAATGATGGAGAGAGAGAGACGGGTAAAGAGATTGTTTTTGCATCTCTGCTTCATCTCTTTACCTTCTAAACACTTCTCATATTGCTAGGTGTCCTTTGATACAATCTCTTTTGGAATATATTACTAAATTTGGCCTAGGAGTGCTGCTTGCTTTGGGGCCAGAGACAAACAGTAATGTCATCCCACAAGTGGAAATATGTGTCTACATGGCAATTCTGTCATATAACTAGTTGTCACAGAACTTTGACCTGGTGGAATAAGCTAGACAGTTATGCTGATTTGGCTACAGACATCATCATTGAGAGCATTAGTACAAGTTATATGTATAAGCCTGGACAGAACTGAAGTTAAAGTAGAACTGAAGAAGAGCTGTCATTGTGTAGTGAAGCATTTAGTCCAGCCTATGTTGACTTATCTACATTTTGCTACAAATCAAGAAATCATAATGCTTCTTGAGTCTCAAGCAAAAAAAAAAATAGAGTTAGACTGTTGCAGTGTTTAATAGATATTGGGAGAAAGTGGGAGAGGAAATCCATAAATATTGTGGAGACTTTCTAAAGTGGCAATACAGCCCACACATACACATTATAAACTATTTTACTTAAACTGTTATCTTACACAGTCTGTCTTCAAAAATTATGACCATGATCAGGATGGATACATTTCCCAGGAAGAATTTGAAAAGATAGCTGCCAGTTTTCCATTCTCATTTTGTGTAATGGCTAAGGACTGGTAAGTACCTGTTTCTGCTTATCACTGATTTTATTTGTAAATTTTCTTTCTATCATTAGGGTGGTAGAATCACTCTTTTAACCCACAAATAGAAGTCAAAACATAACTGACAAAAGCATCTTCTAAAAGTGTTGTGAATGACATATTCATAAGCTTACAGCAGTGGTAACCAGACTGATGTAGGAGGAAGAAGAGATAATAGAAATATTTTTTTTTAATTATGTTCATTATATACTACTAAAGAACTTTTCTAAGATTAAAATAGGGAATTGGCAAATGTATAATTTGGTTAAATTAAGAACAATTTTCTTAACATATTAATGCATGATTGTTCAGTGGTTTTCTATGAAGTATTCCTGCGGCTGCATCACATATGCAGGTGTTCCATTCATCCTTACAGGCTGCATTTTAAGCAGATAAGCTTCTATTGACTTTGGGCACAGTTGACAAGGTTACTGAGATCACTGTAGTTTTTTGGCCCATGAAACTATTGCCATATAAATTGTGAAGAGATATATTTAATTCTCCTTATGCTTTGAAAAAACTATGTGTCACAAACAGCTTTTCTTGTTTATTTTCAGGGAAGGTCTGATTAGCAGGGATGAAATAACAGCTTACTTTATGAGGGCTAGCTCAATCTACTCCAAACTGGGACTTGGCTTTGCTCACAACTTCCAAGAGACCACTTACTTAAGGCCTACTTTCTGTGACAACTGCGCTGGATTTGTAAGTTTACTTTTTAGTAAATTATGTTAACGTTGTTTAGAATAATGACATTTAAAATGTCATAATCACAACACGTCATATACAAAAATGGACCTATATAAAACACCAGTGAAGCTATTATATAGAACACCAGGCTTTTGCCTGTGTAGCAGTACCCTTTATACTGTCTTGGCAGTACTATTATTTGTTTAAACATGGCTCTGCCTTGTGGTGTCAGTTCTATCACCAAACAGACCCAGGCTTCCAAATCCAGGGCCTTCCACTCCATGGGGCTGTTAGAACTCGTGTCCTGGTACAGAAATGACATGCCCCCTATGGAAAAGAAAGATTTAGTAAAAGTAGCTGCTCTACAAATTCCCAGTTTAGCTGGGGTTAAACAAGAGTGCTGAAATAGAATTCTCCATTTATTCCAGCTCTGCAACTTCTCTGGGGGCTCTCAGATCTGCTCATGGATTCGTTAGATACTAGTTTGAGGTATTTTCTTTGTGATTGAGGAATGCACATAAAGTACTCTGTTTACCTTATGCTAAAGAGGTAAATAGTTCATATTTTGACCTTGACTTTAAAAGGGTAGAAAACCAAGATATTCTGCAGGAGCTCAGACCTTAGAAATGAATGGAGTTTTTCGTGGATTTTTTGTAGCTGGAAGTTTCAAATGTGCATAAGAAATATGTTAATACATAGTCTTTGTTTGAATTTCAGCTATGGGGAGTCATTAAACAAGGATACAGATGCAAAGGTGAGGTACTTTATACTTTGTTAATTTTAATCTATAATTAATGGTGAATGACAAAAGAGCCTGATCATCCTGAGATCCATTGCTATGATTATGGATGTATTTAATATGACCTCTCAGGAAGGAGAAGACAAATTCAAGAATAAGACAGACAAATGGTCCAGAAGAAATGTAAAGAGGAAGGAACTTCTAACCGATAGCTCTAACCATTTGCAGAACGTGACTGAATTCAGAGGGTTTGGGAAAAGACTTTTCTATTCCAACGGGCGAAAACACCAATGCTCTGTGAAAACTGTGCAGCATGTTCACAACATGGATTTTGCAGAGTTGTGACTGAATGTTGCTGTTTTGTATTTTCACAATGAAAAGGAGTTTTAGGCGTATATAGCAAAGGCATGTCATCGGTCTGTTTACCAGGTGTATGTTATTATAGGTAATACATGCAGAGAACACTAAAGGAGCTTTCTTGTTTCCTGGGGAGGCAACAGAGTGTGAGAACTGATCCTAGATGTCACAACAGAGACACTGAATTGTGTAAATTTTGTTTTGTTTACAGACTGCGGAATGAACTGTCACAAGCAATGCAAAGACCTGGTTGTGATAGAGTGCAAGAGAAGACCCAAAACTTCAGTTGCAGACAGCAGCCCAACATCTGCTCTTCCTTCAAGCCTCTGCCCAGTAGGAGTCAAAGAGCAATTCCATGGTGAGAAAAGATCCTATTAAAAAGATCAAAAGGTCTAGATAATCTTTCATTTGCTCTTTTTCTTTTAAAGCTGAGTTGTTTAGCATCGTTTTAGGCTTTGTTAGTTAATTACAGTGTTTCATCAATGTATAAACTAGAACAAGGCGTGAGCCTGTACCAAGTAACACCATTCCTGTGATAGTCTGAATAAGTAGACTCCTGTTATGGGAGATCTTGTCACACTACACAATCTGTGGTGCTCAGATTCCACAAAAATGGCATTAATCTTGTCAGACTTTCATGAGAACTATAGGTGCCATGAAGAGCTGACAGTTTCCCTTAACTCTCTCATCTTGTGACAAGTAGGTCTTGGCACACTCCAGTTTTTACCCCTGTTGCCACATTAAGCAACTACAATTTTCAGATTTCAATGTGGAGTTTATAAAGTCAGTAAACTTCCATATCTGTGTGTTAGGAAAACCACGAGCTGATAGCGTTTATTTTTTCCACTTCAGTAGCTGCATCTAATACTCCTCTGTATCACTCCATCTTTCATTTAATCAGAAGTTAAAAATCTACACTCTGTTCTTTTTTCCTGGTATCAAAAAATCATAGAATCATTGCATGTATATTGTATAAGCTTTTTATATTGTGTATTACCACGTAGGGCTCCAAAGGAAGAAGTGTTGTCTTTGAATAAGACCTCAGGCTGCTTTCATTTTGTTTTTCTTTTTATTTTCCAACTCGCTCCATACTCACTCTCTTTTAATTTCTGCCCTGCTCTTTGCCTGCATCTAATGTTCTTCAAATCTGCTTCTTGCTACTTTGATATCAATCTTTTACGTTGTATTTAAGATTCATACTGCTGGATTCCATCTTAGGCTTCCTAATAGCGTTATGTGGAGCACAACGCAGCCAATTTCTCTTGGTAACTGAGCACATGCATTTCTGTGACTGCACCTGCACACTCACAGAGAGATGGAACTGTAGCGTGTTGCCCCATCATCACCCAGTGCACCAGAATGTGGTACCTCCCAACACTATGTCATGTCGAAGAATGAGAATTCAGGTCTAGGTAGAAGGTATAAGCCTCATCTGTTCATCCATGTCTTCATTTAATTCTCCAGAACTTGCACCAGCTACTGCACTGACTTTGTTCTTTCCCCTCAGCAAAATAAGTCTCATTTTGTTTTCTTCCCAACAATAGAAATTACTTTATCTGAAACAGGTCTTTTTAAAATCCTTTAATCACGTATTTTGTCCACTGCTTTTAACATTGTGGGGTTCTCCCCTCTTATTCAGTTTTTAACCGGCAAAGTAAAAGTATTTTAGGATGACCTGTACAAAAGCAGTATAAAATTAAAAATGTTTTTATTTCACCTTTACAAAGCAGATGAGAGAAGTTTTATCTTACATCTAAAAGTTGTCACAACATTGAACTAACACCCAGGTGTAATCTTCCAGCCCAATCACCGAGATCAATGATCTATATAAAACCTCTGAGCCATCCAGAGGTTTTTTTCTAGCTAACCTTGATGGTACACCTGCTTTCCTCCTCCTGGTCCATATTTATGTTACTGAGACAGGGCAAAGAGTTGTTCCAAGAGACACAACACTGAAAAACTTCCAGTGATGCCTATTTCGGAAAGCAATGAATGTAAAATCAATAAAGACTAAATGTTGGTTTATTTATGAAAATCCTGTTTAATTACTGTTTCTCTTTTCCTGGGATAGAATCTTGACTCACTTTACCACATATATTCTGCAGGACAAGAAGAAGGGCCGTTCACATTTCCAAATGGAGAAGTAGTGGAGCACAATGAAGACAGCAAGGACCGGACCATTATGCTCATGGGTTCCTCAGCTCAGAAAATTTCAGTGAGACTGAAACCAGCTGTGGTTCATAAAGGTATACAGACTGATTCCATACCCCTGGCTGGAGATGTATCTCGCAGGCAGACAGAGAAGAAAGAACACAGGATGCCAGAAAACCCATATCTCCAGGCAGTTCCCCCATCCCCGTGTCCAAGCCCAATTCTAGGGCGCAAAAAGGCATATGTTAAATGGGAAAACAAGGAATCCAGCCAGAAAATGAAGGAGGAGCGTCACAGCTGCAAACCCTCGTACCAGGAGCTTGAGCAGGTACATATATGATGAGAGAAATTCTGTTTTACATAAGAGTACTGTAAAGTTGTGGGAGGGTGTGGGGGAATGGCTGGGTGGGAAGGTGGCATCTTATTACTCCAGTGTAATTAATTGCCAGAACAATCCAGGAGCGGGATTATACATAATTAGCCACTTTATCTTCAGCAATGCTTCACTTCAAGCATAAATTTTAGTACTAGTACAGGGCTTAGGGAATAAATTTTGAAAATCTTGTTATGATTTGCTGTGATCCCTGTCAGTCTTAAAAGTGACAGGTGAGAATGTGAACATAATCCAATAACCCAGGACAGGATGATACTCCATAAACCAAGTAACACAGTCTCAGGTACCAGCTGCTGGGAAGTTTTAAGGATCTAAACAAAGGACACACCAGTGACTATGGAAATATTAAATTAAGTTACTGCTTCTCTTGCATTGGTAAGAGCTGCACCAACTTACTTTCATGTCAGTCAACCTAAACATACAACGAGACAGCAGTTCTGAAACAAATTCAAAATAAAATACCATTTTCTTATTATTTTTTGTTTATTTGTTTAGGAAAGAAATATTCTCAAGGCAGACAATGAAGGTTTAAAGATCCAACTGGAAGAGGCACACAAGACAATTGAATCTCTCACAATCCAGACAAGAAACCATGTAGTCGACAAGCTCCAACACAGGGACTGCTCCTAGCAGACGAGAGGAAGGCTCCTGTGCAAGAATGTAAGGCTGAAGGAGGGGTTGTGATAAAGCTGCTTCACCAACTGAACTGCAAAGAGAGTCCGAAGGATGTTATGCAGAAATAGCCTCTTTACTCAACACATTTCCATATTAAACATGCCCTCCCTGATGTAGAAATCCATTCCTCTGACTTAAGGTAATTTAGCATTATCTGTGCAATGAATTTAGTATCTTTTGGGTTTGCTTTCAAAAGGAGTGACACTGTTGCTGAAGTTTCTGTTCGTGATGAAGACCAAGTGGATTCCCCAGTGACTTGGCTGCCAGCAGCACACCTTATCCTACACGTGTTCTGACAAAGTGGCTGTTCATAAGACTGTGTCACCTCAGATTTGGCCCAAATTCAGGTTTGTAGAAACAAATGTTTGATAAAGCTATTTAAGTAAAACTGTAGAAGTATTATATTAAGAGAAACAGTTCCTTCTCTTTGTGGCTGAACCCAATTAAAATCATGAGGTGAACTGTCATCTTTATTTTCAAAATTTAATAAGAATGTTAAATAAGTAGCTAAGCTAATGATACTTGATTCTTAGACTTTAAGATAAACTGACAATTTTTTTAACCTTCTTGCAGAGTTTTAGAAGTCCCGCTGCTGAAACACTTACCTTTGTTAAGGTAGAACAGATGAGACTATAGAGGGTTTCCATCAAATACCAATCCCATTCTTGTGTTCCACGCTACAGCTCGGAACACTCAGCCCTACCTCTTTGGCTTCAAGGACAGCTGGTTGTCCACGTCCAGTAGATACAGGACAAGACTGATGCTTCTTCTCTCATGTCAAAGTGGACACCATTGTCAAGTAGGACCTTGAGGGCCATGTTTCTGAGGGAAACTGTACAGTAATCCCAGTGCAACAGTTCCTGTATTCCAGAGCTCCTAATGCCTTCTGGGTGTAACCACTCCATTTTCTCTCTTCTAGATTTCACATGCACTTTAGGTAAAGAGGCAAGAGGAGTGTGCTCTTATGTGTGTAAATTTTGTATAGTAAAAGGTGCTAGAGATGTAACTTAGTTTTCTTAAAGCTACAAAGGGTACATGTTGGTAAGAGGCAACAAAACAGGCTTTCAAGTTACTGATAAACCTACTTGTCAGAATAGCCAATTCTAAAATTGCCTCTGCACTCCAAGCAAATCCATACACTTACAGTTGTATAAAACTTGCCTGCGTTTATCAAACAGGGATTTGCCATCACACATGTAAACATCAGAAACTTACGACATAAACTTGTAAGTTAGTTTATGAAGTACCTTACGGACTGAAATTTAGTCAACCTGTTACAATAGCATGTGTACTAAGTAGCAAAGTGGTACAAATGTATGTTCCGTCCACAATTTACAGTCATTGTCAAGCATATGAATGCTTTATTTATAACAAAAAAGTTGATTTGAAACTGTTTGCCAATTTAGTGCTTCTAAATTCTTGTTTTGAACTTGGATTGTGCTTGCATCTCTGTGTCGAAGTAAAAACAAATGGAGGGAAATAGATTTACCAGATTTTGTGTTACCTTACTGTAAATACATATGGTATGTAAAGAACTGAAATGCATATGACAAAACCCAGCAGCTGTAAAGATTGTGCAGCTTTTTCCTCATACACTAAACCTGAACTATTAACAATTAACATGGAAGTGCACTTTGATCAGGTCATGCCTGCAAATTTGCTTTGTGCATTTTCTGTAAGCTGCTTGATTTTGTCCTCTATTCAGGGATGTAGAGCAAGGCATTTAGCAAATAAAAGTCTGCTCCAAAAATAAACACGCTAAATGTCAAATATATTTTCATATATTTCAAAAATACCCCCAAAGAGCAGCTAATCTGATAAATCTTGTTACACAGCAAAGATAACTGCTCACTTGTGGTCTGAACTCTGGATTTTAATAGAGTTTGTCTGTATACATACACTTTGTCTACTATGGGGTGTGGAGATCATGAACAAGCTCTTACTGAAAAAGTCCCTAATGTCAGCAGCTGGCCCAACGGCTACTGTGTTATTAGGCTGTTGAGTACTATGCTTGAGTACTTAATACTCAAAATGGAGCAATGACCATAGTTTTGTACAGTCTTAAATGCTAACAATGTTTGCGTTGTCTCCTTGTGTTCCTACAAACAATCAAGATAACTTAAAAGGGATCTGTTTGCAGGAACACCTTACAGAACAAGTGTGTGGTGCTTTGTGTTTGCTGAAAACTTCCTGCTTCAAAGAAGTCAGTTGATACCTGGAGAATTTCAGAGCTCTCCAAGTACCTTCAGGTTCTCTGTCTGCCCAAAGGACCTTACAGTTGGGGGTAGGTTGGTTGGCTGGTTTGTGGTGGTGGTAGTTCCCTTCTTATGTCCTCTTTTGCTGCATGAAAGACTACTATCAGACTGATCCTTCTGGGGCACTGCTGAAACTGACCAAGCTACTGAACAAAAATCACTCACATCTGTATTAATCTTCAAGCTGCTTTATGCTAAGGAAAATTAAAAAAAAGATACAAGTACTAAGTGCTGTTTAAAAGACATGTTAGCAAACACTGAAAGTGATATTGAAAATTATCTTGTCACGGCTAATTTAAATGAAAAGCACTCACCTTTGGTCCTTCTCCAGGCTCAGCTGTATTTCATGTACATACAGGAAGGAAGAAAAAAAAAGTGCCCCACCATACCAGCTACGTTTATTTTTTAAGCGTAAATCTTGATTGTTTAAAGATAAAAGTAAATAGACTGAATAACGTAACAATTAAAAAGGCAGGGCTACTGCTCATATTCAGATTAAACACAACTGCATTTAAATTGGCTTATATATGTTTCTGGAAATAGCTTTTTGTTATGGTAGCATTCTGTTATTTTGTTGTAACTGATCTCTATGGCAACTTGAAAAACGTTTGGTTTAATGCTGTTTGTGAAGATTGAAAAAGAAGTGTACAGATTGTAAAGATTTTATATAAATTGTAAGATTTTTTTTGTTTAATATTTATAATAGAAAAAGTTGTTAAAATTGCCCTTCATGCCTCCGAGTTTGTATCTCAAAGAAATCTAAACAAGCTGTATTCATCTTCCTTGACTGTCACCTGTGACACTTCTGCTGGATTAACCTAGTACCAGAGTCCCTCGTCTGGCTTCACCTGCTGTGAGCTTTGGGACGGTGCCTGAGAAAACCTAGTGAGATCAGTATTTGCAGATTATTCTTCCAGTATTTTAATGGTTGGCACAGTACAGACACTGTTTCGCTACTTCAAGTATTACAAAGCACAATTCTTCATTAGCACAATCTCTGGCTTTTGTTAAGAACACTAATTCTGAAAAGATTTCACAGCATGATAGCCAAACTCAAGCAAGGCTTCTGCAGTGTCTGCAAATGCTGGCTATTACACAGGCACCACTGTACCACCAGAAAGACTATTTCATAAAAAACCTCAAAATACTGTATCTCAAATACGTTTTTGAACATTCCTTCACTTACCTTCAATCAGTGAGTGAGGGAAGAAGACCAGGAGTGCAGACTCACGGCTGAAAACACAATTCCAGGTTATGCAGACACCTCTGCTCTACAGTCTTGCACAGATAAAACAAGCTATGTTTTACTTCATAATTATGAAGACTAAGAAATGAAAATTTCAGAAGTAATTAGATGATATTATTTCCTTAGCTTACATAAAGACACAAATAATGAATATATAGACTTATTCTTTTTTTTTTTTTTTTTCACTAAGATAAAATTCACTGAGATTCCTTAGGAATGCCAAACAACATAATAGCAACACAATAGCAATTTGTGACATACCTTGTCTGTTGAAATTTTCCTGTATTGTTATCTCCAGCTTTCTCCATTTTGGTCAAAATATATTGGTTATTTTTCATTACCATAAAAAGTAAGCTTCATCACTATTGTAAATCACCAGCAGGAATTCTTCCTTACAATCACACTACACAAGCGATGCAAGTAACTTGAAATACAGTACTTTATTCCTTAGCGTTTACAGCTGTTAACAAAAGTGTCTGTCTCACACTCTGAAAAAACACAACCTATTTTTCAGTTCTCGATCCAACAAAACAATATTCACTAAGTGTGAATAAAGACAAAAATGTTCACAAACAAATGAAAATCTTTTACTTACAACAGAATTTTTTAAAATACTTTTTTTTTTTCCCCCAAGACAAACATACAAAATTTGAGAAGTTTAATTCAAATTTTTTTCATGGTATTATTGCATCTTTTGATAAATTAAAAGCATACATTCTGACAACAGAGGATAAAAAGATACCTCTATGAAATGTGGTGGTGCTTACTTCAGTTCTCAATTACTGGCTTCACATTTTGGAATTATTTAAGAAAAACCCGAACTGCCCAGATTAAAAAACAAAATCCCCAACCTATTTAAATATCCATCTTTTACATGACCTAAAATTCCATGTGGGCACAAAACCTGTCCTGCCTGCTGCCACCAGGACATGCTGCTGAGTGTACAAACAGCAAGGCACAGGCACAGCTACAGCAGCTCAACTAAACCGGGGCAACTTTGCATCTTAAGACTGGTGAAATCTTTCTGCACAGCTAAGCCATCTGATTTTCCTGTCATATTTCCCTGGTAAAGCAAAATGCTTGACTGCTGTTTGGAAATTACTTGTAGCAAAAAGATGGCATTGGGACAAGCAAACGGAATTTTCTATTAAGGTTTTGGTTCTTAAAAACTACTCTCTCCATTCCTTTGTTGACTGACACTTCACCTCCAAGGCCAGTGGTCTCACTTGGTGTGTCATCAATTTGTGAGCTATTCCAGAGCATTATGCAAAAATCAAGCTCAAAAGGATGAGTACTGTGCTCCCACATGACCCACAAGGGTCGATCCATAGGGAATGCAGAGGCTGACAACAGTTTAGGCCAGAAAGGAGCATAGAAAAACTTTGCAAAAGAACTATATTGCTAATATTTGTCTGAAATTAAGCCATTATTTCCAGAGTTCACACCCAAATGAACAAGTTCAAGCAAGGAAAACTGATTGCCTTTTTTATTAGGCACCTGCTGGGACCACGAAGTATGGGCAAGGCTGTATCTACCACACCACAAGCAACACTCTCAAGCAGACTATGATCAGAGAGGAAACAACAGGAGCGAAACTTCTGAAGTTTATCTGGATTAAAGCTTCAAATGAAAAAGCTGGTGATGGCTAGTTGATAAAACCTGACACAGGCTTTTGAAAGAGATAATAATCTGAAGGAGCTTTACATTAATGCATAAAGCTGCCTACGAAACAGGACACAACAGACACGTTCCTGGAGATAAAATAACATCTTTAAAGCATACCAAAAATGGACACCAACAGGAAATTTGTGCAGAAAGAATTCATACCCGTGGAACATATAAACCAAAATCAAATCCTAAAAGTTCAATCTGCTGTTAAGCCTACAGCTACATACTCAACTAAAATACTTCAAAGTTTCTGTGCTATGCAATCAGACACCCCTAGATTTATCAGATGCCTGCCTGAATCTGTAGTAACCTGACCCTGGTAAATACTGCTTTAAGTATACATTTGGGCAGCATCTCCCTGTCCCACCTCTGTACTCAGGAATGGCCTCACAGCAGGGGAGGAGATTTAAAAGATGCTGGACAGTAGAAACTGTCATTTTTAACTGACAGCTCTAAATTTTATTCTTGTCTACGTGTATTTAGAGCAATAACCATATGAAAGCTAACTCCTGCCTCTAGAGCGACCCTGTCTGTGAAGGAGAAGGCACCCCAGGAACATATCAAGACAGAGCATTTGAGCAGAACAACTGGCTGGCAGAGTAAGAGAGAGTCACTGAGGAAGGGCAACTGCTGTATGAGATGTCTTATCAGCTGGGCAGCCAGCGATTCCCAAACAGAGAGCATGAGGGGTGAGAGAAGGGGAGAAAAAAAAGAAAAGAAATGGTATGTTCTTTCTCAAGAAGCTCAGCTTATTCAACCTTCAACGTCTCAAGGCTGATTCAGAAGGAGTATATAAATGAACTCTTACCAGACATGATGGCTGCAGACGTTTCCTGCCCAATCTGATCTTAAAATATTTTCATGAAACACCAGTAAGATGGAAAATGGGTAAAATGAAAATAGATACTATTGAAAATAGATACTCACCATGATTCTGAGTTTACAGCACACATTCTGACCTTAAAATAGTCTTTGATATAAACATACTAAACAACCTTTATTAGTTTCTGTAGAGTATTAATTCAGAATGTTACGTTTATGTGAATTTCTGAAAGAAACCTAATAGGCTAATTTTGACCAAAACCCTAAGGATTTTAACATCTGACATTAAAATTAATTTACATGTCCCACATGAAAACTAGATAAAGAGAAAAAGACTGAAAGCAGCATTCTAGAGTCTTTTAAAAGTGTTTCCATATGGTTCTTAGGTCTATTTTGTTTTTTCTACACAGCATTTTGGAGCAGGGCAGTGGACATGCAACATGCAATAGCAGAGAGGTCTAAACATTAAATAATATTTTTGTTTGTTTAGAAAGGGTTTTATTCCATTTTCTGAGGCTTATTTTAAATAAAATGACATCTTAAAAAATACCATATGAGCAATACCAAAAACAAGGAATTTAATTTTCACATTTTAGTATAAAAGTTTTGTTCAGTTAACTAAAAGAATTCAATGACAACACCAGTCAGTCTAATGCAACAGTTCATATGATCATACTTAATTCTAACCTAAACCCAAGTTAACATATCTAAATTCCTGATACGAGTAAACACCACCACTATATTTTGCCATTTACTCTGCTAATATTTACAGTATTTTAGTATCTTCGATATCCTCCCCCTCCTCTTCCACCATATGGATCACCATAGCCACCCCTGCCACCATAACCTCCCCTGCCACCTTGGAAGCCACCTCCCCCTTGGAAGCCACCTCCCCCTTGGAAGCCACCTCCACCCCTTCCACCACCTCTGAATCCCCCACCTCCAAACCCACCACCACCTCCTCCTCCTCTACCCCCTCCACCTCCCCAGTTGCCCCTTCCACCACCACCACCACCTCCCCAGCCACCTCTTCCACCACCGTCTTGTCTTTTTTGCCAAGGAGGCATTTCAGGAGGAGGTGGCTCAATCTCTGTTGGTCTGCCTCCACGGTCAGGTACTCTCCCCATCAGAACCTATACAGAAAAATATGTAATTTTTAGTTTTAAAAAATATTAATGACTTGAAGGGACACAGGATGGTTCTCCTATGGACAAAAAGCTGCCTGCTCTTTACAGGGAATATTGTCCCCTCAGTGTGGAGCTTAACAGCAGAATTCCTATTTCCTGTCCTTGTAACTTGCCACAACACAACAGAACTCTGGAAGTGCCCCCATTTTCTACCTGTAAAATAGAGCTGCAGCTAACTAGCTTATATTACTTTTGTGAATCTTCATGAAGAAAATTACACACATGTGAAATATTAGAATTACAATAAGCGATATATATGAATATATAAATACATACTCATGCAGAAAAGCTTCCTTACAATGCAGCTCTTCTACTTAAATTTCAAAGTTCAAGTTCCTACCCAACCAGCTGGAAAAACCCACAAACTGGCAAACTGATGTGCTAGTCTAAAAGGAACACCAGTTTGCCTTAGATTAGAAACTACTGATGCTTGGCAGAGAGCTGGAATGGACAAAATACATAACATGCTGCAGTAACACTTTCAAGAAAAGAAAAATAAAGGGACCTTGACTTTGATGGGTATTACTCAGTGTAGAAAAAGGGAGACTGTACTGGACAAAGTTACACAAAACATTAAGTTGAATAACAAAGAGGTATCTAAGGAGGCCTTCTGTTGTTGTTTTCATATTTCCTAAACTCACAGTGTGATGAACTTTAACATATTCTAGTCAGCCCAAGGCACTCCAAAGTCCTCTCAAGAAAAAAAAACAAACCCACCTTTCTCTGAGATACTATAATGATTAGGAAAATTCAGATCTTTGGGATCAAAACATATTCAAAGGTATCTAAATGAAGCATGAAATTGTAGAAAAATATGTAAATAAAGGGTTAATGTAAACAGGCTTAGTCACCATTTGAATGGTGAAACTAATGTCATTGCTCACAAGCTTTAGCTTTTTTCATACACAAGAAAGCAGTATGATGTTAATTTATTAGTGTAGCCAAACCAAGTAATTTTACTTTGCAGCAAAATGACATGTCCACAGAAACTTTTGTGGTTTATAATATACTGATAAACTAAAGATGCTCAATTATGAACTAAACAACATAATCCTGGCAACAGGCAGCCCGGGAACTGATAGCAGAAAGACTGACATGTACCCTTAACGTGAGGGGTGCAGTTCCAATGAACTCAAGATGTCACTTAAATACACAGCACGCACACCCACTCATCTACACCAGTGTTTCACTCTGTTGCATGACTGACTGTGTAATAAGAATAAAAAGAAGTTGCTGCAATGTTTACTGGAATGCTGCAAACTTTCCTTTCTTAAAGCAAGTACCTTGTAAAAAGAAATGAAAGTATTAGGCAAAGAGTGTAATTCCAGAATTACTTTTGATAGGTCTGTAAACTCCCACATCTTTTTACCACATCCCAGAAAGAAAAAGTTTACCTTGTTGATTGCACAGACTGTATTTTCCCGCGTTGATCCACTACTTGTTCTTATGATCTTTGATAAATCTTCTCGAGCAGCAAGAAGGTGAGCTAATGTGATAGTTGACTTTGGAGATAACGCATAGCGCTTGGGCTGATAGATTCGTGCTATGTCATCTGTTTTTACCTAAATGATAAAATCAAGTACAACTTACTTGCTAGGCATAGAATTACTGTAAACCATGTATCTGCCTCAGTAAGTTTCTATTTGAACACAGGGTGCAATGTCTGAAAATCTAGGTTATCTTGCTAAATGCAGTGCCAGTTGTTACAAATTCTCTTCATACTGATGGAGTTACTGTACAAAAAAATGCTGCTGATTATATTTAATTGATACCTAAATTTAGCACCAGTACAAAAGAAACTTTCCTATCCATTGGCATCAAACAGATTCTTTTATGTTTTCCAATGTATCTAAAGACTGAAATTTAAGAGTCCACAATGAGCCATATTTAACAGATCACTTCAACATGATGAAAACAGAGCAGCTTCAAAGTAACATTAAATTGCAAAAAAAAAAAAAGTATCAATGCAGCAAAACACTTCTGCAAGCCATGAAAAAGTGAGACTGAGAAGGGGAGAAAATAAGATTTTCATTTATTTAACAAAAAAGAAAAAAAAATGCAATTATCTTCGGAGCAAAAAAAAATATTCAATCTTGGATAGACCAGACAAGGGGTGCTGTTCCTTTACATGACTGTTTGGTGAGGCAATTACTACACCATTTTCAGTCTGCAAATTTACCCCTCTTGGGGACTGAACAAGTTTAAAAAAAAAAAAAAGCACAAAAAATGCCACACCATCAAAAACAGAGAAAGGTATCAATACTTATTCAATGGTGGGACAAAGAGTCAAGCTAACACATAAATTAAACTACATTTTAGAAGTATTCTTTAAATTTGAAAAGATATAGTTGTATTGGTAGAGCTATAAGGAAGTTATACACATAGGGACATCTCCTGGCTTGTGTGAGCTAAATTTTCTTTTGAGCTCCTTATCCTTTCCTGCAGCATAAAAGCTTTCCCAGTCCCTGCAGAAATTAAATAGTGAGCCATTCCAAAGGAACACAGCAGCACCCAGACTCATGTCTTCCAGTTATACTTAGTGAGATTCATTAAATTGATTCTGTCTGCACGTGTTGATCACAAACTGTGACACCAGAAAGGCTTGTAACAATCCACACTTTCAGTAAACTTTTGAAGTTTTAAGACTTATCCATCTTAAGCTTTCTACACAAAGCTTTGTAAGGGAAGTTGATTTTGCATCTCACGAGCAAAGCCTCCAGCTTCCCACATGTACATTCATTAAACTACAACTTTTTTGTGCCTTACCTCCTTACTCTTTGGATAGAAATTTCTAGCTCAGAAATATCAGACTGGTTAAATCACGATTATTTTTTAATATACAGAGTGCTAGTAAATAGTTTAAATTATCACAATTAAAATGATACCAGCAGAGAAAATCCAGGAGCGGACTGGAATTTTTATCCACTTGAAAGATTACAAGTAATTGTGTGCTTTTCTCATACAAGCCGCTATTCAAATAAACTGTTCAACAGATCATCTGTTGATTCAGTAGCTTTGAATCCAAGATAGTTAGCAGTCACAGTAATCTCACTGTTTTTATGGGCAGTCACTCTTTGCACCCCATCTATCTAGTTAAGGCGCAGAGTTTGCCTTCCTCTTGCATCTGCAGAAGAAACACTGAGGTTCCCTCCTTGTTTACTTGATTGGAGGGGGCAGACACAGGAAAGAAAAATGGGAGATGTCAACTTACTAAAGTGAGAAACCTCAGGTGATGTTAGAATTTATAATTGTGAAGACATAAACACTCACAAAGGACAGACTGTGCAACCTGACCATATGCTACCCCTTCCTCAGTATCTCAGACTTGGATGTTACATCCCGAGATGAAAAACTGGTTGAAAAGAAGGCAACAGCAACAGAAGTGGATTGACATGGTATGTATATTCAGTAGGGAGACCTGGGGAATTGTAGCAGACTCCCACCTACAGGAAGCAAAAAATACAGCAAGTTTACCTTTGCTCTATCAGACCAGCCAAAAGACTGTACTGTCACATCCAGCCTCTTCATTAACATACGTCGGCGACACTCATACTCGCTGCGAAGAGCATCGTTGATTTTTTCCAATCTTTCCTGCAGTGTTACAATAAAAAAATCCAAACATTCAAATCTATTAAGTTATAGAAGTCAATTTAAAGTTAACCCCACTCAGCAGCTAAGATATCTATCCCCAGGTGGTCACTATAAACTACAAAAAAGTAGGGGTGCATCTGCGTAGCAGTACAGTAGTATGTATACAAAAAATATTTTGCAAGTTAATCAGTGGATGAATCAACACAAAGTCTGTTTTATAACACTAATTCTGGAAATATGTGATTAGCATTATTAATATTTAACAACTGAATTTTAGTATTAATATTTAGCAATAGAACAGTGACTGTAAAATGGACAAAGTTAGATGAAGCCATATGCATTAATTTTCACCATCCTGTTAAATACAGAAAATAAATTGAGAAACTTTTTTTTTTACCACTTGGTCAGAATTCAGAGGTTGTGTTAGCAGTGATTTCCCCACATGGTTATTTTGAACTTTTGAGAGAACGTCCTTTATCTGAAATCAAACACATACTTCTTGTCAGAACACAAATGATATTTACATTTCTTTCAGCACAATTTGCTACTCATATGATCAAATATAGCACATATGGTTTAGCAGATTCATAAACCCAAATATGCATCTTCTGGCTTATCATCCATTACAAAAAGATTTCCTGGATACTTTCACTACGTGACCAACCTCTATACAAAAATATTTTATGGCACACCACTTCCCCTCCCAATTATAACAGAACAACATCTATATGGCAAATTTTTAAAATACATATAAGCAGCAGGACTAGTTATATTACTTATTTCACTTACTACTAAGTGTCATAACTACAACTAAAGGAATGTAACAACTGGAAGCTAGTTCTCTTGCCAAATGCTGAACTTGGCCACAAAAGTCTGGTGATGAGTGAAAGGCAGGAGATATGATAGATTTGTCATCATTCTCTCTCACTAATTTTCTTCTTATTCTACAATTGGTTCCATTGAACATTACGTCGATCACAATTGAAAGACCTAACCCAGCACTGCATAACTCCTGGTCTCCATAAAGTAAAAAATGAAAGGAAGTTTAGAGAGAATAATTAAGGAAGAGAATTAGTGAAAATCAGAACTAGAAGAAACTGGAGCAGCTAAATGAAACAATCCTTTATTGACTAGGAAACTGCCACCAAATTTCTGCAAGCTTTTCTTTCCAAGTTAAAGAGAACACTCATGTAATTTTATCCAGTGTCAGGTTCATTAATCAAGTAACATTTAAGGAGGAATCTTTTCACTGATGAACTGGTCTATATTCATGTTCATGACACACCATGAAGTCACACCCAAAGGACTGAACCTCCACTTTACTCTCTCACTGCCACAACAGGACTCTGAGGAGGGAGTCCTGGGAATGGGGAACAGTATCCTAAAAAAACATGTAAAAAATTACTATTAGTTTTTCAGTCCTATTAAATAAAATAAGATTTATTTAGTGGTAGGAGGCTGTAATCCTGTCAGTTAATTTCTCACATTTTCTCATGTATGTTGATAACCACTACTCCAGTTTATTACAGGAGATGCAAATTTAAAAGATACTTCCTATGACTGCACATTCCAAGTTTGAGCTACTATAAAACTCATAGTTTGAACAAAGAAAGCAATCCTGATTTTATACTAGTCTTACAAATAAACTGACTAATTATTAAAAACAATCAATGTTCTAATGTTCCATACCAAAATACCAAGTGTGATCTATCACTTTGGTAGATTGCTGCTGCACAGCCAAACTATTCTCAGAATTATTCCCACAGCTACTGACAATGCTGAAGGTGGTAGACAGAGACAAAGAGTAGACATGTTTAAATGCTGCAGATACATTTGCAAATTCAATAAAAATACTAGATTAGTATATAAGTTTCTATTATAAATTATAAATAAAAATCAACAGTGCAATTTTACACAGAACCTAACTAAATCAGAAGCAAAAAATATTTGGAAAAAGAAATTGATCATTTCAAGTGAATTTTTGCAAGAATCTAAAAAAAGGTAACAAACGTGACTCTGAAAAAAATGTTTATAAAGCAAATTAATTCTAATGGGTGGTATCACTGTTCTAATACAGCTACATACACAAACGCAGGTGTCAAACTCTGTACTGGATCAAGATAACTCTGAACCTGCCCTATATTAAAGTAGGGGTTAAAGAACAAGGAAATATATAGTAGCAATTCTACAAAATCTCCTGAGAGGTAGGATAAAAGGTCCTTTATTTGTAAGGGATGAAACATGCAGAGCACAAATTACTATTAATTTGGACACTCAGAAGATGAACAACCTAGTTTTGCCACCCTTCTTCCTCTGAAGTGAGTACAAATGGTATAACCACCGTGGAATTGACAGACCTGAAACTATCACAAAAAAAAAGCCAAGGCAGTGTAATTATTTAAAAAAAAATAAAAATAAGATAACATGCTTTAAAGATTTTGCTCATTTTAATTCTTATGAAAATGTTCCAGTTTATGTAAACTGTAAATGTAACACCCTACACACGAATTCAAGCTTGAGATCCTATCTGAAAGGAAATCTTGGACTTTGCAAAAGATGGCAGATACCAGGAGTCTAATAACTCAAAGAAAACTTTCTAGACTCTGTGTGTGTGTGTGTGAAGGAGCAGGCCCTCCAGGTCTGCTCTTGCTGTCTTGCAATTGCAGAAGTAGAGCAAGGAAGAAGGCCACTGCCCATGGATGCAGCCTATAAACCCATGTGAACGTAACAACTAACACTCACAGAGAGAGATCAACAGCACTAGGCCTGTTTCAATCTGTTAGTTACCAGCTAAAGCTCTAACATGTTAATCCTCAGAAAACAGTGCTGGAATTCTTTCTTTATCCTTTCACGAATATTTAATCGAAAGACTAGATATAAAGATTTTATTAGAACTAAATAGATCAAGTACAGTTAACAGTGCAGGAATAGGCATTTTCACCATCACCTGAATGCTGCTTTGCATAAATGAATCTATTAAAGATTTTGTCTTAGTCACATTAAAGGCATACAGATGTAATAAAACCACACAAGTAACAGGCCCTTTCCTGAAAACCTCTGAATGTTCAGATGAGAAGGCCAATGAGAAGGGAAGGAGGAAGAAAAAAAGCACAATCATGTAAAATTATTAAAGACTCAGCAGCAGAGAGAGATTCATTCATATATCTACCATAATTCTTAAAAGGATTCCCATTCTTTCCCCAAATACTAGGGAGAAATAAAAATCAAAACTTTTAGCTGCCTGATAGAGACAATTAATTCCACCCCAAGAGCCTATTTACATTCTGCAGTGAGGAAGTTAGATTAAGGATCACATCAGTGAAATGAGTTAGAAACGGATGGGACACAACCAAAAGAACCATCCTGTGGTTTATGCTTCAAGTTGGCTTATTCACTGCCTATTGGCATTTTCATCCTCTCTGTGAGTAAGGAAATGGTACTCACAAATCAATACTAACAATTAAGAAATTAATAAACTAAAAAGCAAAAATTTAAGTTTTGGATATTAAATTTAAATACGTTCCAGAAATGACAAGAAGTATGTTAACACACAGTTATTACCCAAATTCTTCTGCTTGCTGCTGCACATTTGAATGGGTAACCAACAAATTGTTACTTCAACTCATACTTTAAAGTATGCCTTATCAGGTACATTGCAACCTCAGGGAAATGCTGAAACGTTTACCTCAATAACTAAAACAGTTTAACTTCAACACTAAGCTGGCTTTCAGAATAAAAATTCCTTTGCACTTGTCAGATAGGGCTTTTATGGATTAGCCTGTTGGGCCCTTAACTCTAAGACAAATGCCTACAGAGATAATGCTTATAGTTTAACAATAGAGAGAACACATAAAAGCCCATACCTTTTGTTCCACATTGGTTAACAAGAGAGGAATATCAGAAGAGGAGGAGTTTGGCAGGTCCAGCGCATTGCAAATAGCTTGCACTTCCTGATAAACTTCATTGTGCTTTTCCAAATGAGAGCCTTTAATTTTTTTGCTGTGCATTATCTTTAAAGCCTGGAGTTCTGTACTTAAAAATACTGGAGAGAAAAATGTCATAATGGGAGAATTAGAGACTCGTGTATATCTTCTGCGTCCTTATTCTCATACACAAATACAATATATACATTTACAATAAGACCATGATAAAAGGGAGATTCTTTCTCAGTTCTGTCCTGGACAGTTCAGCACCAGTTTCCCATCCTTCACCCAAACTAACTCTCAGCTGACTTTCCACCTTCAGTCTATGTATCGTATTTAACTGCTTAACCCACTTTGCCACCAGGCCTCTAGTTCCTTGGCTACTTTCGTATTATCACGCTGGTTCCTGCTGCTACTCCTTTGTTCAAATCGAGCTTAAACCTATACTTTGCTTCTCTCAATTCTCCTTTCAGCACTTTCAAATCACGTAGCATTTTCTTTTAAGCTGCCCAGAAACTCGGGAAGCAAGGTCTCAGTTTCAGCTGAGCTGGAACTGCATCAATAGAGGGACTGGGAGGTCGCAGTAGGTTGAACCACTTGTAGTTGCTATTAAAATTGTTTTCTAATAGTTTTCTATTTTCAACTTCTGCACAAGTGAGCTGATGCATGCTGAGCTAGGTTATAATGATTGTATATATATGCTTAAATAAAGAACTATTTAATATAAATTGTACAACAATGATAGAGCATGCATGTAAAATACTGTGTTATAAATGGGAAAAAAAGGGTGTAACTTACAGAGGAGTTTAAGACAATCTTCTTTCTCTCTTAACCTGTCCTTGATGTCTCCAGATACAAGTGATGAATATGGACAAGCCATTTCTCTGAGAAAGCCACTAATCTCAAGCTGGAAGCTCTCTATGTCTTTATCACCTATGGGAATAAAGAAATGCAGAGCTAATGGCTTCTTACAGAAACATCAAACTGCAGTCTAATTTTCTTAACATATGCTTTTAAACTGCAGGTTTCAATAGCCCAAAGATTTATCACCTTCCACCCTAGTAACATTTTCCTTCTTCGTACAGAAGTCCTACATACAAGCAGACAAGCCTTTAATAGCTACAGCAATATCATACTCATGCTTTGAATGAGAAGGTGATGCTACAGTGGTCTTTGAAAACATGAATGCAAATGAACATCACTAGGAAGCAAACGGCTTATGTCACAAAACAATGTGTCATTGTAACTAATTTTCTGAACAACAAGTTACAGGAGTCATGAGCCCGTTATTTTCAGTGGTTGGTTTTGGGTCTACTATGTTTTCGTGAAAACATAAGAAATATAAAATCTCATCCAAGTTCCAGCACTCAACAGGAAGAATCAGGTAGCGTACACGAGCAACTCATGTACCTACACGCAGTGCTGAATGGAACACTGCACTGCAGCAACTACCTGAAAATACCAGGCACTGGAATTTAAGTCACCAAAATACGATTACATGTAAGAACCAGTCATAGGATGTATGCATGGTTTTTTATATTTATGTAGAGATTAAAAAAAAACCCAAACCACTTTCTTCTTTTTCTTTTCCATTGAAAGAATCGTCATGAGATCTTAGTCTAAGAGCTACATACATGCAAATTATCAGCCTCAGTCTGGCTACCTTTCACCTATGTTCTATACTTCAACACTGTATTTTCACTATTAGCTGAACAATCTGTGTATAAAGATCACTGAAAAATATTAAATGTCCTAATAAATTAACATTCATATACCATCTGCTGAAGTGATGCTTTCTTCCATATTACAAAGTGACTTTATTTGGGAACCTAACCAAACGCAAAGCTCAAAAAATTCTGGTGAAGACAATCCATTTTCTGCTGCTTTATTCAGGGCTTCCTCCTCCAACAGGGGACCTGTGTACCTGCACAGAGATATAAACATTAGCCATAGGAAGAAAGTATATAATAAAATAGACACATTTTAGAATCATTTTCCTATAAGCCGATTAATAACTACACTGAAAGAAATTAACCTAAGTTACTTTCATCAAGGAATAATTCAGATTCTTTTTCTTTTTAAACACACCAAAAAATGAGTGGTAACTGATAAACAAAATGATTTGTCAGAAAATAGGAGAAGGGCATTTTCACACATCACGTGTATGTGAAAGCAGGAGTTTCAAGTCTCAATATACGCCAAACAGACAAGAATCCAAGAATTAAAGCAAACATTTAGTCAAATTTATTTTCTCCCAACATTAACAACTCACTGCTCTACAGTACTGGTGATAATTGAGAATTAAGCTAAATTTACACTGTTTCTGCTCTGCTGCTGCTCTGGGCAGCCCAGTCAGTGCCAGACCCAGAGGTCCCACATTGGGGCTACCCATCTAGCCCCCCCCAAGTATAGCCAAACACCACCACTTTTCATAGAACAGAGTCACAGAATCACAGAATTGTCTAGGCTGGAAGGAACCCTTAAGATCATCGAGTTCAACCATCAACCTAATGCTGACAAAGCCACCACTAAACCATGCCCCTCAGCTCCATGGCTACCCTAAATACCTACAGGGATGGTGATTCAACCACTTCCCTGGGCAGCCTGTTCCAATGTTTAAGAACCCTTTTACCGCAGAAATTTCTCTTAATGTCCAATCTAAACCTCCCCTGGTACTACTGGATCCCGTTTCTCTTGTCCTATCGCTTGTTACTTGGGAGAAGAGACCGACCCCCGCCTCTACAACCTCCTTCCAGGCAGTAAGGTCTCCCCTCAGCCTCCCTCCGCTCGCTGTACCCCAAGAAAAGCCCCCACGCACCCGCGCTTCTTTCGTCTTCCCCCCATCACTACCGGGGCAAGCCCAAGGCCGCCGCCGTGACCCCGCTCCCCGGGCAAGGCAAGAAGCCCGGCCCCGGCTGCCACTAGGCCTCTCCCGGTACCCTCCGTAACGCGGGTCCCGTCTCTCCGCCGCCCCCCCCAGGTGCTGCATTCCGCTCCCCTCAGCCCCCGCCTCCGGCCCGGCCTCCCGCCGGCGGCGAAGGGGCCCCGCGCTCCCCGCAAGGCCGTGTAACGCGGCGGCGGGCTCCCCTCAGCCCCTCGCCCCGGCGAGCGGGAGCGGCCGCTGCTGCTCCCCGATTACCCCAAAGCCTCCAGCGCGTCCAAGATGTCGCACTCCATCTTCGGCCCGGGCGCCAGCTCCTTCATGCCGGCACCCCGGCTCCCCGCCGCGCCGCGCTGTGCCCTCCTCAAACCGGCCCGCCGCAACCCGCGCCCGCCGCTGCGTTCCGCCGCCACAGGCCCCGGGCACGGCGGCGGGAGGGGTTGGGGAGGGAACAGGGCCGCCTCCGCCCCCTCTCACCGGAGCGCCCGGTGCCACCTGGGCACACACGGCTGGAGATGGCTCTACAGAGGGACCTGGACAGGCGGGACCGATGGGCCGAGGCCAACGGTATGAGGTTCCACAAGGCCAAGTGCCGGGTCCTGCACTTGGGTCACAACAACCCCATGCAGCGCTACAGGCTTGGGGGAGAGCAGCTGGAGAGGTCCCCGGTGGAAAAAGGACCTGGAGGTCGATGAACATAAGTCAGCAGTGTGATCAGGTGGCCAAGGCGGCCACCAGCATCCCGGCCTGTATCAGGAACGGTGTGGCCAACAGGACTAGGGAAGGGATCGTCCCCCCGCCCTGGGCACTGGTGAGGCCCCACCTCGAGTGCCCCCACCTCGAATGTTGTGTCCTGTTCCCCTCACTACATAAAGGACACTGAGGTGCTGGAGCGTGTCCAGAGAAGGACAATGAAGCTGATGAGGGGTCCGGAGAACAAGTCTAGTGAGGAGAGGCTGAGGGAGCTGGGGTGATTTAGCCTGGGGAAAAGGAAGCTGAGGGGAGGCCTTCTTGCTCTCTGCAACTACCTGAAAGGAGGTTGAAGGGAGGTGGGGGTCAGTCTCTTCCCCCAAGCAACAAGTGGTAGGACAAAAGGAAGCAAGCTTAAGTTGCACCAGGGGAGGTTTAGTTTAGATGTTAGGAAATATTTCTTCACTGAAAGGGTTGTCAGGCATTGGAACAAGCTCTCCAGGGAAGGGTTGAATCACCATCCCTGGAGGTATTTAAGAGACAGGTAGCCATGGTACCGAGGGACATGGTTTAGTGGTGGTTTTGTCTGTTAGACTGATGGTTGGACTTCATAATCTGAAGAGTCCCTTCCAACCTAGGTAATTCTGGGATTCTATGACCTTCAGTATAGGCTGGCCCTTGCTGTCCTCCTTTAGTGAGGAGTATCCAAGCTCTCACAGCCTTGTCTCCTGGCCCAATGGCTGTTCATGTTGCCCTGCTCCGGATTTGTCTTCTATTTTGAGGAGTCTAAATTCACATTTCCAAGCTTTTCTTAGTGACAGCAATGTTGAGAGAGATACAAGCTAGTCCCAGCTTATTTTGTCTGTTTGGTCCCAAACTACCCCACTTCTATCCGTCACTCACTTCTGGTGAAGCATCCCCCAAATTCCCTGTAATACAATATTGCTACACTAGCTCCTCCGAGTTTTTGATTCCATCTAGCTCCACTGTATACTCCTATATTTCCTAATAACTAGATGGAAAATTCTGCCTTTTTTTTTTTTTTTTTTTTACTAGTGTTGTCTTATATGGACTCTCAGAAAATCCAGCAGCTGAATCTGTGATGAAGACTTGTAAAGGCAGGCAAACAGATGGAAGTAATTACAACATAGATATTCTTAATGAGTGAAAACTCCACAATTTTTGAAGCAAATATTTTGAATTATTTCCATTTAGCAGAAGACGTGGCTTTACTGAGTACTAAGCTTTAAAAAAATGGGAATCAGGACAGCCATGACATCCGCCCACACACAGAGACAGAAATCTAGAAATAAAACTGCCATTATTTATGGCAGTCAGTGGAAAGAAGAGCATCTTAAAGTCTGGTAGGCTTATGTCGACCATATGATGTACATCAGTGCCAGTAGCTCAGCGGTCTCTTTCACGGCTCAACAGTGTCTTGCTTTGTATGACTGAGCTTTAAGAGGACTTTTGTTTCAAAGGGGTTAATGTAATAATTTGTCTAAATGAAGGAGCATGCATCTGAGAGTGGAGATTCTGAAAAGGAGAACTCTAACTCCTGTTTAAATAACATTAATGTCCAATTAACAGTGAGTGAGTGAGAAAACAGAAATAGAAAAAAACAGTTTTCTTTCCCTTTCTTTTTTAGAGTTGTATATTTATGCTACCCACAGTGAATCATCACTGTACAGTTGTGAGAAACCAATTAGTTTTCATATCACACAACAGTGCATGCTAAGTAAAAGAACTGGGAACAACTGGAAGTGAAACTAGCATAACATAATCTATCAAAACTAAAAAGTAATCTGGCAATTTAAGAAGTACTGTGTGGTACAAGTAGGTGGCAGCACTATTCCCTGTGTCTCTCCCTGTCATCCTTTTCCTAATTTATGTTACAGGACAATACATAAACTAGTAATTTCTCTTACTCTCTTGTGATAATGCTGCATATATATGATAGCCAAGCACATGCATCAATCGTTATTTTAATTCCACAAGATTTTTTTTTTAATCCTAACTTTTCTTTATAGTAGAGGTATTATGAATACGAGGAAATACAAGTCTGAATTTCACAAATGGTGTCTTGAGACCGACAAGTGAAAGACGTTTTTTGGTTGTGTTCATATACTTGGGTTGCTTAACACCTTCTCACAACTTTGCCATTCATTCCGTTCACAACTTGCTCCATGTCCTTTCCTGAGTTTCCCATCTCAGGGGGAGGAAAAAAAAAAATTGATAAAGCTGGCTAAAAAGTATTTCGTAGCAGCCTACTCCCACGGGAGTGGACTTTGCCTTTGCCCCATGCCCTTTGTAATATACAAACAAGAATACCAAAGGAAGACGTCTCAGCACACAACCATTAATTTTATGTGAAAGGCATATGTGGCCTTAGCTAAGGCATCAGAACCCTAGAGCTTTTTGGTTTTTGTCATGATTTCTTTTTCACTAGTCTGCCAGTTAGCCATCTCCCTCAGCTGTCAGGTAAAGGAGCTAGCATGAAAAAGGCATAGAAATGTACAGCCAAGGTTAGAAAATGAAGGTAACACTGAATCACCAATGACTTGAAGTAACTTGAACTGATACCAAATAAAATCTTAATTGAGCATGCAGCTGTCTACCCCTCTTTTAAATATATTGGAAAGCATTCTGAGTTGAAAGCAAGGTGAAGATAGGAATTTGGGGGATAGGTCTTCTGCCAATTCATATTAAAATCTCTCCAACTGCAAGTTGCCTGTAATCTTACTAAAACCTAAAAGATGTAACTAACTCAATTTTCTATTGACGTTAAACTAAGGTAAATCTCAATCCCTTACCAAACTATTTGTATGAATCTGCCAAATCATATGTTGTTATGCTGTTCAAAACTGCAGGAGAAGTGTTCCTACTGCCGGGCTTGCCAGTGGGCACCGAGCATTCTCATGCTACGCAATGGTGAGGGTGGGGTGGAAGGGTCTTGCTTAGTGCTGCTGCAGCAGAGTAGTCACCTCCTGGTCTCTGTGCCGCCAGCAGAGCAGGCTTGTGGTTCTTCGTGGTGGGTACAGTCTGTCTGCTCCTGGTGGGGAAAGTAAAACTGCCCACAGACACCCCAGCTGCACGTTTCCAAAGCTTCGGTGGCTCTGTCCTTCTCATACTCGGCACAGGAATAAAAAAATCAGATCTTTTGAATTCAAGTGAGGAGGAGAACAGACCTTCTCTACAGAAGAGGTAAAATAATTTGTAGTAACTAAGAAATGGCTAGCAGACAATTGCTGACCACTAGAGGGGATCATAGGAGCAGAGAAGGAATTGAATACGCTACATAATAAATGTCTTCCTGTAACACAAGCTTGCCTACGTGCAGTGGAGTGCTGTATGTGCACAGTTTTAAAATGATTGAAAAAAACCAGCACATTTTGCATACTTAAGTTGATGTAAGAAGCTTATATTAATTGAGTTTAAACAGATCAATAATAGATTTAATTGATAAAATTAAATAACTTCTTTACACATAATTTTTTTCATCAGACAGGTTTAACCTGTTCAACTTTAATCTGTAAAACAGTTCTATCCATTCTTTTAACCTATTAAAAACAGACACTATTCTTCAGACTTGTTGACATTTAAACAAGTGTAGCTTGCTTGTTTAAAAACTAATCTTAAATTGCTTTTAATCCTTCTATAAAGTTCTTCTTATATTTAAGGATGATTTGTGAGTACCCACCCTAGGCAGTATCAAATTAATTACATCATTGCGGAGCCAGACTGCAAGTTAAAATTGATCTATATATAAATTACATCAACCTTGCAAATAGAGTAGGTGTGGACGATGAGTATACGAATGTGACTGAACCTAAATGGATTTATACTAGCTACAAGAATCCTGCCTATCAGTTTCAGGGCCACCCTACTGAAATTGAAGCTGACCTCCCATCATGAACATTTGATTTAGAAATCACCCTTCTAACATGTCTCCCAGGCCAAACCAAGGCACCTGAAGTAGTGACATCAATGTGTTCAATCCAAAATGAATTATTTTGAGAAATTATGCACAGTGATAAATTCTGCAGAATGAAAATTTCAATTTCTTGAAAATGGACTGCTCTCAACCTGCTTCCTGGGGCACTTGTCTCTCTGCACAGATGTAGCAGGGGAGAGGTCAGAACCAGGCAGTCACCAACACCTTTCATAATGACTGCAATGTACTGTTCTCTTTTTCCAATACTTGTCTAAGGAGAAAGTGGCTCTTTGTTGTCCTTGAGTTGGAGAAATACAAATAAGTCACAGTTATAGATTTAACTGCAGATGGTTAAAGTTACTGAGATTTTTGTCATTTACTTTAGGAGTAGGTGTGGGACCTAAATATTTCAGTGAGATGTGCTTGTATCTTTTAGCATCACTGATAAAAATTAATAATTCATTGCAGACCAGACATCTACATTTATTTGTTTCTGTTGTTGTTTTTTTTTCTAGTGGTGCATTACAAGGGAGGCGCTATGGCTGCGGAAAGACCCTAGCTTCCTTTTTGCATAAGTGGAGTCTCACATTGAATAAGTTAATACACAACAATATAGCAGGAAAGGTGTTGATCAGCAGTGGCTTTACAAAAGGGAAAGCTGAGCAACTCATGGAATTACCAGCACCTTTCGCTTCTGTCAGGGGTTTCCATTTAGTTGTCTTCTCACTACCAAGATAGTCACAACACTGTGAGGAACTTATGAAGTTCCCATGCATTTTTTTAAGGAGAAAGTGAGAAGGTGATTTAGTTTGTAGGTGCCCAGTGAACATTTGTTTGAAGAAGAGGCTGTTGAGTATGGGTCATAATTTTGTGGACATTATTCCATTATGAATGAGACTGAAGCCTCAAACTGGTGCAACATAAGTGAGCAAAAAAAGACAGACCTGCAGTAAGTCTGGCCCCTGGTACAGCAAATGTTCAGCCTGGCAGGACAAAGCAATGAATATTCCAAGTTCATATTTCTCATTCTTTTAAAAATAAACTGTGCCCGTTTTGCTCTTCAGACCATATGGCATGAATCATTTCAGTGAAGCATTCATCACATCATGATTTACACTGACATTATTTCTTAGAAGTTAAGTGGTGGGGCTTCACTGTGAGGAGCTTCATGTATCACAGCCGTTCTCTTTCACTTGTTTCACTGAAAGGTAACTTTATTCATCTCAGCTCAAAACTAGAGTTACAGGAGGGAAAAATCAAGCACAAAGTGTTTCTGCTTTTATGTTTTTTCGTTGAAAATTGATCTCCTCAAAAATGTACACAAGCTTTTATTTTATTTTAAGCTTTTATGCTCATGTTTGATGTAGTCATAGGTGCCTGTTTGACACTTTTTCTGTTTTTATTTTAAGAAAGTGCAACAGAGACAAGTTTTATGATAGTTCTTATGCAAATACTAATTTAATTAAAATATGCTGAATGGCAAAGAAGGTATGTGACCAGGTGGGCGAGTTGCCTGAGAGGGATTCTCTAAGGTCAGAAACCTGCTAACAAGTCCTCACAACCTACATCAATAACTCTGGAAGGTGCAGAGTTCTCCAGGAAAGCGTATGTTCAAGGGCACCACAGGCACTATGCTGCCTGCACAGGGAAACCAGGCATATAGATTTGCAAAAGCTCCCTCTTTCAGCTTATGACTTTTTTTTAAATCACTACCTGTTTCTTTATTCCATGAATTTACCACAGTTAAGTCAATTTTCTGTGCTATTTTCCCCCTATTATCTTCTTTCTGATGAGAACAGAAATCAGAGAAAGGAAGATCTTTTGCATACAGTAAGACAATGTACATGCTAGTCATGTACACAGTGTGACTTTGGGAAATTGCTGAAAATTCTTTGTGCTTCAGGTGTAAAAAGCAGTGTCCAGGCAGCAAAGATGAGACACCAGAACCTAATAAATTTAAGAAATAATAATCGTCATTGTACTCTCCTCAAGTGATAAAGTATAAAGTATCAAAATATCTGTCCTAATATATCTGTCCCAAAATATCTAGTAAAAGACAGGAAACATAGATATTGTTAGATGATGGGAGTAGTTTACTTTAAAAAAACCCCATAAAACAAACACAAATCAAAACATCACAAAGTGGCAAATGTTGGGTCTTGAATGTAAAGCTGAGACTTTCAAAGTATGAGCCATCCATTCCACTGGGGCTTGACTCACAAGTCATACTTCACAATTTGTAGCAAAACTGGATTCTTAACATATTGGAATAAAGATTTTTTAACAAGCTTCCATCTGTTAAACCGGCAAGTTGGCTTGGTCTGATCATGCTTGCTGTTTTAATAAATAGCCAGCATCATTTTTCAAACCACAGCTTTCAAATTAGTTTGGAGGATTTCAACTTGCAGTGGTTGTGGGCAGGCCTGAAAGGTTTACATTGCTCGTAGGTTTGGAGGAGCCTAGGCCACAAAGAGGGCCCAGCCTCACGGCCCGGTGGCTGGGGAGAAAGGCATAGCAGTGCCATTTAGGAAGGGTGGGCTGAGAAATGACCTCAGGATAGCCACTTCCTTGACTAATGGTACTGCAAATGAGACGTAATTGGTCTCAAACAGGAAGGGAGTAAACCACTAAAGTCCGAAAGCAACTCCCTGTCTGGAAGGTGTGTTTGCTACAGAAAAAAAGCTACTCTGTTAGCATGGGAAAATGAACTGAGGGGATATTTGTCTTTTTGTTGTGTCTTTGTTGTTTGTCTTTTTTCAACACAAATGAAAATGTCAACAAAGAAGTGTGCATGAAATGAAATTCTTGCTTTTCCCTCTCTAAAAGAAGACACACTTCTAATTTAAAGGCTTCAGAAATGCTACACAAGCAGTTTTCAAGGAGCCTGGTAATGGAAAGGCTTCAACAAGCAAGATTAGGACCCCATGTTTTGCATTCTCTGACAGAAATTCCCTTTTAGGGAATTAGGTAGGGAATTAAGCTTCAAATCAAAGTGTGACCTGAATGTAAATCAGCATAAACTTGTGATTCTGAAACTGTAAGTAAACAGGGTAGTCACCTCTGTGTGTACTAACTAGGATAATTAATAATGTTGTATCCATAATGGGTATTTATGGATAGTCATCTTGTGAGGGGAAAAAACCAACAAACTTACCTGACTAACACATTTATCACAGCACTCAGTACTGCCAAATTGCCTTTTCTTTCTAATCACTGTATGTGAAATAGAGAAAACAATATCCTAAATAGTTTTCTCTGGACAACAGATATCAAATTAACTACCTGTTGTACTTACGCTCACTAAAAATGAAAACTGCCACAGTTTGTGGATAACATGGCTGAAAGAATCTGAAGAGGAGAGGGCTATCAGGAGGTGGTGAAAGGGTGGGAAAATGGACATTTAGGGTATAGATATTTTATATCATTTTATATATTAGTTTTAAAGGTTAAAGCAAAGAAAGTTAAGATGAATGCTTATAGTCCAGAGTAAAGTATTCAAAAAGCCATCAAAGAGCAATTGTAATGGGAGAGAAATGATTTTTTAAAAAAGTATTAAAAACCTACTAAATATTAACAGCTAAAACATTATACAGGCTAGAAAGGCTGAGCATGCTTGCTTTATGCTCCATGCCTCTGAAGTCCTGAGTGCAAGGAGTATCCAAAATAGGAAGTGGTGAGGATTTGGGTACTGGCCTCCAACCCATACCATTAGAGGTTTTCTTACGAGACAACAGAAGAAAAAAAAAAAAAAAAAGAATTATCCAGTCTGTTGTCACTTTTCCATCTTCTCTGTTTCCACGCTCAAGTTCTTCAGTTTCTCATGCATGCTTTCCTGGGGTGTTTGATCCAGACTTTCTCTCCTCTCCATCTCAATCTTGTCCTTGTCCCAGTTCCCCTCATGAAATTCAAGAGCCTACAAAACACAGGAAGTGCTAAAGTGAAATGGTTGCTTAAATAATCTAATGTCTGTGAAGCAGCTGAGCCAACTTGGCTAAAGTAATAAAAAATTGAGTAATTTAAAGGAGTCTGAAGCACGTGAGCCCAAATGATTGAAGCCTGACAACATGAGAAGTAATTAAAAATGTATGACGTGGCCTTTAATGCATACAGTCTTCCTCTGGTGGAAAATGTAATACAAACACGCATACATACATACACGTATGTATACATAAAAGCAGGTCACTAAGTTATATTTGAGGTTAGGGGTAGGCTTTGGTTCTTAGGCTTCCTTTTTCAAATGATTTACCCATGTACTGCTTTTGTAAAAAATTCTTAACCTAATTCTATTGGATTCTCCTAGAAAGAAGAAAGAAGGCATTTTTAGAAAGCTCATTTTGCTTTGCCTTGAACTGTAAGCGTTTTTTTTTAATAGTAACTCAGCCTTTTGGTTTTCTTTCACCCCTCTCAACCTCTCTGCTGCTATTCCTTGAGAACTGTGGGTGGCCGATGAAGCAGCGAACATCACATGATGTCACTTAGCAACATGATGTTCATAAATAGCAACAATCATTTTTCTAATGGCTATTTTTTCCCATCAGGAAAAATACTTAAACCCAGTCCATTCTGACAGTGCCAAATTCTTCCTCTGACCTTGCAGCATATTTATTGCTTATGCTTTCCTTTTTGGGGACCTGATTGCAAATGATAACATCATGTCTGAAGCTCTTAGAAGGCTTCTGATATATTTCTAAGCTTATTGGTAATGTATAATGACGATAATTGTTAGCATCCTTGAAGATCTTTAAGAATAGTCTCCTCTCCCTTTCCTCAAATGTCTGCATTGCATAAAGCTCGGATGACCTCTACATATTGTTGGTGAGATGAAATCAGAAGGGTCATCCACAAATGACATTTTTTTTTTTTTTAAATGCCTTTGGGGAATACTCAGGAAGCTCAGAAATTTTTCAGTTCTTTCAGAAAATATCTTGCGTCCTCTTAATATTAGTATAACCCTTTAAAATATTGTCTGTGCTGTGAAGGATTGCCTTTGTTAAGTGACAGACTTTTGCCAGTAGCATACCTTCACGTGGGTTATTAAGACAGAAACCAAAAGATAAGGTTATAAACTAAGAAAACTAAAATTGTGCAAGCCTTTGAAAAGGATTTTGCAAAAAATTGCTTAGGAAATACAGAAAAATGATGCAACCACCTAAACCCAGTTTGTCCCCAAGGAGATCTCTGTCTGAGAGAACAGGAAAAAACCCAAATCCTATCTGTGCAGCACCAATTCCCCTCTCCCTAACCATATGGCTGCTCCTCACAGAGTTGGGGGCTCTGTCACCGAGAAGAGGGAGTAATGGGGGTGAAACCAAGACACTGTTACCGTGTGTGTGATGGCTTCCACAAATCCTCCAGCTTCCCTATAAATACTCTTTTCCCTCTCCCTATTTGCATTGCTAGTCCATTGCAAGTAACTAATTGCTAAACTACAGAGACAGGGAAAATTACCTGTATTTATTGCTCCCTTTATTGTTTTTTTTTTATTTGATTTTTTTTGAAAATATAACATGCTGTGGAACAGACGAGTAAGGAAGACTCAATTTCCTTTTTATTTCCAAGACGTTTTTTGTCATTCATACCTTCTTTCTGTGGAGCTGCATTTCATTTCTGTAAAACTGAGGGGCAGGGAGAAACATTTAGCCCGCAGAGCTCTGTTCAGCTCTCACAAACCACACCATCTTGTATTAGCAGACTGTTGCTACCTGAGCCACTTCAGGGACACAAGCTTGTATCTGGAGAGTGACAGCAGTAAAACCACTATAAGCAGTCTTGAAATTTCAACATCAGCATTTCTGGTGGGAGCCAGAGGAATACGAACTGCAAAATACACCACTTCCTCTTGTTTGAGGGAAATAAGGAGAGTGGTACTTAATTGACAGCTCTCAAATAGTCTACTAAAACCTTTAAACTTAGCTTAACAGGAGAGGCAGGATCTCTGTAACATATTACTTTCTACTTTTTCTTCCCACAAACAAGTAAAGTTAAGAACTTCTGTCATGAAAGATGAATTATTCATCCAAGCTGGGATTTGGTGTAAACTCCGCAGACGGAGAAAATGAATGAGAGATTATGGCCTCTGCAAATGCATGTTTTACTTCTGCCAATGCAAGAAGATTTAAAAAAAAAAAAAAAATAAAAATTCACATTTTAATTACTGGATACAGAATGTGATTATTCACAGAAATCATCACATTCAGGATGTGTGCTGGCTGAAGACATAAGAAGAGCAAGCCCTTAGCCTGACTACTTCCCAACATATTTTTATTTGCCTCATAGTCCTTTTGCATGTTATAGTGTGAATTAGAGTTGGAAGACATGGCTAAATGAATGACAGATTATGGGGTGTAACAAAACAAAAATCACAAATGTGCTGCAATGGAGATGATTTAGGAAGGAAGAATATTTATTGATCTTTGTCTGTCAGTAGATGGTGCTCTGTATACTGTCTACATACACAGCCAATGTGCAGAGTTCTCTTATAGACAATGATTATTGAGTAGCCTTCCCTTAGTGCAATGGAAAGGACTTCTTGGAAGAAAAGGTATATTAAATTCAAGTTATTTATAATTGTATCTAGTTTAACTTAAAAATATACTTTCTGCCCCTTATTTTCTAAATCCTTTCTCTGTTCAAGATGTGTTCTTAGAGGGTTTTTGCTTCAGCAGATCTTCTGGCTTCTGCATCAGCATATAAGATACTAAATAAAAACAAACTAGTAAATAAGTTTGCTTCACAACTTAGCTGATTTTCATTGTAACTGCCATACACACAGTTACATGTAGCTCCATATGAAGATCTATTTAGGTTCTTGTCTGAGAATGATACTCCTTACAGTCTTTCAAAACCCCCATTGTAGCAATACACTTGCTTTTAATACATTTAATCTTAGCTCTTGATGCTGATCTTCACAAATTATTCCCCTTATTTGTTCTTGTCATTAGGTGACACATTAGTCTTTAAGCATTTTCTTGTAGGAGGTTTCGCTCATCTTTGTTCTATTTTTTACGATATAGACATCCATTCGGACACCAGACTACCTAGAAAATTTCCAATCATGAAGAAAAAAGTAAGTAGCATTGAGACAAGACTGAACCCTAAGGTATGGTGTTTCCTATTGTCTTTACTAAGATGAAGAGTTCATCATCTTGCAAGACAAGAAGCTCTTTATCTGGTAGCAGTTTCAAATCACAGCACATACAAAATACTCACACTCCCTTGATGTCAATGGAAAGGTTTCTTTGTGCTAAGACAAATTGAGTACAGCATCTGGGACACAAGGATCTTTTCACCACTCCTTTCGCACACAGGCTTGGTGCTCCTTGCTGTTTTTCTACACAAAATGATAAAACAAAGGTAGTGAAAAAATATTTTTAGATGGAAAAAAAATGGCTTTAGTTTGTGATTCCACTGAGACACTGCTGAGGTTCAAGATGACAAATATGGTGGCCAGAAGGAGGAATCAGGATAACGTGCTGGAGCAGAGTCTCCATGTCAGTTTTCAGCTCTTTTGGCCTTCTTGCAGACAAGTTAATGGAGGTGCTCAAATCTTCAGCTAGGTTGTGCATGCTAGCAGCTCTCACGCATGCCCTGTAAGTAGGCAGCCTATACTCCATAAAGCATGACAAGACTTGGATGTCAAAGAGTGAAGTTCCTAAGACTGAGTGATCTGAGCAGAAGATAGGTTGGTTATCCAGTATGACACATTGAGGGGCTAGGAAGGATCTAAGTGTTGCTCTTCTTCTTCTAAGTAACAGTCAAATTCTTTTTTTAGCAAAGACAAGAGGGTTGGAGGCGGTACACTTCAACTCACTACTCCAACATTTTTGTATTGTAGGAGATCCAAATGTGTAGCAACAGGCTGAGGCTTTCTTTTCTCTTAGAGAGAAGAACTCTCTTCTTCCAGATCATCAGTTATGAATAAATTGGATTCACAGAGAAATTTCTAGAACCCAGTCCTTCTCTTCCCAGCTGCATGCCTTGAAAATGCAACTTTTGGACACAGCAAATGTGTGTTCTATAGAAAGCAAACTCCACTCCAGAGATTTGTCAGAGCACCTGGTGGATGGAACAGTCACCTAGGAACCATCACACCAGCGCTGCTGGGGACCAAGCCTGGAACCCACAGCCCAAGGGGCTACTCAGACTAAAAGGGAGGAAGCACCTCCTATGCCTGTCTTACTGGAGAACTTACTTACACTCCAGATTTAGGTAGCTTATCGAGAATCATGGATAAAAAAGGATAAGGAACCTCTGTTTTGTGAAGCCTGGCAGAGCTCCAGAGCTGCCACCTCTTTGAGAGGGTTGCAAATTAATGCACCTGTACGTCTGTCCAACAGATAATAAAACTTCACACATGAAATATTAGGCATTGAGTGACTTTCAAGTGCCGTTCCGTGTCGAGTAGATTAGGCAACTGAATGTGTCTGTTAGTGCCTACAGAGACACTTGAGGAAAAAATCCTTGCTCTGAATTTAGGCCACAACCCCTATGAGACTGTCTGAGAAATAGGAATACTGTCACATCCTTACTTCCTGGAAGTATTGTAAAGGAAACCACTGGGTAAGATTCAGTCCCGCTGTACAGAAAGGGAGGGATGTTAATGTATTTGATAGAACATGATACTTTCTTGAGATACAGATTTCAGGAGGAGAAAATATATTTTCAGCTGAAAGTGTTAAATAAGTTTCTTCCTAGATACTACAACTGTAGTAAACATTTATAAAGAAGTGACCAACTCTAGAATCAAAAGAAGATTAACAGTTGTAGCTTTATATGCTAGCAGCCAAATTCTTTTCTCAGTTTGTGGAATTCATCCAGGTTTCTACTCTCTAACTTTAGTGAGTTACTCCAGATTTAAACCAGTGTAAGCAAGGGCAAGTTAAAAATACTTGTGCCACAATTGGCCTTGGAAAATACATTTCTCCATGATAGACATTAAACTGACTGCTGAGGCAGACAGCATGTCTTGCCCATAATCATTTTGTATTTGCTTCTTTTCCTCAGTCCTTAAAATGAGTTCATGACTTCATGACTGTAAAAGTAAATACATTATATAATGAATACACTTTTTATTCAATATTTGGAAGAAATTAAAGTAAATGTTGTATGTAATAATACTGCATGGAAAAAGAAATGATAATTATCTGATGAGAGAGTTAATATGAAGGGTACTCAGTTAATCCTGTGGTCTGAGGTAAATGGCAGACAATCAAGTAAACCTAATTAACATCATAAAACAAAGACAAACAGCATTACCAGCATCACCAGTTCTTGGTGAATTATTATTTTCTTCAGAATACCATTGCATGAAAAGGTTAGAGCGCATATACTCAAATAAACCCAATTCCATAAATGAATTGTCACATTGTACTGCTGAAAAAGTATCAGTAAAGACCTTTTAGTTCCATTTAAAGAATGTTGCTTAAATGGATTTCCTTTTCATCTGGAAGAAGAAAGGGTTTTTTTTTGTTTGTTTGGTTTGGTTTTAAATAAAGCTATCATGCTTTAGCCAAATTTGACCCAGACTTTCAATCTTCACTCTTGCAAGCAAGTCCTTACTCATGCAGATAGATCTTTGGAAATGAGTTTTGCCTCATGGTGTTTCTTCCCCGTTTTCCTGCTAGATGAGCATTGCACAAGGAGAGGGGGATTAGTGAGAAAAGAGAGAAACCACAAAGCCATTGAAATAATAATGATACAGTATTTCAGTGCAGACAGTTAAATGAGAGCGACTCTCCTGCTTTGGGTGCACTTCATTTGCATCCATTATCATTGAAGGTGAAGCATCAGCACCTGGGAAAAGCTCCTGAAAACAAGTATATTTTCTATAGATTGTATTTTTGGTTGGGAGAAAGGATTTGTGACATTTTCTGTGGGGCTTTGTAAAGCAAATATACATAACATATAATTAAATACGATTTCTTGTCATCCTGTTGGTTCCTTCTGCTGTTCAGAGGACACTACATCACTTGTATAGTCTTTCCATGAATAGAGCATTATGGATAAATATTATGAGTGTACTTTGGACATGACAAGGGTCATTTCTTCACATGGACAGAATATCAGAAGAGGGACAATACAAAACATTTTTAGAAATGCCCATTTTCCCAAATGTACATAGAATCAGAAGGGTTTTTGAGAAGTGAATATTTCTTTTTCTCTACATGAGCCATCTGAGGTGAACAGTTTCATCTCTCAGTTGAGGAGGATTACTGGATAAAAATAGCTATCTGCACGATGAACTAGCATGTTTTTCCTAAGGAAAAGGGTAATAGATTATTTTAAGTTTTTCCTATTCGTATACAGAACATATATGCTGCTTAAGAATTAGCAATTCAGTTATTTCATTACTTTGATTATTAAAAGGTAAAAGAAGTGAAATAGGGTACCAGCCCTGAATCCTTGTCCCTCCTCAATCCTGACCTGGCAGGAGGTCTTTCCCAGGGAGAGCCAGCAAGGATTTTGCCATATTATTAGCAGTGACCAGGAAGGCACATAGGGCAGCAACTCTCCATCTGCTGGAAAGCCATGGTGAATTTTTCTGTAAACATGCTCAATTTTACCTAGATTTCTTTGACTGCAAAAGGAACAGGGTGTAGAAGAAGACTGGAATAGAGATCAGTTTTTCTGCTTGAAACCCAGGATTTGTGCAAAATATCACATGCTTTGACCATGATTTATGAAATTCAACGAGCATAGCTATAAACTTTAGAATTTTGTTTTGTTTTGCAT
This sequence comes from Scolopax mira, assembly GCA_004320125.1. Taxonomy (NCBI): domain Eukaryota; kingdom Metazoa; phylum Chordata; class Aves; order Charadriiformes; family Scolopacidae; genus Scolopax; species Scolopax mira. The sequence continues at coordinate 177,078 of BJBW01000187.1, forward strand.
AAGTATGACTATGTTGGACTTTGATTAACTTTTCTATGCATTTTGGGTTGTCATACTTATATACATATATTGCTCTTTTCCTGTTAACCCTCCTTGTTTGGTGGCTTTTTTTTTCTTGTTGTTGGTTGTTTTTTTCCCCTCCTAATGACAAAGCATTGTCTACTGCGATTTATATAAAATTTATCCAACCGTTGGTCCTTATTGGGAACTAATAGAGTAGAGATCTCACTATTAAGAAATAAAGCAAGCTAAGAGGGATACGTGCACGTAGTAAAGAGGTGGCATGGAATGACAGGAAAAGGGCAGCAGCTTTAAATTAAGAAAGGAAAATGATGTAATAATGATTAAACCACAAAACAGAACTCCAACACAGTGAATGAGCAATGAAAATAAGGTAATAAAAAGGAGTACTGAACTAGCTCATGAGACATGTTATTACAGTGAACATTATGCTAGCACTGTTTATTTTGCTTAGCATTATGGCCACCTTCAAGGTTGCTATGACAAATGTGTGTGAGCGTTTAACGGAAAGTGAACATTTTTTTTTAGCTAAGAAGGCATCCACCAGCTCTCTGCCTACTCAATTTCCTAAATTACGTGCCACATAAATTTAACTTTATTGGCACTAGACAAATGTTAACATTAACCACTTATGGGTTAAAGCAGTTTTGGAAATAATCAGTGTGTTTCTCTGTTGACATTCCTCAGTCGGTACATTGAAATCCATGCAGTTTTGCTTGAAAAATGTATTAACTCAAAACATATACCACAATAAGAGCAACCTAACTAAGAAATTCTACTAGTTAGAGGGCCAATTCAGAGATAAAATGAATAAATACAGCTTCTACTGGATTTAAGGGAAATTAAAGTTGTTTTCATAACTGGCCTTTCAATGACTTTTTTTTTTTCCATGGCACTGAAAGAATCTTATTCATGTGTGACTAAGTGACACTAAAATTTATGCAAGCTTCTTACAGCAGAGGGAATAAAGGAGGAAAAGCACAACAGGGTTTCTCCATGCAACTTACAAAAACATTATCAATGTGGTTCATTCATTGAGCAAAGACAAACTCAGAGGCCCGTTACCAGCTGGAATGGACGTACTAAACCAAACAAAGAGGGAAGGTGGAATTTGGGACAACCACAGCCTGAAAGTGAGATAAAAGTAGAGCATGAGGCCATTGGAACACAACACACAAGAGGGTCACACATTGTTAGTCCCCCTTTCCAGGTTGTTATGTCGTGATCCAATTTATAAAGATTACAGTAGGTATTTGGGAGCTTTGGTGGCACAGCAGGCAGGTGAGGTGTTCCACCTGGCCTAGCAGAACGCGTGGGGAGAGCGGGAGAAGGCAAGATCGCCTTGCAGCATTTGAAGCTGTGCGTGTTGTGCTTAATAATGTAATTAAATAATAAAACTGCTAAATGGCAATAGAGTAGGGTCACAATGTAATTTCTGAGGCAAGAAAAAAAGCTGGTGTAAAAAATGAATATAAGATCAAGGAACCCATCTAATCAGACCTCATTATTTCAAATGGAATGGATCGGCTTCCTTTGCTGGGACCTCAAGCTGAAGGTACACTTCCTTCCAACCTGATAACTAAAGAATTTTGTGGTATTATTGTTAGAAACCTTGATACACGCTTTCTCTTACCTGAAATGTTTAGGAGATGCTTTTTCAATTCGTTCCTAGGGGATGATTCGTAGAAAAGCTCTGCCATGAGCTTATATATCCATATAGGTCCATATATCTTAGCACAGGATTGCAGTTTCTTTCTGGGGTGCCTGATGAAATGTAATGCTGTCACTGCTAGACAAACAAAAAACACCAGGAGGCTTCAAGTCACACCACAGGAACCTGTAAGACTACAAGCAATATTGATCATGTTCTTGTCTGATGTTTGTTGTCAAAGATTCAAGCTCATAACAGATCTCCTGAAGAGCTGACCATGACCCTGTCAAAAAGACTCTAAAGCAGCATACATATGGAGGAGAACAAATATACCCAAGTTGATGTCATGGAGATATCAAACAGCGTAACAGCCTACCCATGGGCAGTTGCTGCTCAGGGAACACTGTATGTAGGCAAACAAGTGACTGAGAACAAGAAAAGAAAAAAAGACCTCACCACTTTTCTGGGATGTACTTGGTGTTGGGAGAGGAACAGAATCACCTGGCTGTGGAAATTTTGCTTAAGATACCACATTCTGTTTCAACATAGAGGTGGATATTTTTGCCATTCCTGGGGACATGCTGTGGTTCACTAAACTCTGCCCCACTGAAACTTTTCATGCTGTGTCTCTGCAGAGTGCTCCCAGAGATATTTGTGTTGGTAGAAGAGCTGGAATGGCTGTGATTGAGTTGAATGCAAGAGCAGAACTAATACAAGGGTTAAGCAAGGTTGAATATTAAGTTGCCAAGATAACCTCCATTTCTGCTTTCTCATTCTTGTCCTCTATGAGCTTGAAAAAAATGGACGCAACCTTCTACAATTGATGTTTAGCATTGGCCCTTAATAACTCATCAGAAGCTACTTCTCCTGAAGATGGCTGTCAAGAAGCTATTTTAAGACATCTACAGTGTTATCTGCCTGATTGATAAACTGCTTCTTTCTCACTGATATAGCTACAGAGCGTGAAAGTCTTCAGCAAGCTAAAGCTTTTGGAAGAAACAAAGACTGTGCACTCAGAAATTCTTTGCAACTTTACATCCTGAATGTCTGATATCTGTGACCACTGTAAGCTCCTGTATTGCAACATCTAATTCACCTAGAGAACGCTACCAGAAAAAAAATGTCTTGAAAAATCTTTTCTTCAGTCCTGATTTGACATCGCAAATTACTGTCAACTGTCACCTAACAGCCAGTATCACAAACAGAGAAAGGTAAGACACTAATTTTTCAGATATTGTGGTGATGCACAATGACATGGCAGGCTTTTAAATACTTCTGCATCCTACCTATGCCCACTGATGGTGAAAGAAGCACCTGTTGATGCCTACCTCCTCTTGACAAGCTTTTTCTACTTTTGTAATGAGTCAAGATGAGTGAACTGACAGTCTTTCATGATCTTCTTTAAATTGTCACTGTAGATGTGCTTTTGGCAAGCTACTTACTGTCTAAAACAGGAATCAAAGAACTCACTGAAAAATTATATTAGCATGTTGTTACCAGCCACATTTCAGAAGTTGTTTAAAGTCTGGTGATTATCCAAACACATCAGCAGCTAGTGAGACCACTGCAAGTAGAGTCCATCTTCCAAATCAGAGATATAGGTAAGTCCTAGCTACACCTTGTAATGGAACTAGAAAAAATAATTCATCGCAAGATGGACTGTGGCTGATAAGGTGCCATCTGATCATCCATGTAAATATGCAAACTGAAATTCCCCGTGGGCTGCACTCACAGATGTCAAAGTTCCACCGAGTCCTGGCAGCATGTTCACCAAATGCTGACAGCCAAGACTTTCATCTCAAGTGATGTTGTGATAGTATGTCAGTCGCTCTGTTTTTGCAGACATGAATCACTCATGATGTCAGCCTTTCCTAAACGACCTTCACAACACATGGGAGCAGTTTCATTTAAGTGTTCTTATGTCCAGTTACCACACACACTGGCCGTGATTAAAAACCTTTTCTAAAATATAATCATTAGTTACACAAAGTGAGATTTTTCACACATGCAAAAATTTCAGAAGGCACATAATTCCAGAAGAGGTCCATACACAGAGCAAGATCTCTGTGTATCTTTTTGACCATTTACATTTCCATATAACTTTGATATCTTGTAAAAGACATTTCTTTATGCAACAGCCCGATAAGGAAGCTACTGTTAAATATTCACTTATTCTATATTTGTTAAATGCTCACTTATGGATAAATAATGGTAACAGAAACCATCATTGATTTAGTACATGCTATTTGTGAATTGAAGAGGAAGCCCAGTGCTCAGTTCAGGTCTACAAAAAGAGTCTGCTGTATTACCTAAAGATTGCCAGCTCCACGAAGGCGAAGGCTTCTATATCATCCTCAAAAGATTAAAAGTAGATTCTTCAAGTGCAAGTGCTTAGGAAGAGAATGAAAAAATATAAATCAAAGGATCAGGGACTTGAAAAAAAGCGATTGCCAAGTGCAGGTAGCTTTGCACTTGAGATGGAACTGAAACCTAAACCCTAGGGGTGTGTTAAAGGTGACTTCTAGATCATGCTTCAGTGAATTAGAAATACCTGTACTGGTCAAAGCACATTGTAAAGGTTAGTTTGGAAGATCTGAAACTACTCTAAATCATCTAGAAATAGAAAGTTCAACTGGTTGAGCCTGTTTTCTAATTCTTCTAAATTAATGTAACTGTCCTAATATACCGTTACAACACAAATCTGCTGGCATTGTCACCCTACTTTTCCCTCTAAACATAAATGTGTATGTTAAAGAAATTGAAAGATAGAAACAGAGAAGCTGAAGAGAGAATGGAGATAACTATTGCGAAAGAGGTTCAGCAGATACATAAAGGCCACACATTTGTGATGGGAAGTTACAGCTCCAGTGGCTGACAATCATAACTCTGTGCAGGAGGAAAGGTCACGCTGGCACCAAAGGTGTATTACTGCTAGACTGGAGAGTGGTAGCATGGAAAAGTGCAACCAAGATATCCACTCCCACCTTCCTTCAGCTTCCTTGCTGGGATGAGAGACTGAGTTGCTTTATGGATTTGTTTTGGTGTTTTTTGCTGGTCACAGAGCAAAACCCACCCACTTTACTTACATTACTGTAAGGCTTCAAGGTAGTGTTTACCAAGAAATGAGATCTGCAATTAATAAATATAGGAAGACAATACTGTCAGTGGTTAGAACTGCCACCACACATGAATGTTTGAGTCAGCTCAGAGGTTTCAGGATGAACAAATGAGGACAGAGAGTAAAGCAAAGAGGTAACAGGTCTAAAGGGAAAGGAGACTGCAGGAAACAAGCATTTTTGGAAAGACTGGTAGATCAATGGAGAGAAGAGCCACAGAGAGCATGAAGTCATCAAGGATAGTGCAGAAAGGACTTGAGTCATGATCAGCATGTTACTGAGTAAGCTGATGAGCCAGAGTTACCCCTTCAGAACTGGCTGGAGGTAAGCTTGCAGGCATCTGTAGACAACACAATATCTGACAAGTAAACGATGCAGTTCAGGTACTTTCAAATTTTCTAGAAATACACGAAGGGCCAAGGTCTCGAGCATATTTCATTATTATGAACTTTGTAAGACAGAAACAGGAGCAAAAAAAAAAATGAACTGGCAATTATATAGTTAAAATCTATTCTAGTAACTACTGGAGACAAAAGGATGGATGGTTGTGTGCGGTAACATTACTTTGATTTTTTAGGAGAGGCATGAAGGGGAATGACTCGATCTTCTCAACCCCCCACTCATCCTTTAGCTCCATGCTGCAGCAGGTAGAGGGTCCCAGAGCCATGGCCGTTCCTGGCTGCTCGCTCTGACCTGGCACTGATGCTGATGTGCATGTGCCTTCCAAGTACACTCCGCTCAGGAAACCTGCCTCAGTTTCCAGCCACATTTTAGAGATGCTTTTTAAACTGGATTGGTAATCTGGAAAAGATTTCGAGGGCCTGATTTATTTATTTTATTTTATTTTTTTTTACTAAACTATCTTAAAGTTAGTTAGCAGCTCTGGGAAAACATTTTCTGTGCCAAAAGAGCATGTGAAACAGCTGTTCAGTACTTATGCAAACACCTGTGCATATTTTTAAGCTTACTAACAGTTGGAATAGCTTTCCCCCTCACCTCAATACCATGCTAATACTTATTACTTATATTGAAGCCTTTGTTCGTGAAAGATATTCATATTTTAATAATTCTGTCAGTGAAAAATATTGAAGTATAATGATGACATGACTAAAATGACAATCTTTCTATGGTACTTGAAACATTCAAGCATTAAGATTAGGATTTGCCTCCAAATCAGAGATCAGATTTAGCAGGAACAAAATCACATCACTTTTCTTGAGACTGCTCTCTTGCTTCTCCAAATTCTTCATTTTCTTGAAAAACAAGCCACTGAGTTGCTGATGCTGTGGTTTTGGAGATTGCCTAGTCCAACCCCACCTGCCCAAAGCAAGGTCAGTTTGAGCAGGTTACCCGCAGACATGTTGAGATGAGTTCTGAACGTCTGTCCACCTCCCTGGCCAACCAGCTCCAAATGCACTAAAGCCTTCTGGATACTCCTTCACAACTGTGACTTTAGAAATATGAACTTACTTGACTAAGATGGATATCACAGAGCTGTCTACACAAGTCTGCCACGAGCTAAAATTGTTCAGAAGTCTGAACACTACTGCCACTTTAGAACAGGATGTTAACTGAAATATCTGGAGAAAGTCAACCTTCAATATCAGTCAATTACTTGTTCATCTATACAAATCCCAGAAAAGCACTGTTTAAGAGGAGAAGTGTCCTGTACTATGACTTGGTGGATTTCAGAGACAGTGGGAGAGCCAGGACCTGGACTGTAACAGACCTTAGGTACTTATTCAGGTACACAATGAGGCTTGAAAGACCCTGGGGAGATCAGAAACTGCATAGCTACGTTTAGAAAGCTTGAAATCTCTTGTGAATACTGTATCGCTTGTCAACTCATCCTGAACAATTTTGTGAACACGACCCAGACGATGCCGTGTGCCCCTCTGTGCCCCCCTCTCCATTCCCATTACTCCACATGCACAAAATTTACCTTCTGTCCCACAGTTACCTCTTCAGCTTAGGATCACCATTCTCACGTCTTGCCTCCACTAATTTCCAGGCATCTAAGAACTCACTGAAGACCACCAAGCCCAAGGAAGAAGGCATAGTCGTTTCTTCATTTTCACAACAGGAGTAGCCCTGAAAGAAAAAGAGCTCTCTCTTTCACAAGCAGCATTTTTAACACATAGCTGTAACGTCATGGAAAACAGAAACAGTGGATCCTGCACAGCTGGGGACTCAATAGAATTTCTAGTACTGTTGAAGGTCAACAGTGACAACCCTCCCAAACTAATTTGTTCCACCATGTTGGTTTCAACAACTGTTAAAATTATTTAACTGTATTACTGACGTGATTGTTAGGGCAAGAGAGCAAACCAAGAGTTGTTTAGAGCTTCAGGGTTCAGTTTTACCCCTCCCCTGGGAAAGAGTTGCCCAATAATGTACTGGAGAGTTCATCTCATTGCCTACCTCATAGGCAGTCATATGCAAACGGGCAAGAGACAAATGAAAATTTAGGTAAAACCATATCAGACTCAGACACCAGCTCTTTAGACTGGTCTGTGGATGCCCACATAACAGAGAGAACTTCTCAGCATTACCATGTTTGAGAGATGCAGTGTTTTGTGCTCCTTTGGCCTTTGCAATACAACTTCTAAATACTGTTTATGATTGGCATTCAGTAATCAGCAGCTACAGTCATCAGATGCACGCACAGCCTGTAAAAACTCTATATCCTGACAGATAAAGCTGAAGATGACTTCAGACAACATAAAAGGAAAACCGAACAAATTATGGAAAAAGCATAGGAGAGATCAAGTCACTGTAACACTTCCCTCAAAGGCAATACAAAGCAAGAACACAAAAGCACCTAAGCACAGTGGCAGATACGAAGGGACAGTGACAGCTGCTGACAGCAGTAATACGGTTTCACAACCCCTTTTTTTCTTCAGAAGTAACAAAAATAAGTCTCATATCCTCAGTTGAAAGAAATACTCTGCTCCGCTACTTGCTGTTGCCGTGAGATACAAAATGGCAGGTTACCTACACTGGGAGCTACAAGGTCTTGAATACATGGTAATGGCTTTGTTCTCTACAAATACAGTAGTGGAAGGAGAGAGTTCCTCCAGGAACAGTTTGGCAGGTTGCAGTGCTGGACTAGGGGAGATTAGCCCATAATTCAAGGCCAGTTTTGCATTCAACAGGCTCTTATAACAGGCTTTCTTACAGCTAATTGTAGCATTGTCTGGAGAAAGAGAGTTGATGATCAATACTTACCCGTGTTTAAGGATAATTTGTTTTCTATCAAACATTTACTGTTGAACCCACTAAATATGGTTGTACCATCATAAACCCCCCAGCAGTGTTTTCTATTGTTAGCAAGCTCATTAACATCTGTGCATTGTTCTTCATGGTGTAATCAGAACTCTCTCTTAGCAAGGTTGCTCATTATCATGAAAAGCAGCTAAATCTGTCTTTTTACAAAGTCTCCATTTTCAGACAGCAGGTCAGACTGCAACAGCTTTCGTTTAGGACTTGTTTCATTCTCTCCCACGTAGACCTAGGTAGGAACTAAAAAGAACTTGTCCAGCCCTTTTTTTGTTTTCCTCTCCATTTATCCTCCCACCAAACACAGAACTTTTTGGCCAGTCTACCTTACCCCAGTACACATTACTCGATATCAGAATGCAGTTTTTTTGTTGTTGTTGTTGGTTTTAAAAATAAATAAAGGCAGTAAATGCCAAACATGAAATTATTGTTCCTGTGCAATACTTCATACTGACATAAATATCCATACATTGCTTAACGCACACCAGGTATCATTTGGTGGGTACTGAGATGTGCCTGGAGTCTGCCAGATCACCACTTAGCTGAAATCACAACTCATCCGAGACGCTTATTCTGTCAGTGAGTCATTATCTTCTCAAATATTCCCAGATTTCTCAAGTCAGGGCAGGGACAACTGCCTGCTTCTTGAAAAACTGCCTTACCTCTTTCTTTTCTTTCCAGATAAAAGTAAATCCTGCTGGTCCTTCACATTATGCAGCACTCAAAAGCAGATTTTGGTGAGATCCCATTGTGCGCGCATGCAAACACTCCCGAGTTAAAGGTATCAAAATGTAGGATTATTTTTTAATTCGCATCCATGTATTTGTTATGTCTGTTTCCAAGCTATGAAATTACATTACACAGCTCAGTGTTCCCAAATGATGGAAGTGATGACACGACCCTACAGACTAAAGTCTTTCCATTCTGGTACAGGAGCACAGAGTGATCCATGACAGTAAAACCAAAAGGGCAAGAAACAGCGATACAAAATACTGAGTGTTAGTTGCTATGTAGCAGGGACTAATAGGGATGTTTTTGTGAACTTTCTTAAGAAAACAGCCACTAGGTCTGTCATCTACAGACTCTTAATCCACAGTCAGTGGATTAACTTCAGTTTTTGATTTAATTTATGAACCTCGGGAATTGACTTTGGACCTACCTGTTCAAAAAAAAAAAAAAAGAAAAAAAAAAAGGGCGTAGTCCCTCATCTATCCTTTCTGTCTTGTTCAAAACCAGAAGATCATCTATTATCCATGATATTAAGGTAATTTTGTCCAGGATCTAATACTAGGGTTTCCAATTTCTATGAAGCCATGTTCGATGCTCAGTCAGTTTCTCATATGTGGTCTTCATTTAGTCCTAAAATATTCTCTATTAATCCCTCAATTTGTTAGTCGCTTAATTCATTTGCCAGTTTCCTTTCTGTGGTAGAGCTGCATTTTCAAATCATCAATTAAAAGCTCAAGTATCAGCAGTTAATAGTCCATGTAATGATTACACCCAGCATTAATAAAATTCCTCAAGTTAGGCACTGATCAGATGAACAGGGAGAATTACTTCATCGGTTGTAATAAATAAGAAAACATTTGCAAAAGCCAGAGGTAAATACACTTTAATTTAGAATAATCCATCCTGAACCCTGACCACTGAGCTTTCAAATTACAGTCTCACACATTTCTTCGTGTTCATCTTCATTTTTCTTCCTGGACAGATTAGTTTTCCTTCCTTTTTCAGGTGTGTATCTTTAACTTGCACAAAGCTTAGACTTATATTCAGAGATAACACATTTTTGTGGTGGGGTTGAGTGGGAACTCAAACATGATTTATATGAAGGAATCTTGACCTCCACAGCATGATGTCAAGGACAAGTACTGCTGTAAATACAAAGCAAGCTGGTACAAGCACGCTTTTGTTTAAAACATTATAGCAACTCTTCAAAGTGGTTCTTGCAATGAAAGATGCTGGAGCTTGAAGGTAATGCAATGTTTGACCAGTATTAAAATCATAAAATTATTTGATTAACATTTTGCTTAACCAGAAAACAGAATACTATGGCAAAACAATTACCTGTATTTACATCTTTTTATTCTGTTCTTCAGCTGCAACATTTTATTTCATATGCACTGCTTTGAATAATCCCCACACAGAATGGAAAAACATGTCAGTTGTTTCATTTCAAGATAGTTTTAATCAGGTAATTACAGGAAAAAACATTTAAACAATTTTTATGGTGTTATCGGCTATGTCAGCTTACAAGGATATGATGTAACAAACCACTTACAAACTTAAAGGCATATTTACATTATATACTCAAAGTAACAAGTTAAATTCATATTCATAAAAGAAATACCTATGGGATAAGTTAACTAAATTATACATCATTTAGTAGAAAGAAATAGCAGTTGAGGTTTAATGGAAACAATATACACGTGAGGCACTTGGAGGTCATTAGGGTGGAAAGCAAATGGCACCAAGCGAAGGAAGGAAAATTATGTACAGCTTATACTGCAGCTTTGAACACGAAGGCTTCTTCTGCACCAAAGGCTTTGATTTCTTAAACAAACCACAACTTTTGCAATTAAGAGAGAGCAGCTTTCAGGAAAAAATAAAACCAAAAAAACCCAACCCAACCCCAAAAAAGCCCCAACTGCTAACTCCCTCCAATCCTCCTTGCATCTATCAGTGCACCTAAGGAAATGGAAGTTTTATCCATCCAGCTGCTGGACTAACAGTGCCATAAGGCACTTCTTAAAAGTTATTGTTTTGTTGCCAGCCACCACCCTCAATCTTCATTTTACTAATATGAATGTGTCACTCTACTGGCTGCACACTGGGCTATAAGCTCTGAAAAGGTTTAAAGTCTTATTTAAACCCGTGCATTATTTACACGGGAGTTCAACATTGTCTCCAGATACACATGACCAGATCATCCTGAAAAGAACACATCTGAAATGGAACGTTATATTCCAACACACAAAATTAAGACATTCTTCAAAACACCTTTGTTTCTCTAAAGGAAACTGCATTGGTTAAGACTGTTTGGAACATGCCTTACATAATCTCTGGAAAGGCATGCGAGTTTTGTGCCATCACTTGCTGCTGTTTACTAAACAGTTACCATAGCAATGGTAGATTATTATCAGACTATTGCTTTAATCTTGTTCACAGCTGTAGGTGCACCCTTCACAGCTACTGAGTCGCACGTGCGAGTGCACAGACCCACCTGACACACTCAAAACTCCATCCGGATCACAAACCAAAAGGCTGGATTCCCTCTGCATAAACATCAAAACTCCATCACTTTGCTGCAGGAGAGAACTTCAAGGGGGAAAGTAAATGAATAAATAATAGCAATTGAAAAAAAAAATAATCTTATGACCCAGTGACAGAATCGAAAGAATTTTAATTTCATTCCTGATTTTTATGCTCTTGTGTAATAGGCCACTGTAACTATTTTAAACCTAACAAAATATATGTTTAAGGCATTTTTACTTTCAATCAATATTAATAATGAAACTTAAGAAGCGTGAGGAGATAAAGAATCACAGTAAGAGTTCAAATTACTATTTTGTAAATTTGAAACTAAAGCTCAACATATTTTTAAGAATGTGCATAGTAAATTACATAGATTAAGTAGCGCACCGATAGCCAGTTAAATTACAATGTAATCAAATATTAGGCCTGAATGCAGCTGAATGTTTTTCCCCCGGCAGATGGTGCACGAGTGCTGCCAGCATTTAACTTCTTCCCCCACTTTCAAGAGGAAATACTTAATTTTCACGGTAACTGAGTCTTTCAACAAGCGAGGGACTTAATATTCAGCAATGGTTTCCAAGGCTCGGGCCTCCCCTCCAAGCAACACAAAGCTCTGCTGCCTGACAAGCTATAGTTCTGATGTGAAGGGGGGGGGAGGAGTAAGGATTTGGGGAAGAAATTTCTCTTTTTCCAAATGCTTAAGAAAGTGTTTCAAAAGAGACAGAAGTAATGTTACGTGCTGTCAAAAAGAAGAGATGCACAGATGTAAGGGCCTGTTCCTGTACGTCGGCCTTCCACTACTCATCTCTTAACTGCAACAGTGGGCAAGACCCTGAACATCAGAAGATAAAGTACACGTGCATCCCTCTAAAGCCAGGCCTTACCTAACCACGTGTCCTCCCAGTTCTTTGGTGGCTCCCAAACTGGGCATGCAGCTGCCACCTCCAGCGCAAGAAGGAAAAGCAAACAGAGCTCAGTTCAGTAACCCCTTTTTAGATGGGCCGGGTCTTCAAAGAGGAAAGCAGAAGGTGAAAACATTTTAGCAGCAAAGAGGTTAAATGCAAGGTGAAAATATTAATGCTCACATTCAATAAAAATATTAAAGCATGTATGTTTCATATAAAATACAGTACAGGACCAGGAGTTTCACTATGTTGTATATAGTGCTCAGAGAAAACTATTAAACTCGTTTCTTTCTGAAGTATGTACACAGTATGTTCTACAGCATTTCCCCACACAGCCAGCAAGTTCTTTTCTTAGGTTGTTCATACCTCTTTTCACCTTGAATTAGGAAATTAGCGCTTCCAAATATTAAATTCCTCTCATTCACTAGAAAAACATCACCTTTTTTATCAAAGTTGGTTTTAAAGTTAACAGTCTATTCCAGGCAACTGGAGTTTAGCTGCAAATGTGTGAAGCATGAAAATCAACCGGAGTAGCAGCTTTCAAATATATAAACAGTAAAAACCAAGACTGCTGCTACCATGTCATATTCTTGGATTTATTTCATCCAATCAACTCTTAATACAAAACTAGAAGCTCTTCCGTAACTTCTACAATTATCAATATATTTGTCTTCTTTTCAATGTGAAATAATACTCTGAGACGATCTATGTACACAAGGTGGTCAATTCAAGCTGTAATATAAATATAAATGTTTTTCTTTTAAAAAGTATTTTACAGACAGATAATGTTATATACAGTTGTTCATTTTACTTCTGGGCTACAAAGGAAACTTAAGGGCACTGATACATGCAGAAGGAAAAATTACACGAAATATACTGAAGAAATGCATAGGAAGTGAGAAAAAGTCAGTCGTGCATCTTTTAAAGTCAAATAGGTTTTTTGTTTGCCTAGTAACAAACGTATACTGAGGACAGGCTGTCCTGCTCCAGCCAGGATATCAAATAGGCACCTCTGCTAATGAATTATCACTGTTTTTAGTGTTTATGAATCTTTAATGAGAAGTAAATGTTTTTGACTTCATGACAGAGCAAAGAGTGTAATGTTTTAAAAATTCTCTGTGGGTTAATCAGTTAATTCTTACCTGAAAGTTAAACACTTTGCAAGTACAAAGCCATAACAGATATCATATAGAATATACCACCGAGCACACACACACACACACACTCACGCTCTCTCATTCCCTCCCCCATCCTCCCTCCAAATTTCCTCAATTAAGAAGTTCACTCCAATTTTGCCTGAGCTGTAATTTATTTCTCAAGCTAAGTCTTTTGTTGTTGCTTTTGAACACAACACACAGCACTTTTGTTCTTGCCCGTTCAAATAAGTTGCATTTCAAAATAATGAAAACAATTTCACTTTTGTTATTAATCTTTTGTTTTAATCATAGTACTTGATAAACAGCTGAACAGGATCCTAGTTTAACAGAAGGATAAACAAGAACACTGATGACAATTTGTTACAACTGCCTTAATGTACCTTTTGCTTAATGAACATTTGAATATGCAATAAAATATTTTTTGGAGGATACCCCAAAAGAAAACAACTTGCTGGTTGAGCAACAGAAACAACTTCCTTTTTGCTATTATGTTGAAATCAAAGTCATTTATATATAAAAATAAATGTTATGTTCTAACAAGAACATTTTAGACAATTACATCTGTGCTTAACAAAAAAAATATTGGTCACTCAAGACTAGAATAATTAATATTTTAAAGGTTTTTAGATTATCAGAATGTATGGATACAACTCAACACAAACTGTAGCTGAAGGGAAACAGGACCGAAAATATCAATTTTTCCATCCGGAATAAAAATGTGACTAAATTAACTAATTAAATATTTAAAATACTACCATGGAATGTGACAGTAGATATGGTCCATACCTACTATATCAGAGGGAAGGAAAGTTTAACATGTAATAATTCGTACCTTACACATTTAGTTAAATATAAACATTTGTTATTTGTACATAAAGTCGCTTCCAAAAAACTATTAATAAGTGATTTAGTTGCACTTAAAATCAGTTTCATTTCTCATTTGCCGAGTATTAACTTTTCTTAATCTTAAATCAACTGTCACTAGTGCACTTTTAGTTAAAATTTCCCCTCAGGTAAGTTTTAATCCTTTTAAAAGAGCCCCCTCACCTAAACCATGAACGTACAAAGTGGCAAAAGTTAATCCCTTTTAGTATAATCATAGTTTATATACTCATTTTATAGCCAATAATAAGAACAGGCTTTCCTTTGCAAAATCTCCTTCACGACTTGCGACAAACGCCACGCGCCCAAAGGAAATAGTTAGGCCTGGCTGGCGCGTGGGCAACGCCAAGCTCTGACAAGTCTCCTCGCTTCCTCCACACCAAGCATCTCTCCCATGAAAGAAGACTCCCTTCAGCTTGCCAAAAAGCTTCCACAAATCCAAGTTAGAGGCTTCCTGGAAACAAAGATTTATTTTTTTTGTTTGTTTCAGCTCCGTTTTGGCACGCCACCGCCTCACCCCGCAGCTTTATGCTTTCCTCCGCAGCAGCCACACACCTCGCCGCAGTGATGGCAGGCCCTCAGGGGGAGGTAGCAGCACATACACGGGGCAACGAAGGAGAGTGCCACCAGCGCCAGCCAGCGTAAGCAGAACTTGTCATCGCTGGTGTCACACGAGCACGGATCAGAGAAATCTCCTTCAGAGTCTGACATGCAGTGATAGAGCATGCTCTCTGCGCAAAGCATGCAGCTAACTTGGTAGATGCACCTCTTGATCGGATCTGGCGCGTCCTGACACTTCCCTCTGCCGTTATCTTCGTGATTAAACCTTTCCTGGCAGTATATACAGCGGGAACGCTCGCCGTCCTCTTTTCTTCTTTTCGAGTTTTTAAATTTTGATGAGGAAGGCTGAGTTTTAAATACCACAGAACTCTTGGAGTCTTTCAGGGAATTCAACTTAGTTCCATCCCCGCATGGGTATAAATAGTCAGATTTTTTACTGTCCGATTTAGAAAATGGTATATTTGAGTCTGCGTCATCCCTCTCCAGGTCGTTCTTCCACATGTCGGGATGCCTGTAGTCTGCATAACGGCGTATCAAAATGTCACGAGGGTTTATTCTGACAATTTCATCTTCATCCTGAAAACTAACGTGCCTGATTGACTTCAGCGGGACCTGAAATGGCAAAGCAAGGCAAGTTTACTAGAGCGAAGCCCCAAATTTATGTCCACCTAAAACGTAAAATTTAGATTAAAAAAATTAAAACCCAGTTGTTTTTACCGTGCTGCCTAAAAATAAAACAACTTCAGCTTATTTTCTTACTGGTACAATCTACAGACTTCCCCACAACGATGAGCCTTCTGCGTGATATTAAAACCATGAGCAGCAGTATTCTTTCCTGACTTTTTATTACTCCGTAACAGCTTCGGATATTTTGGTGTCCGCATCAAACTCGATACTGCTCTTTGAATTACGCTCAAAATTCAGGTTTTATCACCTTACAGGGGCAACTAATTCCACAGTTCAATTACACTTCATGTGAAATTGCTGGTTTCACATCAGTGATGATCCACTGCTGTCAGATTAACTCCCCGATACATTCGCTTTGAGTTACTTGCATTATCCAGGAAAAGCTTTCCCTTATTCCTGCTTCAAGTTTTCAAACTCCCTCCGCTGTTGCCAGAAGGCTATTGAACACTGGTTACTTATTCTCAAAGCCGGATTCTAGATAAAGATTTTGCCACCTGAAGAAAAAAACCCAGTAACAAGATGAATCAATAGCAGTGGCTTCTAAATGCATCCCCCCTTAGCTAAGGGGAGCGGTACAGTACTTAAACCAACTAGTTTAGGACACCGGTGGGCAAACACCTAAGTACTTTTTAAATTCTCCACTTGTAATGAACTGACCATAATTCAAGACCTTTTACCTCAAAAGACAAGGAAGAAGGAACACGCTAAATTCATACAAACCAAACAGCAGAGATAAGACAGAGTTCTTGTTTATTCTGCCTTACGATGAAAGGGCACAGGGGCATGAAAAAGTTGTTGAAGGTGGCAAATTTGAATCATCAGCATCAAAATCCTGCAGACCTTATTTATCTAAGTGTAAGATAGCGGGGCTGCCATGAAATGTTACTGAAATCACATTACAAGTGTCTTTCAAGAAAAGGTGAAAATAGTGACAGGATAGAAGTTTAGCACGTGTATGGAAGCAGCTCCTGAGCAGCAGATAGTGCAGCAAAAGAGCAAAAGTCTTAGCATGTCCCAGTGTTCCTGCCTTACAGACAGGCAATTATTTTCCTACACTGGTGTGGGGCTATTACAATTGGAGCCAGAACATAAGTGAGCTTCAAGTCAAATTCCACCTTTTCCTCTTGTCAAGTGCAAAGCCTGCAAACCATAATCCCTTCCTAACTAATTAGCTCTACAAATTCTTCCAGAATCATGAATTATTTGGGAATGCAACTTTGACATCAGTATCGTTGCTTTAAGTCTCTTTACCTTACTAATACTGATCGAATTAATGAGAATTAGTGTGCCACCATTCTATAGTCTAGGACAACGGTTGAACTGCATGTTTCTGTTCTGTTGCAACGTGTGACAACAAACTACTGAAGAGGATGTTTTAAGTTAACACGCTTCTATGTCTATGCTCTTTCTATGCAGAAGTCTGCAAGCCCTGGCTTTGGGGCAGGAGGAGAGATGAGGGAAAGCAGCTGGGAAAGAGGAAGGAAGAGCTTCTTAAAATATCAGAGCTTCTGATTATGTAAGAATATCTGTAGCCTGCTCTCACCATCACTTCCCTGCTTGATAATCCCTCTGTGATATATTTTAAGTACAGAACTGTGATTAGAGCTGCTTTGCCCTGGGAGCTTCAACTGGAGTATGTTAACAAGAATAATTTTTTTTCTTGGCTCCAAGCCGCATAGTTGGACTTCCACAAGGTCTTGAGGATACAGGGTGAAGAAAGGTTCTACCCTATTCAGCTAACATCACTGCTTCTCCATGCTTCCCCAGGCTCCCACACAAGCAGTTGGGCCTCCCCTTCACTTAAAAAAGCAGAATGCTTCTCAACTCCATTCTGTTTTCAAACAGGAGAAAGAGCCTATTGTTTTAGCATCAATAACTAGCTACGGCTAATTGGCCTTTTTGAACAGTTAACAGCATAAATATATTTAAGGGAAAAAGCAACAAAAATGTCACTGCAATTCCGTATGTTACAGGCATAAAGGATTCTTCACACAACTGGCCACACAGAATATTATGCATTTAAGACATTAAATAAAACCCATTGTTTAAAAGAAATAAAACAACCAAAACCTCAAATGAAAAAAATCCACCCTCAATCTCCCATTAGCCAGAGAGCTAATAGCCATTAAAGATCACTATGAATACTAACTGTAAAATCTGACCTCTTCTCAGCCTTTGAAGGCTTTTTGTTTGTTTGAGCAGAGCCCACCACATACATAGGAGCCATTTCTTTTTTCAAGTCCTCAGCCAAAGAGCTACTAAGGTGCTTAACCTCTGATGTGTTACAAACAAGGCAGCATTACCTTCTTCATGCAACTAATATCAAGACATCATTTTTTAAGAAAGTGGGGAATGCTGACAAACAACCAAACAGGAGAAATGTTGGAAAAGCTTTATTTATTTATAAAGTGCTCACATATCGGGTGTTTAATGGGACCTATGTGAAAGCATCAGGTACATGAAACCTTAAGAAAACACACGATCCAGACTCAGTTAAGTACAAACACCAGTAACGTTCACTGCCCACAGTCCTCTAGCCATTCAAAATGATAACTCAGTACAAGAGTCATCTCTCTGTAACAGCTGAAACAGGGAAGGAGGAAGAATATTTGGCAAACTGAAATCCCACAGAGAATCTCATTATAATTAGCCAACCGGAAATTCTGCAGACAGTTTTTGTTGATGTGACCAGACTCTCTTGTATTACACTGTACTCAAGGGGGTGCACGGGCCCTTGCTTGGTACGGTGGCCTGCACTGTCTCTCCTCAAACACACCTACCTGCCTTGCTCAGCTTGAAGCTCCACAAGGCGAGGACACCAGTAGCTGAATACATCCCCTCAAAGTACTAAGTTAAATACGCACTGGCGTATCAGAAGCTGAAGAGCTGAGGGAATTTATTTACAAAAACCTGAAACAAAATAGGCCTTTAGCTCACGATCTGCTGTGCCACATGGTCACATACACGGAGTTCAGCAGAAACAGTGCAGCGCCTGCACATACCCAATAGGAGATTTTGGTGACTTGCCTACATGCTAAACACGTGCAAAAAAGCATGGAGTGTCAGATGCAGGTGGTGCTACAATATGAGAAAAATATTTTAAATAATATCTACTTAAATTTCCATGGAATCTCCCATAACTTCAGTCTACAAGAAGTGAATTCTGGCATTGTCATTTCTAAGACATTTAGTTTCTATCAGACAGGCACTATTCTGTATGCTACAGAATAGTAGTATTTCTACAGAATAGTAGAGTGTACTATTTCTCAGTAGCCAGTTCTATACGTGCTCTTAAAACATTAATGTATTTTAGGCAACTGCACTTTTCTTTACAACTCAATGAAGAGTAGGAGCCCATACATCAGGCGTTACTGTAGCTGCTAAGCGTTAGCTGCAAGAACCTAATCACCCACCTAACCACCCATTCTAATAAATTTTTAAACTCTCTTTGTAAGTAATTAGAAAGAGGGAAAAATATGAGGTGACTTATTCAAAGAGATAATTGAAGCAGATCAATGATTAAAAATCAGAAGTTTATAATTTCAAGCTCTTTAGTTACTTGTCTAGATAACACTGTTGCTTTTGACCAATAAAGCAATTAGAAAGCAGCTGATACAAGACTTTAATAAAATCCTATCTTTCTTTGCGGAGTGATTGAGGGTATTAAAAAGCTTTATTTCAAGCAGCAGAAATATTTCCTGATGTGTTCACAACTACTTGAACTTACATTCAGCTTTGACTTCTGTTATTAAGCTTATTCTAAAAAGCCCCCCATGTGTTTGCTTCTAGGTATAAGACTCTCAAATTAATTATTATCCAGCTCACTATTAAGTCTACTTCTACAGTCTACTAAAACTCTCAGTTCTTTGATGCTTAACAATATACATTTTGCTTTTTTCTAAAGGAAAAGCTGTAACATTGCCTTTCCAAACTAGTGTTGTATAAATACAACCTCTTTTTAAAAGTGTCTGTACATCAGCCTTGCTCATATTACTGGGGTTTTTCCCTTGTTTTCAGAATCTGTTTACCAATAGCTTAATACTTTTCATGCATAACAGATATACTGTTTTCCTTTCTGGACCAAAATACAGTATTTGAGTTTAAATAGGCAGTTGGAAAGCACAAACAATGTTTCACTAAAAATATTTAGCAGAAGTGCCCCACTGTGTAATGCACCCAAGATATACATTTTAAAGATAACTTTTCAATATTTCTAATCAAAACAGTATTAGTATACACGTAACCCAGATTGAGCTCAGGGACAATTAACATTTTCTGAACAAATTTAAACAGCTTTTCAAGGCTGCAGATAGAGAAGTCTGTAATACAGAAATCTGACTTCAAAGAAACAGGAAGATTTATTCGTGTAGTCTGCTGCACCACAAGCACAGGTAAATACCTTCACAAAGCTTTATGTCTCCACAATAATGATGTCATATTTCTGCTGCAAAGCTTATACTGATCATTTTAAGTAGTTGAGAGTACAATACTCCATACAGGGACTTAGAATGAAAGTGCTTTCTTGTCAGAAACACCACTGTGCCATTAATGCAGCACAGTGCTGCATTTTGCTGGTAGCCTTACCTGGTTTGGTTGGCTGGGGAAACAGGCTCTCCTGGTGTTGAAATCCTCAAATGCTGAAGGCCTTAAATTTGCACCATTGTAAGGTTCACTGGTTACTACAGTTTCGTGTTGGAAAAGGTGATCTTTCATTAATGAACCCGATGTATTTTCTTGAGTAGTCTAGAATACATAAAAACTCCCTTGAAATGATTTTGCATTTATATAAAAACCACACCAAACCCATCAAGTTCATTCATAAATGCATGAATATTCTACATCACATGTTAGAGGCATCTATAAACACAAGTATTTTTAAATACACATTTTTATAATACTTATTTCTTTACTAAAAGTCAGCCTTGGAAAAATAAGAGTTCCTTCTGTGCAGAGTGTACATAACTTCAACATTAGACTTGGGATTGTGCCTTTAACTCAGTTGCTAAATCAGAGTGAGGAACTTCTTTAGGGAAGGCAAGATTAGACCAGTCTCTGAGATTATGCTTTCTCTAACTACCCACAAGGCTGCCAGTATCTACAAATATACGATTGGAGGAAAAAAAATAATATTCTGAGACTACCAAGGCAAAGGCAACTCAGACCTTATAATAAATTAAAAACAAGATCAGCTGGAAAAGGAACAGAAAGTCAGTTTTAACATATATTGGCTCAATTAAAATAGCTAATTACAGCAAGTGTGTATTAAACAACTAATGACTGTCTTTTTGAAATTAAGGCTGTATCAGGCAATTTGATATAAAAATGAGACCATGTGGCAACATATAATGAGATATCTGCAGGACGTGTGCCACTCAGAGTAAGGAAGAGGAAGTATGTTTGGGTGGAACATTGGCTTGTGAGATGATCCAATTTCTGCAAAGAACAGAAAACACAAACAGTTCTCATTCTTTAAGCTTAACTGACTGGGATATACTTAGGATATAGTAGAGCATATTGATACAAATTCCATTGGGCTGCCAAAATATGTGCTGCAGAATGTTTTGTTTGTATTGAGAGACGCTGTAGAGTTAACTGGCTGTCATCATCGGATAGCACCGAGAAAATTCTGGCGTCATTCAAGTTCCAGCAATTAGAACGTTTCAGCTTTATAATAAAGATTTGTATATATCAAGAAAACATGAAGGGGGAAACAATAAAAATACTGGAGAAAACTACTGAGGCATAACGTGCCAAAACTTCAGGTTTGCCTAAGTACTAACAATCATTAATTTTAATTTATCAAAATACTTAAGGAACTTATTCTGGGATTACATTAGCACCGTGCGTACATAAAAGCCTAATGTATCGAGTTCTGAGACATCTAGTTAAAGTGGAAGTAGTTGTTCTGTAATTGATCCTTAGGTGAAAGAAAATCATCACATCACCAAGAATTTATATATTGTTCAGCTGCACTCTGAGTGGAAAACATTAAAATCAGTAATTATCATCAGCTTTTATTAATACTAAAGAGCTTACACCCCATGAAAGGCAATAGTTCAGCCATGTTGAAGTTCCACTGAAAAATTCTGAACACAGGCAAAACTCCAGAAAGTAGTACTTTTTTCAGATCCTTGAGCATGCAAACTCCACTAATAAATCGACCCTGTTGCTATCAAAATCAAATTTTCTGGTCAAGCACTGTTGGGAAAGGAATACCAAAGAAATGTTGAAATGAGTGGCAAGAGTTAGATTTCATGGATGTATACTTATTTCAAGAGCAAAAAGCATCAAATATTAGTGCACTATCAAACATCTTCTTAGCAGGAGGGACTCCTGCAGATACATTGCCCAATGACAAAAAGCTTCCAAAACATTGGTTCAAACCACAGGAGAGCTGCATTCAGCATGAGGAAGAAATGCTTACAACTATTTTTGGTTTGAGCAATATTATAAATGCTTACAAGCAGAAACTATTTAAGTTAGGAACACACTTAACAGCTAGAAGCCATTTTACAGAAACCACGGTGATAAGCACTATCTAACCTCTTACCCCCTCAGCTGTCATCAACGTGAGTGGTGTAGGGAGAAGGATGAGAGCTGCAAAAACTACTACTCCTAAAATCACATAGTGCCCACAAGCCAGTCTTTATCCCTGGGTGAGATTTGCACCAGGCTGCATTATTCCCTGTCCCTGCAGGTGATTCACACCTGGTTTTTCTTGTGAAATAAAGTACCTGTACCACAGAGCAAAAAGGCCACATGCACACGCTCAGAGACACACGCAGACAAGAAGGGCTCCATCTAATAAAGGGTACGGGCACTGATCATCTATTTGAGTGCTAATTACTGGAGCCAGACACTGGTGCACGAAACACAAACCTTAATCTTAAAGCGAGCCTTTGTGCCCTGTACGCAGCAATTATACAGGAATGCTTTTATAAAATTCCAACACAGACACCACAATTCAGGCTAATTGACTTCAAGGACAAATTTGGGGGTGGCAGGAGACGGAGAAAGGCATCTGACCTTTGTAAGGCAAGAACTCGTCGAGACAGCTGTTTGGGCAGGTCGGTGGGCACAGCCTCACCGCTGGCATTTGGGGCAAAATGAAAAGCCCTCAGGTGGGTCACAGCCCGACTCAGCTGTGAGCATTCGCTGGGCAGCACTACAGCAATGCCAGAGGAACATCCAGAGCTCTGGGGTTTTAATGAAACCCCTAGTTTAGATACAGCCAAATGACATTCATTAGTATCAGAGAGTCTGGCTTTGGGCGGCACTTCCTGCTCCATGGCCATGTCTTATGACAAGGTCATCAACACCTGAACCCCCCCCACGTTTATAATGGAAACACTGACAGCCTGAAGGGAGAGGCCCCAGAAACAAAAACCCTATTGTACTGAGAACGCATTTAAGTAAAAAGCAAACATGTAAAGTTTTCCACGAGAACTAAGCTTGGTATATTAAATACCCAGAGCATTACACACAAACACAGATGCACACATTCCCCTTTTCTACTGTCCAAAGCAATTACACCGCCCACAGCCAACATCCCTTACCCACAGCCTGCACAGTACAGAACTGGCACAGGTTATTCACCATCATCTGTAAAGTAACCTACGCCAGTTTTTAATGCACAACGGAAATCTGGTTTGCTCCCAGCTGCTGGTATAATAATTACTGTCCTATGGTTGCTAAGAGATACTCTGCATTTTTTTCCAAGACTACTAAAACATTTCTGTGCGCGCAGGCAAAAGGATGCTGGGTAAAGCAATAAAATGACTCCAGCTGTAGCTCTCCAGCAGAATTCAAAGCCAGATGACAGCTGTAGAGAAAATGAAAACCAGACTGAGCTTCTCTTCTTCAATTTTTCTCTCCTTACTTCTCCCAGTTTGCCAGAGTTAAGTCTGGGAGAGAATTCAACATTGTTCTGCAAACATTGTTAGAAATGTTCTGCTCTAAGTAAGTTTAATGATTACACAGAAGGACGGATGAGAGGCCACATTTCCGTTGCATCCCAGTTCTTGTATTTACTTCCCATGAGGCCTGAAAATCTGCTGTTTGATGCTAACCAACACAAGAAGCGCTTAAATGGTTTTTCCTTAATTTTTAATTGTGAATAAATGATACGGGTTTCAAAGACATTTAAATAACTTCCTTCTGCTTTAGCTATTTTTAAGACTGATGGAGCAACTACTTTCATATTTGGCAAAGAAACTCTATTATAATCAGTTATGTATTTCTGACCAACTGAAATATTACCTAGATTTAACTGTATAAAACATTCAGAGTAAAGTAAAAAAATAAGGCATTTAATATGCCTTTTTCTTCCAAGGCTGTTCTACCTGAACCTATAAAGCATACTAGAGGTTTTTAAAGATTCCAAGAAAGGAACTAATAAATTAAAACACAAAGCATAACTGAGGAAATAAGAGAGAGATGGAGATGTGAAGAGGCCGTTAGGGATACTGGGGAGAAAAAAAACAATTTCCTTCTCTTTTTTGAATACTACTCCACAAAAAAAAAAAGCTTAATAAACCCAAGTAATTTTGGCCCAATATATTATTAGATTTATTTTAAATAGATAAGATCAATTAGTATTACTTTGAGTTCTACAAACTTCACCTAGCCAATTTATTAAGTGCACTAAATAGTGCTAATCTTTAGTTGTTTATTATGTAGTATTTTCTTCTCCATAAAAAATAAGGGTAAATAATTTTACATTTTCTTACAAATCATAAAGTCGAGTTATTTTTGTAAAGTTCTGTGAGTCTTTTTTTATAGACAAAATAAACTGAATGGTCACTAAGTAGTGCATTTACAAAGACTTCACTAAATATTGTATTTACAACGAGGCACATGAACCATTTATGCCCTCCTTCCCTGCACCAGAACCACGTGAGACACATGTAACCTACAGGGCTTTTCTCCTTCATATTGACAAAAATCCTAACATACCTAGTTCTGAAAGAACAAGCCAAACCTTTTTTCTGCTTATAATTTACTAGTCTACGGCTTTCTGCTGCCAGTAGTAAGAAACTCAAAAGTGTAAGTGCCCCATTTCGTATTATTTCAAAACTGTTAAAACGTGTTGGT
Organism: Scolopax mira; assembly: GCA_004320125.1. Lineage (NCBI taxonomy): Eukaryota > Metazoa > Chordata > Aves > Charadriiformes > Scolopacidae > Scolopax > Scolopax mira. Next base: position 201,685 of record BJBW01000187.1, read on the forward strand.
AGCCTATAAATAACACCAGTATGGCTGAATCAACAAAACCAGAGAGAAATGAAGACTCAACTGTTCTATTTTTCAGTCCTCAAAAGCAAGACGTTCACATTTCAGTACCCAAACCCCACATAATACTTTTAAATGCACATGCTCTAGTTTTCATTTTGTTTTAATAAAAAAAAAAAACAAAAACAGATTTTTCAATTTTTTCAGTTAAGCTAGAGAGGTTCTAGAGCAAGAAGTTTACATTTCATAGAGGCAAAGGATCTGAACCAGTCTTTGAACAAACAAGAAACTGACTTCAACAAGCTGCTCCTCTACTGTATTCAAAACACCTGGTTTTATACCAAAAAATCCAAACCTCTTACCAAAACAAATGCCCAGTGTATACTTCCATATAAGTGTATATATATATTCTCAGGATCCATTTACCAACAGTACAGGAAGTCAAATAGCTCTGTATTAACTCATTTGTGGTTTCTATTTGAAATTAATCTTGTAAGACTAAGACTTATTCAATGACACAAACAATCTTCATACAATATGTTCTTTAAACAACTAAGAGTAATGGTAATTATAATCATTTAGGCAATGCTTACAAGCAAATATGAACACTCTTAAGTGATAATAAGATTTAACATTATTTGTGAACAAATCTAAAAAGATCTAAGGAAGCTATAATGAAACTATGTCTTCTTAAAATGGTCAATTGATTTTCAGTTAGAAGAATGATTTCTCTGTGAGATTTTACTTAAAGAATGTTTAAAAATATAATCCAGTGACAGAAGCGTCCTGATTTCAGCTGGGACAGTTTACTTTCTTTCCGGTAGCTGCTGTGCTTTCGACTTCATAAAAAGAATAATGTTGATAACACATATTCTTTCAGTTCTTGCTAAGTAATGTTTATGTTAGTCAAGGACTTTTTTCAGCTTCCCCTAGAAGCTGAGAGGGAGCACAGACAGGACAAGTTGGCCAAAGGAATATTCCATACCACAGAGATCCCACCCCAATGGGGGTAGGTATCAGTGATGGCTGCTTGGGACAGGCTGGAAAACTCATCATTGGGTGGTCAGAGCAACTTCTCTTGTATCACTTCATTTGTATATTCTTGTACTATTATTATTATTGCTACTTTCCTTTTCCATTATTGTTCTATTAAACTGTCTTTATCTCAATCCACCAGGTTTTTTGCCTCTACTTTTCTCTCTTCTTCCTGCCCTACTGGGCATGGTGATGGTGAGAAAGCAGCTGTGTGGTCCTAGTTGCTGGCTGGGGTTAAACCATGACACCAAGATAAGCAAAATGCTCACCTAGAAAGCACAAGGTAAGAGTTCAGTTTTTGGATTTGCCCTTAAGAGATGCACATAGAAATTTCGGACAGCCCTTTTTTCTGCTTGCTCCATCTATAAAATGGGACAGTACCTCTGACAAGTGGGCACGACAGCGCTGCCACTGACTGGATCAGAAGCCTGGCTGCTTTGATCTCAGTTGGATTGTTTTAGTTGCTCTCTGTAGCTCCAAACATAACCAGCCAGTAAAGTAACTTATGAAGCATGTTTTGCTTTCTTCATCACTAATCATCTTAATGTTTTGAAAAAACACTGCAAGTGAAGTTTACGTACAAACTACATGCTAGATTCATACTTCAAATATGCACTAAATATAGGATTCCTGCTGTGTGAGGTGACTAAAACAGCACAGGCAAAGCACCCTGACAGCAGATGATAGAACTGACAAAGACCTATTAACATTAATATTTTCAAACGTATCTTGATGACATCCATCCTGGGGACTTTACCTACCTCACTAGCTAATGAAAATGAAGAAATGAAACTGAAGAGTACCAATGCAGGATAGTTACTACAGGGTATAGACAGAAGTATAAGTGCACTAACAAACATGCTACGAAAAGTGTCGTGGATTAGGTCGCGCTGGCCACTCAAACCAGGCCAAAAACAAGTGTGAAATAACCCTTTGCTCTTTTTGATACTCTGTATTTTAAAACCAACTTTTAACTACTTAATATTTTTTTTAATTAAGGAGGAGCTCCACTGCTTGATCTTTTGTACTCCATTCCTTAGAGGTTACAAATTACAATTCTGGAAGACCGTTCTGATGAAACAACAATATCCCATTGCCCTCATATCTAAGTGTCAACCTGCTCTTTAACATTCTAGCCACACTCTAAAATGCCCTTGTAGAGATACACTCCTAAACTTACTCAAAAATACTACTAGAGACTTGGGAAAACAGCTTGTAGAATAAAAGGGGGGTGGGGGGAAAAATATCATTAGGCCTTTTAAACTATAGTGGGGTAGGAAAAAGGGGGGACAAGTCAAAATGACTCCTCAAATACATAATACATCATCTTCAAACAAAATGGTATCAGCAGTTTTTCAACGGGGGTATGAAGTTCCACTTACAACAGGGAGAAGGAATTAATAATTTGGAGGAGAACGTACACTCTTTAGTATTTCCAAGATATTCCTGATGACTAGACCTGGTGCCCAAAAATAAAATGCCACAGCCTTTCTACAGTGACAGTCATAACCCTGCAATTATGGCTTTGTCTTCGATACATAAATCTAATTTAGATGAAGCAGAGCTAAACCAGGGTAGTTTTAGCCTTTCCTGCATTTCTTTTATTTTTCCCATTCTGGTATTGTTATTGATAGTCAATTCTAATATCACTTCTGTACGGAGAGGTACAGTGAGAGAGACTGGCTGGCTTTTTTGCCTCTAGAAATCAGGTAATTCTTGTCATGTCTCCACAGCACGAGTCCACAATTAAGTAATGTTTGTAGTGGTGAAATCATGAGGTATGTTTTCCTGTCTGGACTGCAACAGATAATCCTACCAGCAGTTTACAGCCAACAGGAATTGTATGTACCTTTAAGTTTATATATAGAGAGAGCTTTCTTTTTAAAGACGTGTATTTATTTTTTTAAAAAATACACAAAGTAAATCTACACCATCTATTTCCATATGTAAATATAACTATATGTACATAGAACAAATGATGTAAATACACTTTTATCTACTTCACCAATAACAAACTTTGTAAATATAAAGAATTATAGATGTTTGTTACAATTTTGGCATCCTTATATAGAAATGTAATAACTTGGCGGCATAATCAAGAGGTAATTAGTTTCCTCTAATCTCATTAGGCCTGTAGAAATTGCTCAATTATTAATCCTTGCAACAAAGCATGTTTAAACAAGTCTTTTAAAAGCTGATTAAGGATTGCATTAACTTTACCACACATCTCCTCCACCCTGTCAAAATCTCATTCCTATTTTAAATCCAAAATATCTAATATTTATAGTCATTTTACTTTAAAGTGACCTAAAATAAAGCACTGCAAATAAAGAACAACAGGTGGTTCACAGCCAACACTTACACAGAGATACATTTCTTCTACCATAAAATGGAAAGAAATCAGGATTCTCTTCTGCATTGCCACTGCATTGCAGTATCCTACCATGACTTGATTCTTACCCATATCTTCAAAATAGGTTCTAATTTTTTTCATTTTTGTGTTCATTTTGTGCAGAGGTTCTACATTGCACCTACCTACACCAATAAATAATTGAATATTGCATAGACTTAGGAATACTATCAGTTTTCTAAATAGTCACTAAGAAACCTGAGTCAATGTGCTTCTATATCAGCTTTATATTAATTTAAATATCTACAGTCTGAAAACTAAACATATTTGAATATACCCAAGACTCTTTCCTATTCACAGTTTCAGGGCAAGAGATGACAAGCACATATAGACACACAAGGAGGTTTTTACTCAGTTACAGCTCTTTGCTGTATATATGTATCCATAATATTTGTCCATACTGGCTTTTTAATTATTCTTTGTTATTACCAAGTACTACACATCAGTGTTACAGTAGATGATATGGTATTTGTGTAAAGCATTACAGCTCTGAAGCACAGCAGGAGATAAGTTTTTACCTCTTATGCCATTATGACCTATTAAAATTGAAAGGTGCAAATAAGGATCGATAAAAATTTGAATCTCAACAAGTGACTGCTTTATCTTCAGTGGGTTTTAAAAAATGATCTGAACTTTTAACTGTTTACTTTTAACTTTTAGGTTACTTTTAACTGTTGCCTCAGCACTCTAACCACACAATGTTAGATGTAGATGTGTCTATCACTGCAGAGTGAAGTCTAGGAAGACAAATAGAATATGCATGAAAAATAAGATTCTTGACCATGAAGATTTTTTTTTTTTAATTGCACAGAAGAATATTGCTTGTTCACATGAGTTCAAAAAGGACACAAAGCCTAGAACAGACATCGTAACTTAAAAATTAAACTCAGGACGGTTAATCATCCTATTAATTAAATATTGACTACTCAGTTTATGACAGACAATATTGTAAATCCTCTAGATAACTCTTCTAGAACTTAGTTCATTAAACAGAATTTTGCTATTGCTCTTATTTTCCCTATTCTCCTTAATGAAAACAAAAATTGCTCAATTAATTTCTTCAAAAAAATAACCACACAATTAATTTAAAAACTTAAATACTCACTTGAAAGCAGTCTTCTGCCACTTCAACATCATTTTGGGAGGGTGGATAACCTACAGAAAAAGTAAAAACACAAAACAAAAATAGACAAAGTTATCTTCTTTTGCTTTACAGTTTATTGCTTCCAGTAGCCCACACATGATCCTTCAATATTAAGCTATGATAATATAAATATGCTTGCTTACTTTTTTAACCAGTAGATCACTGTATTTCAAGTTGATTTTTGAAAATGCCATTAATTTCTACATTCTGTATTGTACATGCTGAGTGCTCACAGCCACACTCCTCTCTATTGCTCGCTTTCTTGTAAAAGCGTTTCCAAAGTGTTATCAGAAAGGAGTATATTCTTGTTAATGTAGCATTTTGAGAATTAAAGGCAGATACACTTGGTTGGCATGAATGCACACTGTGCTATATTTTGCTACAAATCAGCAGAAATTGGGACTGTGAGACCCTAAGGGAGAAAAGGACTTATATGTTGTCTAATTATTTCTCTTGCAGGGATTATAGACAACATCAGCACAATTCAAATAGAAGTCATTCTAGTATGTCAAAAAGCATTTCTCTTCAGAAACATGTTTCTCCCTTTGCTAATACACTAACACATTAAATCCCTAAACTTACAGCTTAGTATATTTTGTTTAAATTTTTCTCTCTGAGTTACTTTTTACAAGCCTGAAAGAGATATTCTTTCCATTCAATAGATACCTGTTCTCTTCCCTCCCTCCCTTCCTTTCCCCATCCAGCAATACATTCATCTTATTTTCAGTTCAAAATTGAGGCTTGATGATCTTCAGTTTGGTCACTAGTTTCCAAGAGGTCAGTAAAGCTCTGGAACCAGTTAGCCAAATTCTTCTACTGTCCCATATAAACCTGTCCTCAGAACTACTCTGTCTGCTGTTAGTAAACAAATAAGACCATAAACTGAAACTATTTGCAGATAAAAAGAGAACTCAATGGGTCTCAAATCATTCAATTTCATAGCTTATCCTCGTACACAGAAGCTGTAACAAGCTCATGAGAAGATGATCCAAGTAAGACACTGACACTCTAGCTTCCTCCAATTCTTCATCTCTTAAAGAGCCAATGCTTTTATATTAGGGATGTTTCTAGGAATTGTCTTATTAGTGTTTGTGAAACAATGTAAACAACTTAAGACACCTGTGTGAATGGCACTTTAAAAATGCCAGAAGTACTATTTAAAAACTGTTCTTGGTATGTTATCGATCAATTCATATCCTTAAATACTGTCAGCATTAACATTATGGAAAGTGCTTTGACTTAATTTTCTAAACATTCAAAATACCCTCTCTCTCCACCATCCCCTTCACCTGAAATATGTACCTTGAGAAATATCCTCTACTGCTCTCCGAATACCTCTGTCAAATGCTCTTGCATCAGCAGGACTCTGAAATGTGAGGCCAAACTTCTTGTCATCAATCTTCCAGTGGTAAAAAGTAGGAGTAACTTTGTTGTAAACGAGGTCCTTCTTTAATGTGCATTCCAAGACCACCTTCCAGAAAGAAGACAGGAGGAAAAGATATCACCGACTCATATATCGAATTCAAGAATAAAATGTAGTCTTTGTGAATTACCTGAAAACATACATCATGAGAGCAGATCAAAGTCTCTGTTTAAATTTCTTCCTGTTAACAAGGATGTAATGTTAACTTTATTTCCATTATGGCCAAACCATTGGCTAACACTTGCTGACAGGTGACATGGGTTAAGGACACTACTTGTAACACCCAGTGAATCTTCCCAGCCTCAGACTGGCTACACCTTCAGCAAATCAAACAGACCATGCCCCGAAAAAACATTGCTGTGCTGTGTCATTGGGAATTTTATTAAAATTAAATTACAATTAAAAGTGTAAAATTTTTGAGCACTAGACTAACTTTATGGTATGTTCAGGAACCAGTTTCCTCCCAGGACAGCTGCTACACAAGAGAAAAATAATACAAGAGAACTGCTTTAAAAACTGAAATTAACCAAAAGTAAAATCTTTTTGTATGTATTACTGCCTGTACCTAGACCCAAATATATTTATGTCTCATGTACAACTATATTGAAAACAGCAATTAGGAATAATTAACAGAATTATTTGGCTACAAAACCATTACAGATATACACAGACATTCACTTACAAAGCAACATTGCAGTCTTCACAACATTCCCCACTTCAAATTGGATGGATTTTAAGAGAGATTTGCATATTTAATTTTCCTGCAAAAATTACTTTGTAGAATGTTATTACATTGAATGTTTCTCGATTGAAAAAATTGCAAGATGAACAAGAAAGCCCAGAGGGACATGTACTGATCTGCTCCCGTCGCAGGAGGTTCAGTAAAAGGCACAGCAAAGCAACCTGTGGCTCTGCATTAGGAACAGATCCTGAAATCCTGCACCGAGAGCCAAATGAGGAATTGTAATATTCTGTCATTCCAACATTATTGCACTTGCAGAGTTTTTCTTTTTAATTCTGCTACATATGCAGATTGTGACGAAAAAACCTGCAAGATTTCCTTCCATCATGTGGAAAAATGAGCTTAATTATAAACTGAGAAAAAATTATCTCCAAATTTTAAAAAAGTGACTGTCTGTATTAGATTGTTCGTATATATTCTTTGTGTTCTTCCTCTCCTTTTTTGTCTAATTATTACAGAGGCAAAGAGGTTTTTTCCTTCTGCTCTTCATTATTTATTCCCCCTACCCTACACCCCATCACTAATCATCTCGAATTTTACTGCCTTTTAGCTCTGTCTCTAAAAGGATGACATTCTTTCCACACGCATAAACTTTCAGCATTAAAGTAATTTTTGTTACTCCATTCTGAATTCCCTAAATGGTCAACAATATGTAGATACAACTGCCTACAAAAAAAGCATAGGAAGGAATCTAACTATATCAAAAAAAGTAATACAAGAACTGATTTTACAGCATCTCAATGAACACCTGCTCTCAAAGGAGTTCATCTGTATCACTTTATACTGAAAATACATACCTGTGTGACAAATATTTTTACAAGATGGTAACACTGGAGATAAACTATCGGAGTAAAACTGGAGTAAACTGCAGTCATAGAAGCCATCCCACCACCCCGGGGATTCATCCCACCACCATGCCAGTAAGATCATAGCCCTGCAGGCGAGTGCACAAATCTAACTCCTCTTGCTTATTCCCCAGGCTACCTGCGTGTTCGTAGAGGGATTTAAGTTGGGCCTCTGATGAGCCTTCCTGGCTGGAATTCCCTTGTGCTGCACTCCAGGTACTCTCCCGCTGACCTGTGGTCCTTCTCCTGGCTCTGGGCATCTATTGCTGGCACTGGCATCAAACTGGTAGGACTGGGATGGATTGAAGTTCCCCACCCCGGACAGCAACTTATGTTTAAAGCCCTCTTCAAACCAGCCCTGGGACCAAGCACCGTGACCCAAGCACATGCATGCTACATGTGGCCCCAGTGCCACTGAGACCCTGGAATATGGTTATTCTTCTGTGTGTGATGTCTTTTCAGTGCAAAAAGTAAGATGATCTAAGGACTGCACTACAGCCCATCAGAATCAATCTTTTATCAAACTTTAAAGCCAATTTAAAAAATAAATGATAAATTAAGTTTTCTGAACAGCAGATTTTTGGAAGAGAACAGTACTTGTACCCAGTTTCAGCTTTGTATCTCTCCCTTTACACAATTACCTTTTCTTCAAAAGAAAGAGATTAAACTTTGATTTGTCACTCCTGATCCAAAAGCTACTAGGCTAGCTTTTTTTTTTTTTAACTTCAATAAAACTTTGTACTGCAAAGGACTGAAGAGGGAAACAGAACAGAGTAGTCTATTAGGCTTTTCATTCAAGAATATAAGATTCACCAAAGCCTAAAAAAAGCTTGAGCCTAATGCATGTTTAATGCTACTGCTATTAAGATAGAAGAGAGCTACTGTAAACACAGTAAGAGAGAGCAGCAGACCTGACCAGGTTAGGAGGGAGTACGATTGTTCCAAGCAGACAGGCTGGAGCCAGATCTAGGAAGGCGAGTATAATAAAGGAGGAAACGTGCAATTATATCAAAGTCTTCACAAAATACCCTTACATTCCAACGCAGATCTAAACAGCCTGAGCAAACCAGCAAGGAGCATTCCCTCTCCTAAATTAATTCAACGGTGCCACCACTTTGATTTTCTTCTCAGATAACTAGGATGCTTTTTGTGAACCCCATGAGAGGTTTTAAATAGCTCAGTACTGCATGAAAGTTTTGGGAGTTCTACATGTAGCCTGAAGCTGGATCATAAAAGGGTCAATAACAATCTCTCAGGTACATAAAGAAATGATGAGAAGCACACCTCTCCTCCCCCCTCACCCCCCAACAAGGAACTTCAATATTTTGATGTTGAGTCCCAAAGTATTTAATTTATAGAGCTGACTTAAAGATTGAGATCTCCAGTCCTAATTAAATGCCCACATATCCTATAAAATATACAAAGAGGTCTGGCCCACTGCAATTGCAGTGTGGTGTAGGAAGCAGTACGTGGAGAAGCAGCAACTAAAGCTAGTTCACAGGAAACTATAAGAAAAGAAATAAGGTATCTCTCATTCTTTTTGAATATAACCATTTAAGAGGCATCTGGAAGATACCTCCATTGAATACCCAACCTATGGATTTCAAGTTGCTTTGGAGTAAGTTCCACCTTTCTAGTGACACATAGGTTGACCAGTAATACTGGCATTACATTTCCCATGTATCGTAGGTAAAAGCCATAGACAAAAATTCCATTTGTTCTCCAACCTGAGGTATTGCAAAACCCACACTTCCCCGTGTTCCAGAAAAGCACTCCAAGATCCACTCTATGGGTTTTCCAGGGCAAAGGAATTTCTGTACTTTTATTGGAAGCTAAGCCATTTCATGAAATAATAGACTTACTGGCCAGAGGAAATAAAAATATAATCTAGTTATAAAGGTATTTTAACGGCGTGTAACACGACAGGAAGGGGAAGACTCCATTTGTAAGCATTACTTCCATCTTTAAGGAAGGTCTTGTTGCATACTGTGCAACTTTGTTGTTAATATATTACACTGTAGCTGTTGCTTTTAAGTGCATTATTTGAAGTCTGAGGAAACACATGCATAAATAGCTTCCTTTTACCCCATTAGCAGAGCATCTCTGACTTTACAGTATTCTTCCTCACAGCATAAGCCTGTATTTGTTAGTTAGCTGAGTTACATTCAGCATACACTGGAGTGATGTTCTTCCCAGCTGCACTTCTTCCATCTTTTATCCCATGTTTTTGAGGGGCTGACTTCAAGCAGCAACTTCCTACAACTGCAGTAAGATCAAAATCTGCCCCAACAGACTAGTAGGTCACAATTGAAGCAGGAGAAATGGACATAGGACAAGACACACACAGTAAGATGGTGGAGAAAAAAAAAAAACAAAACACCAAAAACTTGTTCAGGACACTAATGGCTTGGAAAACACATTCATACTAAGGTGAGATAGATTTTGGACAGGAAGAGGAGCAGGTACATTTAAGCCTTTGACCAGAAATGGAAACGAAATGAGGCTTGCGCAGGGGAAGGAGGAGAGAGAGAACAGATCAGGAGGCTGATGGTTGCGACATTTTCATCTGCACGTGGGAGAAACATTAAACCAGCCTTCAGTTCTGAGCATTTTATTACCCTCGGATTCCACAGGCAAGCTGTGAATGTCCAAAGTATTAAGAGTTAAGGGAAAACTGTCAAGTATTTCTAAATGTAATTAAGCTCCTCAAAACCAGCCTCAATAAGGCTAAAAATGAGTTCTAAAGGGAACTACTGCAAAGTGAGGAAGGAACTGCAGGTGCACATAGCTGTGCGGGAACACAGGGTACTCTGCTAATAGCACTACGCCTCGCTGAAACAACTGAGTCAGCAGAATTTCTATTTATATGCTCCCTTCCTACAACAGTCACAGTCGAGGCAGAAAACGCAGCAGTCCTGCCTCCGGGGAGAAACTGGTATGCTTGAGAAAGAGTCAGCAGTGGGGTGTTAGAAGTAATTCTACCTTTTAAGCTTACACAGGAATTGTAAGTTATCGGCAGAAAATAGTAAGCTCTTGATAAAGTCATTAAGATGGAGGTTTTGCGTTTTCCCCGTTTCTGTTTGTTTCCACAGTAAGACATCCCCTATCTCCCCCCCTTCAGAAACCCATTTGGCACAGAAGAAACCAGGCAAGATTTGTCAGCCAATTTTGTCTTCCACAGGTCTGGACGTAGAAATGGCTGAGATGTTACAGTATAGGCTTCCTTTTGTGAGGATAACTTTTGTGATGCTATTTAAGACAAGTTTATTACTAGTAATTTACTTAATGTAGCTGATAAACCACATCAATTTTGGGGCCTGTCAGCTTCATGCTTTCTTCCAGTACAAAAGTTGTTTTCATGTAAAATGGCTGCTTTTTCTCATAGCCAAATTGCACAACTAACTGAATCATTACTAAGTAATTCATTCAGATTTTGTGTTTTTAACAAGTTCTCATTTTCCAATACTCCTATTAAACACAGTATCATTGATGTATAAACAAGTTAACAAGAAGCTTAACAAGAAGCTTTAACTTTAACCCTCTACTGGAAAAAAAAAACCTTAATAGAAAGGTTGGAAATGGATGGAAATCTGCAATGAAAAAAAAATATGTTTTAAAGTTTCCAAGAGATCAATGTGCTTACTTCTAGAAATGCATAATATAACACCTAAAACAAATAATTGGCTCTTTAGGTATGTAATCATTGATACAGATAAAAGCTCAGCAACAGCATGAGACTGAGACTGTGAATTTACCTTCTGGCCTGGAAGCAACAATAAGCAAACATCTATTCTTTGGTCATATGTAGTTTTAATAGCAACACTAAATGGATGTAAATTGTTACCGTTTTATCCCCGAGTCGTTCTCCATGGATAAGAAAATCAGCACAGCTATTCTCTTCCTGGGGAATGACTTTGAAGACTGTGACACAGCTTAGTCCACCCCCTCCAAGTGGTAACCATCCACCACTTGAGTCATCCCGGGTCATCACCACAGCTCGCACTCGTGCATAACTATTACTGGAAGAGATGTAAAAGAAGAAATTAGTTTTCCATAAATGCAAACCAGCTTAGTAAAAAAAAAAAAAAAGCCACCCAAAAAAACAACAAAGCAAAACAACAAACCCACAACCAAGATCACGATAAATAACATTATGGAAGTTTAGTCACCACTTCCGTAACAGTCTCCTAGAAGGAGCCAATCTATGACGACCCTCTAAAAAATGTTCCTCTGTACTTTTATGCCTTTGTTAAGACTTCTTGGAGCTCACATGCGATTTCTTGTAAAGAGACTTAATCAGACAATATAGTTCCTCAGAGTCAAAACTGATATTCTTCTAAAAGCTTCACAGGCAGTGACCTAGCTACAGAGGGCCAGGGGCAGGAAGGGAGTAAGAATCAACTCCCGATTTATTTTCAACTAATCATGAAGCCAGTCAGCCACCATGAAATTGCACAGAAAAGGGAACAAGAAAGCAGAAAGAGGTCAGGCCTTCTGCCACTGAAATCTAAACAAGAGACAGGCTTCTAGCCAGAAACCCTGCTCCCCTTCGCTCGTCCCTCCCTCCCTCCTCCCCACGCACACAACCCCTCCTTTGCCAGGGGAGGTCAGGACACACACGCTGCATGTGGGGTTTGACAACAGAACCAGTTACAGCTACTTAAAACCTACTATTTGCAGTGTCTACCAGCCAGTCCTCTCCTGTATTCACAGGGTGTGGAAAACTACTTGCATATTACAATTTAACAGTTTTTTCCATCATTTAGCATTTTTATAAAATAAACAAATGGTTATCACTTCATTACTTAAAAGCCAAATTCCTTTTTCAGTGTCTCGGAAAAAGAGGTTTGGTGATCTCTTCTTTCTCAGCTTTCATTTATTTATTTTAAATTACACGATGTGTTTTACTTTTGGTTATGAATTTGCTGCTACATTGTTTGGAAAACCCCATGGTTTACCAAGGAAGTTACAGGATCCTACATTTGAAGTATGATTTACTGCATGAATATAATAGTGCACAAATGAGTATTCCAACACTTGAAAAGAAATAAGCTTCACAATGTCTTTTGCAACACATTTCTGATTGAGGGTTGAACTACTTACGCCAGTTAACATTAGTGGTGTTAAAATTAAGGACTGGACAGGAAATTAGAAGAGGACAAAGTTGCTCCTTCTGAAGCAAATTATTTGTGATATAACCACTCACCAAACTGTTGTATTTTAAAAAGATCACTGCTTTATCCCCAATGTCCCAAAATAAGCGAAGGTAGGCTTTTTTGCGTAATTAATATATTATGTTCTCACACACACATATGATTCACACATATGATTCACTTATATATATATATAAAAGAATTTTGCTGCAGGCATCTAAAACTTAAATACATAACAGTTTGCAAAATGGAAAATAAGACTACCCAATTTTAGCTTACAGGCAAGTGAATTTCTTCATAGAGATTTGGTTTGCCCCCCAAACAAAAAAAAAACCAGCCCCACAACCTACCCTCCTCCTCCCTCCAGTTAAAATGACAGTTCAGTCAATGTTTCTCTCCATTTCTGTACCAACATCTTTTAGTAACTCCTCCCACACAGAAGACAAATATAATCAAGAAAAATCCAGTCCTTCGTTGTACTAATCTATCCATTTCAATATCTGCAAATTAAAATGGCTCTATCTTGATGCTTAATAAGAATAGTGAAAGTTGAATGGTCTCTATCACTGCATTTCATTCACAGATGAATTCAGATTGTAGTTGTACACTGTAAGACACAGGTAGTCATTTTTCTCTCAGGCAAAGAACCTTTTCTGACAGAAGCTGAGGACACCAGGACTTTCTTCTCAAACAGTAAGAAACATGATGCGCTAACTGATGAAACCTACACACTCTCTTTGCCATCCTCCGTTCAAATGAACCACAAATTCAGCTTTAAAGTTATCCATTCAGTGAATTTCACTGTAAATCTGAATTAGAGCTTCCTTTTGTATACCAACAGACCACAGCAAGAATTCGGTAAAGCATCATTTTGAAATACCATAAAACTTCACTTAGGCTACATGAAAAAACTTGAACCACAACATTTTTATTTTTTTTAAATTAAAGTTTACACTCCACATTAATTTTATTTTAATAACTGCTAGGGAGAAGCAAAGATGGATAATACCTCAATAGCTTAGCTACTTCCATTTATCAGAATTTTTCTGTCAGTATTGAGTATTCACCCCCCCTTTCCCTATACCGAGACGCCTGGTCTGGTCTACTTAATCATATTTTGCTTCCATATTTTCTTTTAACTGTTTTAAACAACATTTATCCTTTCAAATATTTCTGAAAACTACCTTCAAACCCACTGCATTAGTGCAAGAGCAAAAATAAAAGTCCCTAACATATAAATAAATCAATAACCTCTTAAATTGAAACAAAGTAACTTTTCCAACCACTCTCCCTCTAAATTAACTAGACCAAGTCATTACTGTACTTGCAAAGCCAAAGACTGGAATTGCTTAATTTTGTGCTGTTGTTTGGTTTTTTAATCTTATTTTTTATATTTTAAAGGAACTCACAATTGGTAATGACAGCTATTTTTAGTAACAATACAAAGCTGGTTTGCAATTAGCCGCAAAGGAGACGGAGGACTTACAATGGATTTCCATTTCCAGAGTCCTCTCCAAGCAAAACAGTATCTGCCTTGTCCCTTTACTGGTGTTACCCAAACTACCCAGATCTCTTGGGTCACTGTAGGTGTTATAGCCCCATCTTCTTAAGGGAATTCTAGAACAAATTGCTAAAATGCCAGTGTGTGGGAAAGACGGCAAACATGGTGCTGCTACTAGAGCTTGACATTTATGCCCGCTCTTGCACGAGCAGCAGCTCTATCAGGAATATCTAAACAAAAGAAAACCCAACGAACCTGGAAATCTATTAAACTCTTATGAATTCTTTCACTAGAGATACCACAAGCACAGGAAACGTAGCATGAAGAGCAGAATTGCAACAACAGACCAAACCTACTGTATCACACCCAACCTTTCCCGAGACCCTCCGATTTTCGTTGTGGCCACTGGAAACTCTTGAGGCAAAGCAAGTTTTACAAGAAAAGCCAAAGAGGATTCTGTCCACAGAACACGCTGCTTCCCAGGAGCCAGTGCTGAGCACCAGTGGAGACTGGGGACAAGCACACTGGAATCCAAGACTAATTCCTAAAAACTACGGAAACAGATCTAACAACTGAGTGCCACAGGTCAGGAGATGAGAGTACAGTATTCTTATATGATCACAGCGAGTTATAAATTGTAATGAAGAAGGAGGGAAAAAGAAAGGGATAAAGTTAACAATTAGAGGGGAAAAAAAATAAATCACACTGTAGGTAAGAACTACTGAAGAGTACAGTGCAAGTCTGAACTGTATACCTATTAACCTTGAAAGGAAGTTATAAGACAGCAGAGCATATTGTGTAAAGTTTCATACAAAAAATATTAACAAATGAAGAGGATTCTCGTACCAAAATCAAAAGCTGGAGTGGGGTGAACTAAGAAGCCTGAGAAAGCATGAGGGGGCAGAAATAAAGGGCTACAAACTACAAGGGGACAGGAAAGACAGAAAAGTTGCAGTCCTTGCCTGCCATCAACTTTAAGAACATCAAGCACTAAAATCTGACCACAGCTTTTAAAGGCTCTCTCCTCCCTCCAAAAGCTGTGTGTTTTTACCCTTGGAATGCTCTTGGGCCCAAACTGACTTATGACCTGGATGACCAAACTGTTCTTCAAGCCCAGGAAGCACCCCACTGACCTCAACAGGCTGGGACCTTCAGTCAGCAACTCATGAACAATCTTCCTTTTGGTGGCTGGGGGGATGGACACAATTACAATTTTGTCACTGTGGCTTTTTCCTTTTAAATAAATAAATTATTTTGATAATTTGAGGTATTTCTTATAAAGCCAATCAAGAATATCAAGTGTAATATCAAGCCAATTAAAGAAAGCAAATGTTATTACAACAGTTGTCCTTTCTTCTATTAACGATCCAAAAGAGAATGAAGGTTAAGAATTTTCTGCAAAAACATTTTTCCCCAGAGAAAAGGGGAAGAGATGTTGAAGGGAAGAAAAAGCATCTATTTTGTTGCATTATGTTTATTTTAACCCAGTTTCAACAGTCCTGTTGCACATGGTCCCATACAACCTGCTATAGGTGTGTACCCCCTTCCTTGAGCAGGGGGTGCGGATAAAATGACCTCCAGAGGTCCCTTCCAGCCTCAATTATTCTGTGATTCTTTCATTCATTTAATATTGTATTTCAAAGCACGCAATTTTCGATAAAATACAACTTTATAACTAACATGGGTTAATTTATAAGAATTCATGATACTTTGAAGTAAGAGTTGTCACTGTGCACAACTGCTATTTAAATACTTCTGACAAGGCTAAGGAAAAAAAAGAACCCCACCAACATTCTGAAAAATCGTGACACACTGCTGTGAAATCACACTGTATTCACTGGCACGCAAGTAGCAGCTCCAGGCTGATCTCCAAATGTGAACTGGTCATGGATCAAGGCTCTTTACCTTTGACTGGTACTTCACACA
Organism: Scolopax mira; assembly: GCA_004320125.1. Lineage (NCBI taxonomy): Eukaryota > Metazoa > Chordata > Aves > Charadriiformes > Scolopacidae > Scolopax > Scolopax mira. Next base: position 217,861 of record BJBW01000187.1, read on the forward strand.
CGTACTTTAACCCCTCCAGCTCCTGGTGCAATATACTTAAGTGTTTGTAGCCTCACCCAAAGAGCACACATGAACCACACTTGGCTTTTTATGGTTCTTATTACCCAAACAGTTTAGCAGAATATTTTTCAGTTCCCAGCTACAGAAGCATTCATGAGTATGTGGATGCCTAGAGTACCAAAAGGTAATACCAAACCACTCAGCTAACGTCTCTATTACTTGCAGATATCTCATGAAAATTGACTCAATTTAGAAAAAATTGATTTTGCCTGTATCACACGAACACATCGGTACACTGATGATGATACAACAGCCCGTTGTTACTAAAGGTTTAGAGAATGACTGCCCCTGGCACACAACATCAGTGACATACCTACAACAGAAGGAAATGCAAATATAGCACAAGTACTAAAGATGACATAATTTGCATGAAGGAAACATATGACAGCGTTTTTATGAAAAGGAAACTGCCGTACATGCATTTATGTGAGGTTCTGCCTGACACGACTGTTACCTTTCTCCTCTCAAAATTGTATCAGCAAAGCAGAATATACACCAAACTACTATACTAGTTGAAGGCAAACCTTTACAGATTTTCTCCTTTGAGGAAAAAAGTATTCTACACAGTAGAGACAGGAGATACAGCAACCAGCCTCACTCTAAACCTACTAAATTTATTTTTGTGACGAGCTTAGCAAGAAAAGGCATGGATTTCCAGGAGAAACTACAGACAAATGTTGTTACATTTAGGACACTGGTACCCTATATTAACATATGAAGAGCTTTGGATTTTGCCAAAAAACCTGAATGTGACATTCCTGCTTGAACAACAACAAAAGCAACCAAAAAACAAAACAAACAAAAAAACCCACAAACCCCCCTCCAAACCAAAAAATCACTTCCAAGCAAACTCCCTTTTGATGAACTCCCAAACAAAATGGCTTGAACTAAAAATGGCAGAAAGAAAAAGCTACATTTATGTGGCTACAATTATGTAAGGAGGGGATAACTGGTATCCTGAAAGAACCAAAAATACTTAATTACACAATTATTATTTAGCAGGACACACTTAAAAAAAAAGGTGTTTGACAGTGCAAAAAGGAAAACTAGACACAAATGAACAAGTGTCCAAAGCAGGAAGCTGTCAGAACAATATGTTGTTGTTTTAAAGTGTTATCTTGGACACATCATCAGAAAAAAAAAGAAAAAAAAATCTAAAAAAAATAGCAGCAGTAGAACCACAATTTCTATTTGAATACTGATGACTTAAGATTTCTGACTGTATAAAGTAACCAATGCTGCAAGGAAGAATGGCTAATACCACAAGAGTTTTTGCCAAGCACAAGAGCATGAAAGTTACACACAAAGTAAATCTGACATTTCTCTGAGTAACATTAGCCCTGCTCTCCAGCATCTCCTCTTGTTTTATAAATATTGCTAGTTTCTATTACATCTGTATGTCATCCCTGAAGATCGGTTATATAAAGTAATATTTTAATAGATTGAAGGAGATCATGACACATACTTGGGTTCCACCTCTTTTAAAGAAACCGCTTTCTGAAGGCCTAAATTTTCATAATAGTATGGATTCTGCAACACTGTATGGTCAAGTACTTAGAAAATTGCATCTGGCCTCAAATGCATAAGCAATCAAACCCAAACAAATCTATTTTTCTGCCTACCCTTCCCCACAGAAGTTAAAAAGAACCAAAACAACACTGAAAGGTGGGTCAACAGGTTTGGACACGTGGAGCAGAACGAACAGTCTGTAGTATGTAGTTCCCCTTTGTAAGAGTTGGCAAGATAAGCCCAACGCAGAAGATGTGTTTTAATGACTTCCACAGCTGCCTGCTTAAGAACAGAGGAGTGCTGGATAAAATCCCATGCAATTTTAGGCAGATGGGATAACAGAATTTGAATGGTCAGATTCTGCTACTCATATGCCCCCCAAGCTTAATAAGATTCCTTCAGAAAACCCTACATTTGCCTCATTTATACAAGACGACATCCATGAACTCCAGAAACATCAACTCTTCAGCCCAGCCCAGGTTCTCCTCTCCATATAATCTCAGTTGTTTCTTCCTCCTTACCCCGAACTTCTAAAGATCCAGAGGAATCTCTTTGCTCTGTTTATAGCACAGAAGTGTCTGTACTTCTTCAAATTTTGTGAAATCTCTACCTGTTTCTTATTAAGTAGCAATCAAGCTACTGGGTACTGATGCCATGTATTAACTGTGACTTGCTTACCATGGAAACATGTAAATAAAGATGAAAAGCCCAGAAAAAAAAACAACACACACACAAAACCAACCAAACAAAAAAAACCAACCAAGAGAAAGAATTAATTTTTTTGATAAGAGAAGTTACCATTTCTTTCCAGTCTTGCAAAAACAGAGGAATGTCTAAAGAAACGATGGAAGACACGCTTTTAATTTTCTTCAGCAAACTCAGGACAAGCACGAGTTTGTAGCCTAAGGCAGATTCCACTGAAACTAAGACAACTTGACACTTCCAGTAAGTGTCATTAGACAACAACCATCCAGTCCAGAAGGAAATTTTTTATTTTTTAAAAAAGATGAAGCTTACAGATTCAGTTGTGCCTTTTATTTTCCTTGGAATTGGAATTTCTGATTAGTACAGTTTATAGTACATATTTTAATGAAAGCTTTTCAGCTAATAGTTATATCTGAGCCAGTCAGAGTTCTCTCTTCTCTCAGGGCCATTTTCGTCCAGTCTTACGTACTCGCAAAGTCCCTGAGCTTCACTCAAGTATGCGAGCACAATTAGATCACCCTCATAGTCAAAGCTACTAGTCATCTAGCCATCAAGATTAAGGATGGCAGAACTCTGGAGATCCTGTTAACAGGAGATGCGAGTGCATTAATCAACAAGTCATCTTGTAATGAAGTTCCTGACCACTAAAATAAGGTGAAGGTAACTAATATATTCATGAAGACCATGGTAAGATTCCTTATAAACATTTTTATCTACTCTAAGAAGGTATGACAGGCTGTACTGAATATTTGTTGTTTTCAAACAAGCACCTGTGTACTTTTTATTCCTCTGCTCCTTGCGTTTATCAGTGCTCCACAAATGGCCAAGATGCTATTATTCTCCTCCCAACACACCTGCACATATTTAGCAAAAATAGAGGATAAACCACATAGACCCTACTATACTTATCTCTAATATACCAGAAAACATTGTCTCAGATTTTATGTTTACTATGTCTGAATTTCATTCATCTTGACCTGGACACTACACTATTTGGGACAGGGAGGACCTGTAATAAGCATAATTCAATCAAGACTCAAGTTCATAATGGTAAACAGTATACAAAGTTTAGCTGCTGAGCTGCTACATACTCTTAATCTTTTGTCAATATATTAATTGACCAAAAAAGCAACAATCCCACTCAGGTTACTTACCTCAAGCAACACTTGGTATTAGGTCTGGACAACCACAACATTTACATTTTAATCTTGTCATATTAAAATAATTTTTTTAAAAGGTCCAGATCATTCCTAGCATGCATTTCCCACTCAGCCTGCACAGAAAAAGAACAGAACCTGAAACCAAATAAAGCACATCCACGCTTATAAAAATAATCTTCCTTCAACTGTCATGCTGAGCTGTGAGATTGCTAATGAATGTTGTATAAGAAATAGCGTTTTAGAATCATGTGAATTAAAACTGTGTCAAATCTAAAGATCTGAGAGATTGCTAATGACTGTTGTATAAGAAATAGTGTTTTAAAACGATGTGAATTAAAACTGTAATATCATGCATTGATATTGTTAAATCTAAAGTTTGTCTCAACGTTCACACTGATATGGCTCTTCAAGGACTTTAACCTGAAAGTAATCTTGCATAGTAAGATTATGTATTTCAGAAAATTTCCTAATGCTAAATTGCTCTTTTTAACATAGTAAGAAAACAACATCCAAAAGGATGTTTTAATCCCACATAAATGGACAAAACATAAATATCCACACTAACAAAACAGAAAGACAGCAAGCCAAAATTGCAAAATGTTTAACAAATAGCCAAAATCAGAGTAAAAAAGAAAATCCGAATAAGGCTTAAGGACAACAGCTTGTGAACTTACATATCTATTTAAGTGATCTATGTTCAGTGACTGAAATGAAGCTCCCATTCCCTTGCTACGAAGCAGCACACTTTGTGGTTTGAATCAGTCTTACTATAGTTTTAACAAGCCACGAGTATTTGGGAAAGAGGAAATAAACTGAGACAGACAAGTGAAAGACAAATACAAAGACTTCTATTACATTATATATAATATGAGAAAAAACTGCTTCCCAGTGAGGGTGACAGAGNNCCAGGGAGGTCGTGGAGTCCCCTTCTTTGGAGATTTTCAGGACCCACCTGGATGCTCCTGAGGAACATGCTCTAGCTCTGGGCAATCCTGCTTCAGCAGGGGAGTTGGACTGGATGATCTCTACGGTCCCTTCCAACTCTAAAAAATTCAGTGAAATTAATCCATTAAAGGAGAGGAAACAGAAGATTAACAAGACCACACAAAATATTTCAATGGTATCTCCTTCATACTTGCAATACGTCAGCATGAACGGTGTCAAACATAGATCATACGGTTCTAAGTCATAATCTCAGCAATAATTAGCATCCAAACCTAGCAGTCTCAAGCATAGAAATAAGTGATTCACAAGTCCTAAGGTCAGAGAACATAGGAATGTTAATAGTGCAGCAAAATAAATAAATAAATTTTAAAAAAGTAACTATCCTTGTGTAACTACATACCCTGCTCCAACTACTGCTGAAGTAATACCTTTCACAAGTCTCTACAAAAAGCCATACGTAATGAATACATGGGTCATACATAAATATACATAGAGCAAATAACACATTGAAACTCCCCTCGGTTCAGCAGTAAGATGGGTTAAGTCATATTATTTGCTGCTGTTCCAGAACAGAACTTGTAACCAACTGCACAGGAAAAAAGTAAAAAGTATAAGTGCAAAGCCTTCCCTCCACAAATATGTAACAAACCAAAGCAAGAATACATTCACGTTTCATAAATAATAGCCAGTCACAAGAACTCCCACAACAACCACTGAACCTCTCAGTCTACTCAGTAACTGAGAAGGGATCCACAAGCTACATTTTCCTTGTTTTGGCAACAACAAAGCCCTAAGAAAAAGGTTACAACATTGAGATCATTAGATGATTTAGTGTTATGATTACATCTTGTTGCTTCCTCTTTGGACTTTGCAAAACCATTAATACCATTGGAAGTTACAGGTCTGGGGTAGGACTTCCCCATAAGGAGGAAGTTCTGAACAGGATGCTGGAGATAGCCAAGTCCAACTGCACAAAACATACCATTACCATCTCAAGAAAGCAAGTGCACCAGACACAATGCAAGCTTAAAACAGTTTCTAGATAGTAGAATCCAAACAAGGAGTAAAAGAAAAGTCCTTCTGCTCCAGTCAATCTATGGGACAAAAATGTCACACAGGAACGAGGACATCTTTTTTGGTGCAGCTCTGACATCGACGTTGCACAGCTTTACTAGACAAAGCAGATTGCTCTCCAACCTAAAAATGTTTTAAGTGGTTATGGGACACTTCTATTACACAAAATATGGTGTAAAAAAATCATTCATAAAATATAAAGTAAAAAATTGAAAAATCTTACTAAGCCAATGAGATACACATCAAGCCATTCCACAAATATTTGTGTTCTTGTACTTAACAGCACTGAAAATGAATCCTGACTGCATAACTAAAGAAATACAAACAGAAAATTGAATATCTGATTAGGGAGAAGACAACATTATATATTCAATAAACATAAGGAGAAATTTAACCGATGGAATGGGCAAATAGATGGAGATAGTGAAGATCAAACTCAGGAATCTAAATTTAGCCATTGCATTTGTACCCACGTGCTTTAATATGTACTTTTGCTCTTATTGCATCAACAGAAGAACCTTCTCTGTTCATATCACAAGCACAGGGTCTGCTATTAGTAAGAATTACAAGTATATTTCCCTTAATATAAATAATAGTGATTTTGAGTACTTTGACCTGCAAGAGACTGTCCAAATCATCCCAATAAATCAACTGCTTTACTAGCTAAAGAAAAACAATCAGCATTTTATTATCCATCCTGAGAAGTGAGTTCAAAAGACCAGTAACATATTACAAGTAACTTCTTTAGCGATGCTAACAAATAATCTCCAATTTTTGAACCAAAATTTTCACTATTTCGGGACTTCAGCCAGAAGTATTGGCTGCATCGTAAAGGTTCATCTGACAGAATTCTGTAGACTTTGTTCAAAGCCCAACGCTGGGAATGCATTCATCGTGTCTAAGCTTTACCTACAGGATGTGCAATCGTGGGTTTGAGGGCTCTGCTTCTTGAATTTGGTTGCTCAAACATCAAAAGGGCATTGTGTTTGAGGGGAAGAAAGAATATTCCATAGCCATGCAGTAATTTCCAGACAGAATTCATTTGCCTCTATTCCATTCCTCTCATAAGATACTATTTTTAAAAACTTATTCACTAAAAGAAAAAAGAAGAGAGAAGTGACTCTGAGTCAAAGGATTCTAGAACCGTCACTCTGCAACTACAACGACCTGATGACTGAAGCAGCTCATCGTTGTTTTCTTCATCTGTATGTTGACTGGGAAGTGTTGTGTGGCCAGTACTCAATACAACCATCTCTTTGAGACATTTTCACAAAAGCTGAATAAAAACCCGATATTGACTATTCCACATAAAAAGCTGATGTTTAAAGAAAAACAACTGACACAGCTGTTTCTTTAGGAAGCACAAAAAAGCAGATTGCCCAAGAGTTATTTAAGGGGAAGAAAGGGGAGCTAAAAATGCCAGAACTCAAGTAACAAAAATGAAGTAATAGATGTTTCAAAAGTCAGTAACATGAAAAGATAAGGGGTAGGGGAAGAATACTGCTTGCATCGATTCTTCTCTACCAAGTAAATAACATTAAAAAAAAAAAAAAAAAGAAGGGGAGAGGAATAGGACACAGAGGAAATAGCACTTCCTCTTCCAGAAAAGGAAGACAACACATGAGGAAAAACTGGGTGCCCTTCTTTAATGCATGTAGCATGCAGTATTTGGTTTAATTGTACAAGAGAAGCATAATCATATATCACTGTTCAGCATGCAATTCTTATGCTATAACTTCCTATAATATGCTTATTTTTTTCTGCTTTAAGAGGGAAGTATAAAATGTTGTAGCTAAATCTAAACTAGTAAAAATTTGGTTAGGATGGTTCCAATATAAAATAACCGCACAGTAAAATCCTGAAAATTTTCATTTATAACTGTATATGGATTAAGTAATTTCCAGACAGTACAAGCTATTGTATTAAAACTATTACTATGATATAGAATGTAAGTAACATAGGTGGAAAACTGCTAGGCATCATGAAGGAGTGGAAAGAAAGGTTCCAAGAAGCATCTGCACAGTGAGTAAGCAGAGACAATGCAGAGCAATCAGATTTCTTATCTTTCCTGTAACCACTTTCTGCAGCCTGATTTCAGGAGGTCCTTCAGAGGAGACTGGCGAGAGAATACCAAACTACTGATAGTTCTACACTATCTTCTGCTAACAAATCCAAAGCAACTTTCAAACCTGCACCACCTTTATTGTCTTAAGTATTTTAAAGCAATATGATTTAGCACTGCTGCCAGAAGGACTGTCCATTCTTCTCTTGCCCCGATCATTTATGCCCACCGTGTGCTTTTCCCACAGCTTCTGCAACCTTTGTGGTGATCAACACTGGAAATCTTGATGTGAATCAAGAGTAATGCAGAAAAAAGGTTAACTTCAATCCAGAACAATCATCCATTAATCAGTAAATGACTGACTTTGGTCACAAGGCTCCCTCATAACTGCTCAGGGTGGTTCTGGAGATATGGTACTTCAAAACACGTTCCAGAGCAGTGTGTGAACATACAGGAATGTTTGCTTCACTGTCTGCAACTGCTGCCAAACTCATTTACTGAAGCCTGTAGGATCAGGAAAAGAAGTGGTCAGTCACATTACAGGCCAGTTGGGAGTCTCACTGCTTCTCTACATTATATAGGTATTTTGAGATTAAGCCATAACTAGCAATATGAAAATTTAAGATAAGTCACAAAGTTGGGCACACTCGATGTCTTTCTGCAGTATCAATGTCACTTAAGTCTTACATTTTCCTTTTTTTTTTTTGGTGGGGGGCTTCATGTGTGTGGAATGATGAGCACAAACATGTAAAAATGTTATGAATAGTTTTCTTCCTCTCAAGAAACATACATTTATTTCCCTAAATTCTTACTGTGAGAGGTTTTGGCCTTCTTTGTATTTAGTAAAGCTCAGTTTCTATTCTAACAAAACAGACTGATTTCCCTTTATGTAATGACTGAATACACAAAGAAAGCCCTCTTGATTCCAGAAGATGCAAGGGGATTAACTCTGGCAGCACACACACAAAAAAAGATACTCTGAATGCTACAAAAAGTTTATCGCACAATGTGGTGAAAACTGAGATACAGAGAAACCACAATTTTCAAGAAATACAACTGAAAATACATTACAATATAAGAATCACTTATAAGCACATCTAACCTGCACGTAGCTTTTGATTTTGGCATCATTAATCCATGTAAAATCTAATATTTTCAACACTGAAATAACCGAAAAGAGCACTACCTTGCTGCAGATTAAAACACTGATACAGCATATCTGGCCAACGTTTTATACTCATAAACCAGTAATTTTACAGTAAAATAACACTTAAGATTATAGTCCTACTGTATGAAATTAGAAGTCTCAATGCAAACTATAATAAGATTCAGCAAGGGTTAACAGTACTCAGTTTGGATCTTTTTATTGGAAAAGAGTTATAGCAACCTCTACTTGGAAGAAGTTTAATATATACCAAACAAACATGATTTGTCTGAAGTGATTCATCAGCTCATCTTCATTGATGCACAGTCACCAATATTCAAGGAAATATGACCCAAAAAAAGTTTTAAAATAGAAAATTACCCTTTAAGAACAACGTAAAAAAATTCATTTGACAACTGAACCTTTTCTGCTAGAAAACATTTACTCATTTTTAGGAGTAACGAAAACTGATGAAGGGAAAACACCATTAACTACACCATTAACTAAATGGAGACTCCTAACATTTTAATTGAGACTAGTCAATTTACTGGTACAAGATGTTTTCCAAACTGCAGTACTACTGGCATTGTGAACCAGTTTCTTGTTGCCACTTTTTTTTTTTTGCAGTTGGCATTACTACGCCAAGCACATAAGGGAGAGGAAATACAAATCTCGCCTCTTTTCAAAAGAGGAAGAAGAAAAAAAAACACATGAAAACCCTTCAAGTTTTGCAGCTATTCATCCTTTAATATGGATCATCATTTACTGAAGTTTATTCAGTATTTGTTGAGAATGCAAGGAAATACAAAATCCATTCATTTCAAGCTTTAGACACTGGGTTCCAGTACACTGTCACTCAAAAACAGCTTCTAGATTGCTCTCATGCAAGCATTTTAACACAGACAGACGATGCATCTCCACGAGAAAAATTAAGGGGTGATGCTCCATTAAACAGGAGTACACAGAGGACAGGAGTACAGTATACTATGCCTAGGACACAAATGCTACATACATCTCTCATTTCATGAGCTCCTTATTAATTGCAAGATTTTATTCATAAGAGATGTCTAAATAGTCATACATGTAGAGTTCTACCAGTGATTCAGCATCTGCACACCTGCAGCAAAAAAATCACTTGATTTTGTGGCATAATGGGAAGGCAACTAAACCTACTCACCTAAAACCAACCTGACTCCCTACCACTTCCTTCTCCTTCAGACTTGGGGCACAACTCTGCCACCTTTTTTTTGGTAATTGTTAATTTAAGCCAGTGTGCAACTGTGAAGCACAGAGCTGGCTGTGCAACTGAAACAGAAAAAAACATCATCCCAAAAAGATCGTTCTGACAGACGAATGCCCCAGATCACCTGCAGTCAGATGCCCCTTAGATCTAAGGCCAAGGCTCTGCAGGTAAATGCACACTACCCCTTTCAGTGGTAGCCCAGAACTATACTTCATCATTAGATTTGCACAATTATTTATAGACTTATCTAAACTATTCAACCGTGGGGGGAGGGAGTCATTATATATAAATGTATCTTTATTCTAGAGAAAAGCCATAAAAGTTGTTCCCTAGTCCATACACAGATTTTAGTTCTAAATAGTTTGCTCTTTTGTTTGTTTTGTTTACTGCTCTAACTCCAGTTTAAGTAAGTTTGAAACTGATGACCAATAACATAGCTGTTTGTCCAACATAACAATGCACTTCTTCTGCCTGTACAGTATGGAAACAAATTTTGCTTTAAGAGATCCAGAAACTAAAAAAAAAAAATATTTTGTTGCATTTGACATATTTCAATCACTGTAGATCTATTATACACACACTTCTACCAGGAAGGAAAGTGTCATTCAGTCAGGATACTGCTACAGTAGTGTTTTCCAGATGTGGCCACCACTGTTTACATTCAACTGCACATAAAGGTTAAAAAAATAGAAACGACAAACTAAACAACCACAATTAACTTCAGATGACTAGAAGCTGAGACCATCACAGCCTTGTCTCAGATATGAAATAAATATTTTCATCATTTTAAATTATCCCTGTAAGTCTATCTATGCATTTACACTTGATCATTACGTTCCAGCTTCCTGAGCAGCAGTTACACAGTTAAACCCGATGCCTATTAGAATAAACTTCTGGTGGGAAGTGCTAAGAATTCACCCCGCTGCCTACCAATCTATCCAGAAATCTGTTCTCACTCCTACTTCCTCCTGTCTGTTCCTTTCTGGAACAGCAGTAGGGGGGTTGGGAGTTTGCCTTTCCTCTACTGGATCACAGTTGTGTACATGAACTGTACCAGACCATATGGTAATCTCTTTCAATTTGTAAGAGGCAAAACAAGCTCTCTACAAACCCAACCTGAAGAGAGATCCAGGTAAGAGAAAGCCTACAGATACCAGTGTTCACAGCTCCATATTCACAGAGACCAGTTACTAAATTCTGCCAATACATTAAAGTAACAAGTAGAAACCATAGAAAATATTGTTTCAAGGCCAAGAGCCATCCTGACCATACTCAACACAAGCAGTTACAGCAGGCTCCAGCTTTGACCTCCTCAGTACCCCTAACTAGCCAGTTGCCAACATGCACCTTCGCGTAGTCCGGAGAAAAAAGCAAAGACTCTGATGCATTGTTCAGCACGCAGGAAGGCTTTGACACATGAAGAAAATTACTGTACTGAAGGAAAACCAGTGCCTGTTTATAGAGCAAGGCATGCAAAGGATAAGCCCACTTGCAGGAGAGTGGAACCGAAGAGGAGAAAGGTTGAAAGCTGAGAAGAAATCTCCGTAGTTGCCTAGAAGCTGCCAGGCGGAGGCAGGCCAACCAGAAACATAGTGGAGATGGATTTTCCTTTTGTGAGGGGAAAACATTAAAATTCTATTAAACACCAAAGTGCAAAAGTCCAATAGGAGAACAACCCCCAGACATAGCACCTCAGGAGAAATTCCACTGCTTGTTCTCAGTGAAGTTGCTCACAAAGGCCCAACCTTCGGATACGTGAAGTTCTGTTTAGTTTTTTGGTAAAACTAGGATTGCCTGATCAAATAAGCTAGAATAGGATCTTGCTTATTCCTTTTCTGGAAAGTTAGAACAGATTTTTACAGAGACTATTTTCAATCTTACAAAATAGCAATTGCATTTTATAAAAGCTTTTAGCCCAGCAAACAAGTTCTTGTGTAAAGTAGTGGACAAAATTTTGTCTACATTTCCATACTAAGTTTTAGGGAACATGACTTACATGAACATGCAAGGAACCGACCTGACAGAAAATAGCTCCCTCAGCTGGAGCTGCATAATTTCCACTTTATAGTTTAATTCAACTAGTAGAGTCATTAAGTACACAACTGAATTATATCTGTACAACAACACAGTAATCTAGTTTTCTTATTTTAACTTTACTATTCATGGCTACGCTCTGAAGTTCTTTACAACTACATAGATGACTTATTGAGAATAACAAGTATTAACTATATCAGAGGGAGAAGGGTGCAAACCGAAAGCATCATCCAGTGTTGCCCATTACATGCCCTAAAGAAACACAAAAACCAGCAGACAGACAGCTATCAAGTAACTGGAGATATATCCAAGATCTGCCTACATTAAAACACAACTAAAATAAAAATCAAAACTTGACTACAGTTTGCCACTGCATCATTTCCTCTTCAACTTTAATATTGTACATGATGTGGAGACAGACATGGGCCATATAGGATAAAATTGAGAAATAGTCTGCCTTTAATTAATAGTTGTCAATGCATCTGTAATCTGCAATCACAGATCCATCACATTTGATATCTTAATGACAAAGAACCACACACTCCTCATATGAAGGTTAAATACTCAATTTAAGAGATACGAACATTTTTCTCTGTCCACTCTTCATGAAAAAAAAAAAAAAAGACATAAGCAATTGAAGAAATAAGCAATGAAGTGCCCAAGAAATGTTAGTAAAATCTCCATGCACTAAACTAGGCAGAAGCCTGATCACAACTGTATTTGCCTTTGAGAGGAAAAGAAAAATTTAAAAAAAAAAAATCATCCTTTACTGAAACACTGCTCTAGACATGACTATAAATTACCACTTCCAGAATAACAAAAAGAAAACAATTCTCTTTTCATCGATAAGCAGCTATGAGATGGCAGCACCTTTCTCGGTTCTGCTTTATGTCATAATTCATGTTATGAAGATCAAACATCCAAAAACCTTGAGGGTTCAAATGTTAATGTTAAAAAGTTGAAGGGTTATAACTTGCCCTTACTTAAACCTTACAATGAACACCAGCAAGAGGATGTCAAAAACATCACTAGCTTATTATATTTTCAACCCTCAGAAAGGTTATAGCTACCTTGCAGCTGTAAAACAAAACCAAAACCCAAACAACAACAAAATCACAAATAAACCCACCTTTGAAAGAAACTCTGAAATCCATGTTTAACAGCAATAAGTTAAAATATTAAAAAGACCAAAAGTTAAAACACTAGAAGTCCTATAGGGTGATACAGATTTCAGAAAGCTCATAGAACCTCTTTAGGAACAAGGTTCTCTAATTCACACCACAATAATTTAAGGTTCAGTTAGTGTCAAGCACCATTACTTCTTAGGGGCTTTTCTCAGACAGATTATATATCAAATAGATTTAACCCCAGAGATGTAACATGATCTTGTAATAGTTATGACTAAATTACAAGTTTTAAAGTCGACAGCCATCTAAGTAAGGAGAACAGGCAATCGTGAATTCAGGAAATGTACATTCCCCCATAGCCAGCTAATGGCAACTTTAATAGGATGTGATGGATTTTTCTCCACCAGGAGAAAATACTGCCTGCATTTCTGCTTCAACAACCCACGCCAGCTGACTAATGGAGTTATATTTTTGTCTCATATGAGGACGGTTACTTGCCCATCCTCTAGCAGTTGCAGAATGAAACATTAACAGCAGCTGTGGGGCGAACAGAAAAGCTGCTCTATTTGGTAGCCAAGATCCAAAGTACAGGCCTTTCCCCTCAAACACTGGAGCTCATTTTCTGTCACAGGGTGACGAAAAGACACAGCACAGAACAAGGCCGCTTTTAGGGACTGAAGTAGTTAACTGAAGATACTTTTAAAGAGCAATAAATCTTCATGGGGAGGAAAAGTAAAGGAGTCACAGAAATCAAAAGTAGGGTTCATGGACAGATAAGAGCCCTTGGTAGCTTAGTAGAAGTTGTTGGAAAGAAATACTGGTAGATCAAAAGAGGTTTCTTAAAATAGCTCTTATCAAATACTATTAAATGTAGAAACTCTTTACCTTGGCATAATAACAATCCTAATCATAACAGACCAATCCCAAGAAATACTTCTGCCACACTACATAATCAGCATATGCCTGCAACTAGGAACATCTTTCTATGAAAGCACTTGGGCTTCAGTCCTGCAAAAATTTAAATATATCACTCTGAGTAGACCTACAGATCTCTGTGGAAGTCTGTAGAGTTTATCACACACATAAAAGCTAACACATATTTATAAGTCTTGCAGGATAATTGCTTTTGGCAGAATATAACTAACATTGCTCTAATGTGTTTCAGCATCAGGGTCTCCTGCCTTAAGAACCAGGCATTCTGGTGAAGCCTGTCATTCTTCATATAAAGACTGGCAGCTGCATAGCCCACAGAGACATTTAAACTTCTCTTTGCATTTTCTTTAAAGTTTCAGAATAGCATTTAGGCATTCTTTAAAAGTAGCAAGAAAGCTAACAAGTAAAGCCAATAAAAACTGCCTAGAAATGCTTTCTTACTAGTGCCATGGATACCACTGGTAGGACTAGAAGCAATTCTTAGACAGACTATCTATAGCTTGAGACACTTCCAAACAGCACATCAATTAGGCTCTGGAGTTTACTAGGTGTTTTTCCAGAACCCAATGCACTGGGTGACAGGGCAGTAACTCTATTAAGACCGCTTCTCATATTAAGGACACTAAAGTTCACTGTATACTAAACTTCAATGAAAAAGATTAAAAATCTGCTACAAGAAGAGCTTTCAAACAACAAGACAGGCATAGAAAATAATTTTAGAAACTTAATGACAGTAGTTTGCCTAATTGGCTTTTAAATGCACACCTAAAACTAGGCCTTAGATTTCTCTCCTTGTCAGTCTGTTTTATCTTTTCAGCATTGTCTTTCATTTTAACTTCTAGCAACAATAAACTTGAGCAAAGAAAAGGAACTTTGGTAACTGTCAATGCCATTGAGAATTAAATAATGGTATATATCTCCTCCTGTGGTCACTACTCCTTCTGTAGCCCCAGCTGGAGCAGCAGGTCTGCCTTGGCAGAAGGCTCTGCCCTAATAAGGGGAAAGGAATTAGTGTATTTTGTAGACACAGGTAGCTCCTACAGCAGGTTTACTTTTTCCCTTCCATTCCCCCCGCCCATTTTCATTTGATACCTTCATATCTCTAATCCCACCTTGAAAAAACAAGACTGTTTCACCGATGATACATCATCAAGATTTTACAATCAAGAAAATGTTGCATGCAAGAACAGCCGTAGTGTAATTTACATCTAAAAAACAGTCCACAAGAAGTCTAGCAACACTAACAGCAATGAAAGGAAAAAAGTACCTTGAAACACTCAGCAGATCTCTCAAACCCATATGACTTCACATTTACAGTTTGTATTGCCTTGACCCAAATCACCAGTTAGAAATACTTTGCATTCAATTGATTTCTATCAAGCACATTTTGTTTTGTATACAAAAATGACGGACGACCTACAGGTAACAGGAACACAGATACATTTTTAAGTATTCATCTATCTTTTAATCAGGAGATCTTTTGTTTGCACCTCTGATTTATCAAATGTAAAGCAGCATCTCAGAAAGTACATTAGATCCGATCATTAAGCATATGCAGTCTTTGAAACATGATTAGACTGCCCTTCTGATAGCTGAAGTGGAAGCAAAGTAGTTTCCAAGTATTAGTGAGCCAGCCCTGACTGGATGGAGACTGAAGGTCTCCAAGATGACACAAGTGATTGATCCCCTCCCTACTTCATGAGGTCCTTGTCCAAGGCGATAGCTCAGGAGCACCAGCACCTACCAACCCCCTTTCTCCTTCTGCTAAAACACTCCTTTAGCTTCAGAAAGCAAGCAGTTGATGCTGACGGAGCCATGAGTTCAATGCATTTGCTAACAAAACTGAAGTTCTTCCCTAGAACACTGTGCTTACCATTTTATCTCACCACTTTATTCATGTGGTTCCTGTATGACAAACCGTTTCAAGCACAGAAATACCCAGGCAGTACACAATGCTTTGAAATACTCCGTTTAGACAACTTCTAACATGCAACTATGAAAAGCAAACTATACAGAAAGATTAAAATTGAATAATCTGGCATAGGAATTTCAGGTCACTTCAACTTCTGAATGCCTGAGAATACAACACTTGTATTAAGCACAGATAAGCCTCCTAAAACGAAACTGCTGTTAAAGTAAAATGAAGTCCTACCAAACAATCATACCGTAAAGCTCTCCACCAAAGAATCAAGAAATAAATAATATATTTCAGTTCCTGATGAGGAAACAGATGCATATGGAACTTAACCAAGTATAGCACATGGAAAAGTGAGAGAAAGGATGTCAACAAGAATTTTTGCCAGATCCTTTATGGGAATTCTTATATTTTTATGTAAAGAATTAGTATCTTAAGGCAACAGCAGCATTAATATCTGAAGATAATAAAATATAGTGCTAAATCATCATTAATTTGTGATGTTCTTGCAACATTTTGTGCAGATATTAACTGCACAAAATGTCAGATTTCTAATCTCCCAGAAAGGAGAAACTGTAGCTGACCCTTTTATAATTTTGAAGTAGTTCTGAACCATCATCTACCTTCTCACAAAAACTTCCTCAAATCAATTCAAACCACAGATTTGCTTTACCATTAAAAAGCAAACAAGTGAGCAGTTAAGTTCAGCAGATTTTAAATAAATCTACTCCCACTCTCCCTCATTAACTGATCTCAACTGTAAGTTTGCTTTAGATGCTTTAAGAGGTGGCTATTAACTACATAGAGACAAAGTTACTTTGTGTGTCAAAATGAGAGCACCAGTGCTATTTATTTAGTGAAACTGTATTTGTCTATGTTGGTAAAACACAGGGTATTAATGGAAATCTTTTTGGTTCTATTTTAAATGACTCGTGTATTTATGTAACTGAAATACTTCACAGGTTGACAGAAAGGATCTGAAAAAAGCCAAAAAACAAACAAAACCCAAACCTGTTCTGAAGAGTTAAGTATTTCAAATCATGTAAACAGTCTATCAAAAAGCACTAAAACAAACCCACCTATAGCACATATCAGTAATACTACTACAAAAATTTATACCATTTGGGGGAGGGGGCATTTAAAAAGAAGTTTAGATTTACATCTCTTAAAAATACCCAGAGAATTATGAATATTTGCTTGAGAGTACCCTTTTCCACATAGTTTTACAAAGGAGCATCAACTTCCAAACCTTCAGACCTACAGCCATAATTTCATGCAATCCAAAATAGTATCATTAATACTGAGTGCCACTTAATCCTGTGGATCTTGGAATCTCACTCACTAGCAGCCTCAACCACCAGATGGGACAACTGCTGCTGCAAGGCTCTCTATTGAAACGAATAAAACACATGTGAAACATTCTCCTATGCGAAAGAAGTGGTATATAATGGAGCTCAGGAGCCTGAAGATGAATGAAGTTTCATCATTAGGAAAAAACAAACCTTACAAAAAAAACAACTGATAGAAGTACTACATAATCCTCCCTCCTGCTGTCGGATATTAGAGAAATTTCTAATCATGCTCTCTATGGAATTTAAAGGGATACAAATACTAACTGGCTATTTAAATCTTAAGAAGTATCAATCTGAGCTTCTTGTGATCTACTGGAATCATGCATGAAGAAAGGGTTAGACCAAGAGAACTTCCAACTTTTTGACCAGCATTGTTATTGACAAAGGACATATGCCAAAGTCAAACAGAAGTCATTTCTGGGAAAACTATTTGCTGAACTATAATAAGAATTCATTGCGAAGGAAAGCAAAAATAGTCCTTTGGAGAACACCATTTTCTGGTATAAATAACGACAACAGAAGTTACATCCTACTGAAAACATGACACAATCAAACTGACTTTCTTGGTTAATGATAAAATCTTGATCATCATCTTTCAATTTAACTCTTGCATTTCTTGGGAATCAAATAATTTTATTATATAGACAAAACAAGGGAATATTTGTCTCAGCTAAGAAATATCTAAACTACAAAAAATCTCCTCTTAACACTAGATCACCCTAGATCATAGAAAGAGATTAATGCTATAACTTGTAAATCACAGTTACGCTTTTTTCACTGCAAAAAAGTTAGACAAGAAACAAAAAAAATGTAGAAAGCAGACCATTTTACTGTAGGATTCTATGATTTTTGCACCAATTGTAATTGCCTTAGAAACAAACTGTGAAGCAAAAATCTGGCAAAAATTACTATTGTCCTTGAGAAGTGACATTTGTTCCTTCCTTTGACATGTGACAGTCATTAGATATTAGGATATCTCCTGCAAGTTCTCTACTGAAACGAGCTTTTCCTGAAGCACATGGCAGAGATTTGGGTCATCATGCCTTATTTGGGATGATACATTGATCAAAGTTCATTGTTTTGCACACTCCAGCTGGAAGGAGCATGAGGACCTTAAATCTTTTACATCATCCACTGAAGTTTCTGTTGTTGGAACCAAGCTTATGCAGCTCAGATTTCCCAAAAAAAAAAATTAGAAAAGCCAATTCTATACCTCCCAGTACCTGCTTAGGTCAAAAAACCCCAAATCAAACCAAAACAAAGAAACCAAAAAAACACAAATCACAACTGAAACAACAGATTTGGTAAATTTATTTCCAGTTATTTCCACAAATCTAATCCTTACATTTTGATTTGTTCAGAAAAGAAGCTATACATGTAATTGAGTTCTACTTCAGGAAGATTTGTTCACAAATGTCAAAAAAGTTGCATTTTCTGCAGCGGAGAAGTCACTCAACATTGATTTTCAACATTTCTGTAATGTCTTCTCCTTTCACTGTTGAAAAGAGGATGAACTCATAGCCTGTGGGAAGCATTCTGTCTTTCTACAGCAAAGGAAACACATGTTTTTATTTGGGTTATGTTTTTGTTGTCCCAGAGCAGCAAAACCCAGGCTTCTTCCTAGCATTGCTCAAGGGTAAAAGCCTGGAATTAAGACCTGTAAGGGTGCACAGTGGGCCAGTCAAAATGTCTCAAGGAGACACTAACCAGTGTCTTATTTTCCAGAAAAGCTTTTCAGGATAAGCTGTATGAGAGCACTTATACAGAGAAATGCTCAGAAAAATGCTTTCTAAAATGCTAAAAACAAAACAAAACCTACAGGGATGGGTCTCTAAAAGCCAACACACTTCAAAACACATAAAGATATGCCACTTTCAGCAGTAAAAAAAAAAATCAAAATATACAAATATCAAAATAACTAATGCAAGAAAACTACAGCAGAGAAGGAAAGCGAGAGGAGAGCCTGTCTAATTAGACATCTAAGTTTATCAGTTTTCCCCAAGTTAACTGCAACTTACTCCAGAAGAAGAACAAAAGGCCCCCCACAGGAAATTACACTACACAAAACTGTAGCACTCCAAATTGATGTCTTGTTCTGGAATAGCTTCGTTGAATAGACCTGTTCTTCATCCAGAATTCAACTAGCAGGTGAAAAAAGACTCATTGCTTCAGGGGAATGAGCGTGGACATATTCTCCCTTCACAGGATGTGCATTCAGCCATAGCAGAGAAACGAAAGGTAGTTAACTCCTGCACGGTCAGCCCAGGCAGTTCAAAGGAAAACAAAACTGGTTTTGTATCTGGGACAAACACACAACACGCTTGCACAAGCATCTCCCTTACACTGTGCAGAACGCCCTAAGTATATGACATGAAACCCTTACAAGCTCCTGATAAGGCAACACTACTTCAGCTGCTTCTGAAGCCATTTCCAAAAAGTCCTCTTCACCCTCCCAACCAACCTGAAAGCAGAGAAGCACCCAGGCCCATAAGAAGATCCCAAGAGGCTGGGGTGGAGGTATGGTCATGGACCAATTTTCTGTACCCCAGGCAAACGCTTAACTGATTTCTGCAAATCCTCCATTACCTAACACGGGGTTGTTAACATGCACGATTCTTTTCCATCACCATAGTAACAAAGCACGTACATTTTAAGGTGCATATGGGGGCTCTTCTAGAGGATGTGTCAAGTTGAATACAGCTAAGACAATGTAAGATATTTTAAGCTAGACCCGTTCGGTACAAGTACAGAAAGCATGAAAGTACTGTGCTAGAGATCATCACGGGACTGTTTAAGCAGTGGTTACACATCCATTAAAAAAGTTTTCTGGAGGCTGAAAGAAGAAGATGAAGCAAGATTCAGTCAGGACCTTTATGGGCCTTAATGCATAAAACCAGCTGTGTAATGAACAGCCCACTTTTAGACACACTAACTTCTTCAGGGATCACAGAACAGAGCATAGCAAAATAATTTAAGAACAATACACTTTACCTACCAATTGCCAAAAAAAAACCCCCAAACCAATACATATTTACCAATTAAAAAATGACAAGCAACTGGCATTTTTGTTTCATAGAGAGCTACAAGTTCTTTGTGCTTATGTGGTTGAAGTATGACACTATTCCTACAGGAGACATGAGCAACACCACAGAAACCCACACTTAATTGTAATCCATATGTTAGGATTTGCCTCCACATACGTGTCAACAGCCTCACTGGCACTCTGCAAGTACCATACTAGACACACACATCCCACAGCAGCATGGCTTCTCATAACAAGTGTCTTATCACCTTAAAAGAACCAAACCAAAGGCAAGCTCAACAGAAGAAATGTATTATTCCCTCAAATAACTTCTCATACTGCATATACTACAGAGAGCTTCCAAATTGGGAGGGGGGAAAAAACCCAACACCAAAGCCCCAACTTTCAGATAAGGATTAAGAAAATCATGCTAGCAAAAAGAATATAAGAAACAGCAAGCTACAAGACTGGATAGAATTACAGAAATATTACCAACACCTGAAACACTCACATAGTTGAAATCTGATGGTTAAAGACCATCAGACTAAACTGCAGAAACAAATAAAAACCCTAACAAACTTGTTAGAACAGTTTACTTTTCAATATCAGCATTTATAGAATTTTAACGCTTATTAAGATGCAATCTTCAATTACACAGCACCACCTGTGTGTGATCAGAAGGTGCACTCCTCCTCTCTGGCACAGGATGAGCAGTAAATGAGGCTAGGGGGTTACAAAAAAGAAAATGGGCTTTTCCTAGTATTGGAAGTTTGAAAGCAGAACCCAGGCAATTCCTGGCTCAGTCTCATTATCAAAATCATCAAAATTCATACCCCCTGACCACATGGATTATATTTGCACAAAGAATCCCAATTCTCAAGCCTAAAAACTCACAAGCATTTAATTTACAACTTTGCATTCCCCTGGCACATTCGTTATGTACCACTGGTATCAGCAATCATAATTTCCTCTGCAGCTTCCCCCCTCTTAAAATCATGCAAAATTAGAGAAAGCAACCCCAAAATCTTTTGCATAATATCAGCAGCACAGATCAGTAGCATTTGTATTATAAGTAGAACTTGTAACGAGATAGATAATTGCCCCCTGAAGAGGGCACAAACATACTTATCTTAAGTCTACCCCACTAGGAAGCTTTCAATCTATTCTTGGCCCTAGAGGGAGCAAAACCAGTGATTAGCAACAGTAACTAGTGATTTAAAACATATAGGTTTTGTACACAAGGTCAGTCACTTACATACATTAAAAAAAACCAAAACGAAACGAACCAAGATTTCCCATTTTAAATGTACAGGCGTCAATTCTAAATCATGAATTCTTTACACCTTTCAAAAATATGTTCCTGTTCAAGGCTCAACGTCTATAGGCCTCTATCACAGGCTGTATGAAGGCATGCCGTATGGGGATCCAGAGCAAGCACCACAGAGAAAGAAATACCTGGGGCACAGAGCACTTCATCACGCCTGAGAGGATGAAAAGTCTCTCGGTAGCTACATAAAAATTCCTAAATCAGAGCAGGCTCTGTACTCCCACCTTTCACTACCCTTACTTAATCCTTTCAAAAGGCTAAAGAGAGAGAAGTCACTTCTGCCCTCAAGGTTTATACCACTTCAACAAAACAGTTCTGCAAAATTTCTGAAAGAAAAAAAAATCCCAGACAGAAATCCTCCCTGAGAGTTCTATCTTACCAATTCTGAGTTTCTTTAGGGAAGGCAGTCTCAGTAGCAATTTTTAATAAACCTAACACTAGTTTTCAGTTATTACTTGTTTTATTAGTGAAATTCTTGATACTTCTTGTTGCTACGCTTGTTTATTCACAGCATTTGACTTCACTAAAACTGAAATAAATCAGTTTCATTTTTGCTTTGACAAACTTCAGTTAGTGTCGCAACTCGTCAGTACAAAACAAAGGAAAAGGGTAATTGTCAACAGTTGTCAGATCATCTTGGGGAAGACCTATTTATTTGGTACTGTTTTCCTGGAGTTTCTTTTTAAAAAAGAGAAGGACAAGGCTTCCATAGACTTCAATGAAGCCTGCTCTGGCAAACCATTCAAGTCACACATCAGCTCACAGTATTTCTTTAGGGGTTCTGAAGAGGCGAGTGTTTGACTGGCTGCAGCAGAAGTACAGATTACAAGACTTCCTCACCTAAGTAAAAACATCACAAACAACAGTCAGTAGTCAAAATTTTCAAGCACAAGAATGAATACATCGCAGGGAGGGAAGAGAAGGAGGAAAAAACCAACCAAACAAAAAAAAAACCCAAAAAACCAAAACCCCCAAAACCCCAGATGTTTACCACCTCATTTTTAAGATGGTTTAAATGTTTCAACAGTACACGTTTCTTGTGTAGCACACACACAAAAAATATTTTCTTCTGAATAGAGGTTTGGTATCAGGCAGCAACAGAATGGAGCACAGTAACTGCTGATGTTTCTACGGCCTATTTTCCCTGTTTGAATTGAAGTATTTACTGTCATATGACAGCGAGTTCTTGGAGAAAAATGCTTGTGATCTCCTTGCATATATAGATGCATTTGTCATCATTATATGGGGACTATTTAAAAATTATTATTATAAATTTTCCCCACCTTATTTGGAACATTGGGAATTAGGGCCTGCAACTGTGTGTAACAAGTCAGTTATTATTTAATCAGAGCCACATTAATAAACAACTTTAGTATTCAAAGCACTTAAATGCAAATGTTTTGTCCCTTAGCATATTTAAAGATTTGTTGCTCCTTTGGTTTGGATTTTTTAAAAAATTATTTTCTCATCATACATAGGAGAAAACCAGTGAATATAAAGCATTGAATATAAATAAATATATGTTATTTTAACAAACTAGTATCACAGACATCATCACGAACATCAAGATAAGCTTGAAAAGATGTGAAAACATAAACACTTAAAATGTCTGCTTACTTCCTACAAGTGCTGTTCAATATCACCATCATCTTAGAGACCGATTCCTATTACAGATATTTTTCAAGTAGGAGAGATACCATGTTTACCCTGATACCACATACCATGAAAATATGTTCCCATATACAACGTGGTACCACTTCATGTATGAGAGAAGTCACAGCCAGCTAACAGATTTTACTAGATCATAGTCTAAACACTAGCAAAAAAAAATAAAAATAACCTACAGACTACAGGAGAAGTAAGCACAACAAGACAATAGCAATATGTACTTCTAAGTCTAGAAACATATGTTAATACAGCATACCAAAAGAGCATACAGTCCCCTTCTGTCCCTCAAAAAAACCCCAAGTATTGCTGAAGATTATTTCTGCTGAATACCAAGACAGATTAGAAAACACGCCTTATAATGTAGTAAAAAGTAGAAAAAAATGTTGAAAATATGTTTACATCTTCTTGAGTTTTAATTTGGAATATTTGCATCACATTAGTCCTCAATAATTAAATACATACTTCATAACTAGCAGTGTTTTCAGAAAGAGGAATGAGTATTTTTAAGTGAGAAAAAGGAGCAAACTTTATGTTTTTAGGGATAATTTAGTTGTTGTTTACAACCAATTCCTGCCATTCAGTAAGTGTGCTAATTAAAGTTTTCTTACTTAAATGTTCTTCCATGTTAGAGCAGAAAAAGACAAAGATAGTTCCTTCTTAATATATCCATAAAGAAATTGGGATGCTCAACAACATGGCAACTCCCAGCCATCTTTCAGATTCTTTTAAGGAAACTGCCATGTCTTCCAACTGAGAAAGAAGATTAAGAGGGAGAAAGCAGTCATTTGAACATTAGAACACCACCATTTAAGAAAACAAACATTGTATGCTGTATCATAGTTACTTTTTTTTTTTCTGAATCAAGGAGTAAAAACCCACAAAAGAAAATAATTTTCCTTTTTAAACTTGTGTCAATATTCTGAGAAGTATCCTTTTATTTCTGGTGTTTGTCGTATCCCATCAAATCATCACCAATGCATACGATTTCCGCAAACATACACAAGAATTAGTAAACAACAAACAAAAATGCCAGTGTTTAGCCTAAAAACTGCCAGGAATGCCCTCAGCTTTAATCCTATAACTTCCGATCCTGTCAAGATATATTTCTTTCAAGAAACGTCTCTACTTTTGAAACATATGCTGACGTTCTCACTGGCACTTTAACACTTCAAGAACATTAAGTTTTGAATGAACAAACACAGGAAACACTCGTCATTTTTTTTTTTTTTTAATTCAAGTATTATCGCTGGCTCCAGTTATGCCGAAATATCCAGAAAGTATTCTTCTGCGGTACCGCAGTAATCAAGAAATGTCGTTAAGGTGAACCTTTCTTTTAAAATAAAAAATAAAGAAAACCCAAACAAACCAAAACAAAAACCCCACCCCTGACTCCCACATTATGTAACATGCAAATTCAGTTTCACCTTCAAAATAGTGACACGTAACATAAAGGCAAAGAGACAGCAAGAAGCAGTTTACAAGACTGGAAAAGCCTTACTGGGACTCTGTAAAGAGCAGAACGGAAATATATCAGAAATGCAATGATTTCATATAATCAACTGGTTTAGAAGATGCTTTTCTTAAAAATAAATCCTTACTTCTTTTTATGAACTCCTTACGTTACAGGATGAAGGATTACAAAGTCTATATACGCCTTAGATAGCAGAAAGAAAATCAGCCTGCTGAAGAGCATTAAAATGCTCCCAGAACTAATATAACCAAACCAGTTGGCTTTACTTTCTGAAAAATGATTTCATGTTCATCTTTCAGTATTTGGGTACATAATACAAGGAGTTCTGAAGCACAATAAAAGTATAAACAGTATTTTCATAAATACTGAAGGAAGTATTTACATGAAGATATCAAGTAAGTTTTTTATTTTAAAAATGTAACTCCGGTTTATTTTTCAAATCAGCATTTGAGGATGCTTATAACATCGTAATCTAGAGGTTGTTCAGCATATAGAATTAGTATACACTCCATGTTTCTTTAATTTATAATCTCTTGAATTATCTAGGAAAATGAGTATAGGATTACCTATATTTATTTAGCAAAACCATCGGCATATGGCAGTCTGAATCTGTACAGGACATTTACAGTACATAAAAACAACCCTGAGCACAAACACTCCCTGAAAAATAAAGAGGCCACCTACAATACAGAGGAACATAAACAAGCCAATAAAGCAGTGCTCCTACTTCTCGACAGTAGCGACTCAGACTCCATCTTAAGCCTGTCATCATTCATCCCTGCTGAATGGGGACTGCGTAACGTCACTGTGATTCTCTTTTACCTAACACTGAAATTCAGTAGCATTTCTAGACAGCAGGAAAACCTGCCACCAAACCAGGAATTCGGTGCAGTGTTTGCTGACCTGCCTGCTCTGACATTATGTAAAATGGCATGAACTGCAAACAGAGTCCACAAATCCTACTAATTTCTTCATTTAAAAATACGATAGTATTTGTGAACACCACACTGTGTTCACAGATGACCACACTGATTGCAAAACACCACTGAGGAGAAAAACCTAATTATCTGGAGGTATAGAAATACTCTCATTTAATTAATACCTCGCTGACAAAGACAATAACATTGTTACAAGAACAATGTAAAAATCTCCAACAAAGATTCATCCATGGCAGTCAAAATTTTATAAGGCTGCCTTCCATACGTGCATGACTGCACGACTGACAAGAAACCTCCTAGTCCTTACTGCAGCTTTTTAATGAATCCTTCCCACCACCATTGAGAATTTAACGTTATTAACTGAGGTCAAACTCTAGACGCCGCAAGTATTTATATCTTACTCCACAAAATGAAGTTTTATAAACAAAGAATAATGCTTAATTACCAGAATATTCCCCGGTAGCCACAATGACACAAAATGCATTGAGAAGTACCCGTATTCACCCTCATATGCCAAGAGATTTATTAATGAATTCAAAGCCATTGATGTCATCAATTATACTGATAAAATTAAACACTGTGAACTTTTAAAATATAATGAATTTCAATTTGTAAATCTGCCCTATATTTACAGTTTATTTGGAGCTTCAATCATATTTCTCAATCATTTAAAGTGACACCCTTGTGCTATGTGCAAAATGAACCAAAGAGGAACGACGACTCTGGCCTCATCAAAAATGCTGTCAAAAAAGCAAATGAAACCAAGAAGAGACATATTTTTCTTCTGATATTCTAATAACTAGAGCAAAAAAAATAATTTATTTGAGAAAAAGTACTGTTTATACTGCTCTTTGTAAGGTTATACACATTTAGCTCTTTAACAACAATGAATTAACTCGAACCAAATACTGTATGGGAGCTTTCCTTTCTCATTTCAAGTAAAGATTAGTAATCTTTCAGCTATTCTCTTAGGTTGCACTAAAAACGAAGCCTCCTCCACTATATGAAAGTGTAATTAAGGATCACCTCAGCGTAATTTGTTAAGATAATGAAATAGTGTATTCATGTGCAGTGAACATCACCATTTTAACACTGGCAACCACAAAACAATTATATCAGACAAACACATTGTCTGCTTCAGGGATCCTTCATCACTAAGTTTCAATCGATTTTCATTTTTGAAAGACTACAAAATATTTAAAATGCAAGTTGATACACCGACCTCTAAGCAGTTCATGCCACATTAAGAACATTTCCCTGTTATTCTGATATTTCAGAGGACCCTTCAGCTGCGGCATCGCTCAAGGAGAGATGACGACTGCTAATCCACTGTAAAATTCTCAAAGCAAACAGACAAAAATTATCTGCTTTGCTGATTTCTACCGATTCAGTTGTCTGCGCTGTTACCTGCATTTTATAACAGGCAACATTTTCAGATGTCTTATTAGGTATCACCGAGTTCCTTCCACACTATGTCAGTATCTTGCAGATGTAAGACAGCACCGTTCAATAAAATGTAAGTTACCCCAAATGGCTTAACAAACCGGCTTGAAAACACGTTCATAACAACGCATTAGATTTTCAGCATCTTTATTTTTGAGTTAGTATTTCTGGAGGGGAAGATACTCCAACGTTTTCTGAATAAAACCGCTTCCCTGCTTCGGCGTTGGACGGTACCTCGAGAAGGTACCTCTGAACTAATGCTTCTCGGTAGGAGGAGGACACACACAAACCATCCAAACGACTCCCCCCACCCGCCCCCGCGTCTTTAGGGTAATTTCCCGAGCTCGCAGCCGTGAGCCCTCTTTCCGCTGCCCTCCGCGATAAACCCGCCGGCCTGGCCGCCTCTCCTTCCCGGGCAGGTCTGATCCGCCCGGCTGCTGAATGCAGACACTGTACTGCACTGTGAATGGACAGCCAGGTATTTTATGAATGGAGCGGATCACGTGCTCCCAGCACCTCCCCGAGCTGATATTTCCCACATAACTGTGTCAACAAGCAGCGAACGGCACATATTAATACAGCGGGTCCTGGAGACCTTCCCCCGCCAGCCGCTGCCCGCAGCCTGGCCCTCGGCACCGCCGCGGCAGCCGCTTCAGGCCCGGGGCAGGGCAGGTTTTGCCGCAGGTCAGCGGTGCTGACAGCGGTTTTTTTTTTTTTTCCTCGTTATTTTTTTTTTTTATGAATGGAGATTGTGGTATGCAAATGAGAGCGATTCACAAAAAAAAGGAAACATGGCGGCGGACCCGGCCGGCGGCCCCGCGGGCGCCGCAGCGGCTCCCTCCCTCCCTCCTTCCTTCCCTCCCTCCCTCCTTCCCCGCTCCGCTCCGCGCCCCGCTCCGCAGCCGCCACCGCGCAGTCCCCGGCTCCGCTCCCCCGCGGGGCTCGGCCTGCGCCCCGGGGAGCAAACCGCCCGGTTTTGGGGAAGAAGGTGCGCCCCGGGGGAGGCGTGGCGGTGGGAGAGCCGCCGTTCCCGGCGGGGGAGAGCCGCCCGCACCCCGCCGGCCGGGGCTGCTCCCCCATCCGCCCGCCGCTGCCACCGCTACAATGGGCGCAGCGCTCCCTCCCTCCATCGCCATGGCCGGCGCCCGCATCATTCATAAAAACCAGCCTCGGCGAGCACCGACACCGCAAACCCTAACGCCGAAGCCCGCAGCCATCAACCTTAAACTTCCCCATCGCAGGAAAAGTTTTAAAATGCTTTTATATGTTTTGTTTTGTGGGTTTTTTTTTTTCCAACGCCATTAAAGCACGCGGGTGTTTTCTGGCAAATATTTATCTCCTCCGACCCCGAACGTATGTCAAAGGCAGATTTACAGGCAGGGGGATACAAGCCGCACACACATTCTCCTCTGGATTTCCTCCAAACCAGTCACATTAAAAATATTAAGAGATGCTTGAAATGTCCCCTTCCTCAAAAAGGAAAAAAAAAAAAAGTAAGAAAAAAACAGAGAAGGAAAAAAAAAGTCCCAAGCGCTCATTAAAAGGGGGAAAAAAAAAAGGCTTTAGGGTAGGTTTAAGCTGTATTTACACTGACTGACTCATCCAATTAAAATTCAGGAGCAGTTTCCTGCAGGATGAAGCTCCCACACACTAGTTTCCATGTGAAATATCTACAAGTAATAGGATATTATCAGAGGTGGTACGTGCCGATACCTCTCCGGGCACTCAAAACCCATCCTCCCCCTCCAAGACACCATCGTCACCTGCACCGTCTTCTACCGGGCTTTAATTAAAGCACGCTTTCCCGGCCGCTGGCTCGCAGCCCTCCCGAACCAAGCTCCTTCACAAAGAGGGAGCTTCTGGGCTTCCATGTACGCGGAGCAGCAATGCGCAGGAGGCGCAGGGGGAGGTCAGCACACGTTCCAGCCCCGGGGGGGAGTGGGGGGGAAACACACACAAACACACACACACACCCCGAGCCCCAGCCCGACCCCGGGGCGGCGGGAGGGAGAACCGGCCGCTTTGCTTACTCGTTGTTAGAAGTCGCCGTCTCTTCGCTCATTTTCTCCTCACCGCGATCCGACAGGCAGACGGAGCAGCACCGACGCGGGCAGGGCGCAGCCAGAACTCACCAGAAACTTCACCATTGTTACCCCCCCGCCCCGGCCTGCCGCCCCCGGCCAGGGCACGGGCAGCGCTGGGAAGCGAGGGAGAGGGAAGGGGGGGAGCGATCTTTATCCTGGAAACACGAAATCCTGTTGTCCGGCGCTGGAGCGTATTTCCCCCCTGTCTTTAGAGATGATGATGATGAAGGTTGTGGTGGGAAACAGCAGCAACAACCCCCGGATCTTCTACTCTCGGGCTGCTCCCGGTTAGAGGGGAGCGGAGCGGCGGAGGCAGGGGAGGGCTCCCCGCCGCAAAAAGCTGCGCCGCACCGTCCTCCCGCTGCAGCTCATCTCCCGCTGCAGCCGCCTTCGCTGCTGCTGCTGCTGCTGCTGCTGCCCTCCTCCTCCTCCTCCTCCTCCTCCTCTTGCTGCTCGGCCGCCTCCCTGCCCGCCTCCCGCGCCCAGCCGGGGCAGGCGGCGGCAGAAATTCCTCCAGACACCGGAGCCGCCACAGGCCGGGGCAGGCGGCGGCGGAGGGGGGAGGAAGAGGGAAAAGGGGGAGGGATGGGGGGGGGGAGCCGAGCGGAGCTTGGCGGGGCTCTCCCACACCCTCCGGAGCGAGGCCGAAGCGCTGCGGAGGGCGGGCCGGCCCCAAGGAGAAGGCTGGCGACGGGGGGAGGGAGGCGTTTTAAACCAGCCTGGGGGTGGGAAGCGGGGAGAGGAGGGGGGGGAACGGGGACGGACGGAGGAGAGGGAGAGAGGATGCGTCACGGCTGTTTGTGTGAGGAGCGGAGCGGGGAGGGAGGAAGGGAGTGAAGAAGGGGAAACGGAGCTACCAGGGCGAGAGGCGCCCCCGGCCGCTGGACGAGGGAGGGAAGGAAGGAAGGAAGGAAGGAGGGAGGGAGGGAGGGAGGGAGGGAGGGAGCCCGCGGGGAAGTTCAGCGGCTGCGCTCCCTCCCCGGCAGCAGCAACTCCATTAGCAGCAACGGCGGCCGCCGCCTCGGCTCCGCGCCGCCGCCTCCGCCCCCCTCCTCACAGGAAAACTGGGCGGAAGCGTTGAGTTCAAGCTCCTTCCGCCGCCACAGCTTGATCCAAAATAACCACGGGGGGAAAGGGAGGAGGGAGAAGAGGGGAAAGGGGGGGAGAGTGATCCTGATCCTCCCTCCCTCCCTGCCGCCCGCCGCGGCCGCCCGGCGCTCGACTTTCCTGAAAGTAGTTCCTTCCTTCCCTCACTCCCTCCTCCACCCCCCCCGGCGCTGCCTCACGCGCTTCCCCAGGAGCCGCCGCACACGCAGGCACGGCGCCGCGGAGGGATACACGCGCTTCCCCACAACCCCTCTCCCTGCGCCTGAGGGTGCGGGGCTCGGCCGGCGGCGGGGGCCGCTCCCGTTCTGGGTCCTGTGCGGCGCGGGGCAGCCCGCACACCCGGGGCCGGTGTGACGGGAGCTGGCGGAGAGGGGGCCCGGCCTGCGGCGGCCGGGGAGCTGTGAGGGGGGTAGCGGCGGAGAATCTCTCCGCCCGCGGGCCGAGTTCCCTCTCTTTAACTACTTTTACTGAAGCCAAAGTGAATGTAAACGCCGAGTGTACGACAGCCTGCGGGGAGTGCGGGGGAGGGGGCTGGGGAGGCGGGACCCGCCGCATCCCGTTCGCGGTGGCAGCGGTGTACCCCGTCGTCGCCGGGGCCGGCGGCGGCGCTGGGTCTGCCCCGCTCCCCGCGGGGCCGTGTGTCGCCGGTGCGGTGGGGAGCCCGCGTGGAATGCGGTTCCTTGACTCTTTAAGCCCGTGAGCGGGCGGTGGGGAGGGAGGGTGCGGGGACCGCTGGCCCGCTGGGTGCCCAGCGGGATGGAGGCCTGGGCGGTTGGCCCGGGCGAGCGGCGGCCGCTGAACCCTCCGCGGGACCGGCGGCGGGAAACGCGCCGCTCCGTCTGATGGAGAAGCGGGGCAGCGCTGCGAACCCCGAGGACTCCGAAAGCCATGAGTCAGACCATCAAGTAAATCAGATTATAATAAAAGATTATATATTGCGGGTTTGTCAGTCGGCTGGATTTCGATTCCTTCCTGCCCAGTCTTTGTGTGCGTGGCCGGTAGCCCTCAGAGCCTGGCGTGCGTGCGGAACCCCGTGAGAGACATCGCTTCCCCGATGCACATTCATTATCCTCAGCTTCCCGTGTACTCCCTCACCTTTTTTTTTTTTTTTTTTTTTTTTTTCTCCAAAAGCCTTCGCTGTCAACTCTAATCCCGTTTCAGCCTTTCCTGGAACTGCGGGATTCCTCCCCGGCTCTGGCGGTGTCGGAGGAGCGGCGATGAGCTGTTCTCTTTTCCTGTTTGAAAAAGATGGGGCGAGCTCCCCTGGCGATAATAACGTGGCGGGTTCCCACACTACAGCGAGTTGGCTGCTTTTTCCCAAGGAAGGGAGAGACTGGGACATGGGAAATCGGGAGAAGGAGTTGACCCTGTTTCAAGGGAACCCGGAGTGCCCCGCAGCACCGTCGGCCAGGGGCAGGGCAGTATTGCATTTAGCCTGAAAAGCAAATTCTTCCTTTTCACCTAAGGTTTAAAATACAATTTGTCCATGGGTTTTTAACAACATCCAAATATTTTTTTCTTGAAGACTTTTTCTGTGAGATGGAAAACTATAAGAAAATGTTACAGCGAGGAAAAAGCATATATCATTTTATTCGGGTTTTTATTTTGAGGGGTGGTTAGTTAAAGCATTTTAAGCACAGATTTATCTTCTAGCAGGCAAGAAAAGGAGCGTTTTGCTGCAGTGTTCCAATGGCTGGAAATTCCATGTTTCTATAAGAGGGCTCTACCATAAGCATAATGGAACAATGATAGTGAACTGCTATCACCTGAAGGGCCTAAGCCCCATGTTTCGAGCAGTACACAGCTCAAACCTGCCATACCAATGCTTGTTTCCTGCTCTGGGATGGCTTCTGGAGGAAAATTTCCAATTTTGTAAATTATTTTTTTTTTTCTGAAAGAGGACACTCAAAAATGGATCAGTTATTCATGGCACAACCTAATCCAAATACTAAAAATACATTACAAACCTGTTTTTTTTACAATTTTACAACTCCCATGAATCAATTTGAGTATTAGATGGGATCCCCCTCAAGTGTTGAAACGCAGCTCTGGGAACGTGGTATTATTCTACTTAGCAATGAGAATCCTTTTGGAAAACTTCCTGTTCTTTTGGCTGGCAGATAATGTGACTTCTGGCTAATATAATTCTCATTTTCTACTGACTTCAAAGTTGGAATATTTAACATTCTGTAAGATAATGGTTTTGTTAAGATAATTTAATATGATCCTATACAAGAATACTCAAGAATCAACTCAGTTTGTCAGGTGTGGTATAGCTCTTTTCAGATGCACTTGAAGAGACATGATGATGATGACAAGAAAGAGCATTAATCTGGGATTTTATTTTAAATTCCTTAAATATATTTGATGTAAAAATAACTTTCATCATGGCAATTCAATAAAATGAACTGTTTTGTAATATGCCACAAATAATTTCAAATAATTTCCGTCTCCTTTAAGGTTTCTGTGAGTGTCTTTATTAAGAATAAAGTGTATTCAGTTGTCAGCTGAAAACGTGAGACTCATCCTGTGATTTTTAATTGCCTGTGTGGAGGAGGTAAGGGGAGAAAGTCCCACTGCTTCTTCACCTGCGGTGGCTTTTCAACTTGTCCATGTAGTCTTGTGTTGCAGCCTGTGTAGCAAAGGTCTTGCAAGTACTTTCTCTCCCTTCACCTGAATATCATGAAGAGGACAGAAGATTTGCGCTGGTCTGTGTCTCGATTTCGAAATCCTGGTTGTTTAGCTCTGCCCAGGTTGAAATCAGAGAACACAATCCCGGAGTACAGGGGTCCTTTTGCTGAGCAGCAGGTGGTTTCAGGGCCTTCCAGGTTAATTTTTTTTGGAGCAGAAAGAAGTGATCAGGTGTTTTCAACATAAATGGGCTTATTTCAGAAGTATGAGTGAGTCCTGTTTGTGCAAACTGGTGACACCATTCAGAAACCTCAGACAAATGGTCGCTCTGTGTCCCATGTGCTTTGGGGTCTTGACTTTCTGTAGTACAGGGATGACTCCTTAGCTAGAGACAAGTAATGCCCAGTATGGAATGGAACATTTAAAATGATGATCTTTTACATTGCTTTTGATGTTTTCCTACATCCAAAGCCTACTGTAGTTGCACTTTACAAAAAATAGTTTATACCTCAGTGCTGTTGCTCTGCTGTAACATTTTGATACTGTGGATCTCTGAGGTGCAAGTATTCTCTGGTGGCCTTGCTCCCAGAGGCTCTTTTAAATGAGAAGCGGGGAGGTGACAGTTACTGCTAATGGAAAAGGAAGACAATGTATGTAATTAGGAAGGCAAGTAACATACAAGGAGAAATCTCTGTAAGAGAAATAATAACCTGTACTCTGAGTTTCTGTATTTTTGTAACTTGTGCACATCTGTGCTGTGTGTCCTTCTGTGACTAGCACTGCTCTGAAAAGTGCTCAGTTAACCAGGAGTAATTATGACGAGGCAGCAGTCTGCTCTAGGTTGCAAAACACACTGAGTTGACTATTGAAGCATTTCTCACATTCCACTACTGATGTTGATCCAGCCTCCATTTGGCCCATTCCTTGAAATGGTTCCGCGTGTGTCTGGGAGCATCTCTGGTGAAAGAGGTGGCCAGGGGTGGCCCTGGAGAGTAGCAGGACTCTGAGTCTGCAGCCAAAGACTTATATATAGAAGATGTATTAGGGGGGTTAGGTTGCATAATTCTGCTCGGCATCTTAAAATCCATAATAGGATCAGTGGAAGTTAAGTAATGTCAGATTAGTTGGTCATTGCAGAACTTAAGTGACCACTTCTTACTTGAGGTTTTAACTCCTAAATATGGAATTTTTGAACCCTGGCCCCGCAAAACACAGCAATGCTTATATTTATATCCAGATGCTAATGATAAATTTACCAAAAATGGATGTTGGACAGACACTCTGCCATTTTGAGGAAAATTATTAGAGGTCACTTGGGAATTTCTTCTGTAATAGCTTTTATTCAGAATCCTAGAGTAAGTTAAACACTGGGGTGTCATTATCTTAATAAGGATTTAGCTAAACCAAGCTGATTAAATCTTTATTAGTATTTCAGCAAAGTCAGATTTTGTTAAGTTCTAACCAGGAATCCTGTTATTGCATACGGGATAAAAAAATTGTTTGTTCTGCTTGATGTTACTGTCTCAAAAAACGTTTTCCATCATGGTACAAAATCATATTAGAGTCAAATCTGTACCAATTCAAATGTGTTTGAGATGAGTCTAACTCATCAGAATATCAGAGTTTTGTAAGTTGTTTCAGTTACTGATTTGTAATAACCTAGAACTGTTTATACAATTGCTGCTCGGTGGGGGAAGACTGGAGACCCAGGTGGGAGGGCGGAGGGCATTGTCTGTTTTCAGCTGTGTCAGCTGCTGTACCTTTGATGTGGCTGATGTGCACAGCAATCACAGCCGTGATCTGTGGTATCAGTGGTTCAGTAACTTCATTCTCCCCTTTTTGGGCATGCTCACAGGATGTTTTGGGTTAAGCATATGTTTGGTTTTTGCCATACCTTATACGCCTTAAGGTATGGCCAGCCAGGGCAGTGTTGCCACTGAAAGAAGCAGCCTCACCTTCCTCCTACTCTGCTCCCTTCCCTATCTAGCACCTTAGCTGGCCCAAATATTTGCGTGTTGAGCGCACAAAGTCCCAAATATATTCAGAAATTACCATGGTGCCTGCTGGCCAGCAACAGGGGGCAGATTCATTGCAGTCCTTTCAGTCTGTATAAAATAGGAACCGGAGACACATTTCTGTTCCACACGCAGGAACGTGTTGTCTAGGGGAAACTGTGGTCTAATGCTCCAAACACAGAATGACCTGTCAGCAGTTCTGGTTCTCCTCCCAGCCCTGCCACCCCTGCGCTGGGAGATCTTTGACAATTCATTTCAAAATCTGCAGGGTATGGCACGATCGAACCAGAGCTTGCAATAGAGTTGAAG
Organism: Scolopax mira; assembly: GCA_004320125.1. Lineage (NCBI taxonomy): Eukaryota > Metazoa > Chordata > Aves > Charadriiformes > Scolopacidae > Scolopax > Scolopax mira. Next base: position 253,139 of record BJBW01000187.1, read on the forward strand.
AGATTTCAGCTGAGGGGCTGTGGTCAGTTGTATGCAGACTTTTAATTCATTTCAGGGCACTTCAGCTGGGAGATTAGTTTCATCCACCACTGCAGGGAGTTAAAGCAAACCCGTTTCTTTCGCAGTAAAACAAACAAGGAGCATTTACACAAACGTTTAATATGTTCAGCCATGAGGAAGTATGTTCCTACGTCACTCAGCTTCCATGGGAGGACAATTCTTACTCCACCCTGACTTCTCTCACTTCTAGAACTGAGGATGGAAATATCCACCACGTTTCTAAAGGTGCCTCAGAGATTCAAACGGATACATAACTCTCTCAAGCTTTTCCATTCCCATAGAAGCAGGAAGGAATCAGACATGGATATGCAAGGTCTGAATGGAGTGTTAGCTCAAGCACAAATGAATGTTGTCTTCTTCTAAAGCACAGTCTTCGCACCACTGCAGGTTACTCCAGTGTCTTCTTCCACCATGCTTGTTCTTGCCATTGTATTGAAACTGTTTAATTTAAAAGAATGTTAAAAGCTGAGACTTTCTGCATTTTGCTTGTTTCTTTTCCTCTGAATGGGCTTGTGCTGCAAACCGGTGTGACAACTGAACTGTACGTGCCGTTATTTCTAGGAGCCACACAGAGTTGTGTTAAATTAACTAATGGCATGATTATACTATCAAACAAATTCAATTAAATTGTTATACATGCATGATGACTCTTGTAGAAAACCTTTAACTCAGGGAAGGAGAGCAAAAATTTAAACCAGCAATATAAACTACTTTAAAAATCAAGCATCCAATATAGAAAAAACTTTCTGGTATTTATACTGCATGTTTCCATTCCTCCCTCTTTACTATGAAGCAAACCCATCCTTTTATTTAAAAAATCACTTTCTTCTTAAGGAATGGAGATTATGAACATTATTTTAGAATTATAGCGTACTTCAGATCTAGGATATTTTAAGTTCCAGTTGCCTAAGAGATTTTTCTTTTGCCCAAGAAGGTCTTGAGGCAAAAAGTCTTCTTGCTTACTTCCCCAATTCAAGCTCATCATGTGTAACCCTAGAAACTCAGGGCTTCTAGTTAGAAACCAGCACTTGGACTAGGATGTGTCTCTGGGTTAGTGACTAGCTTAGACCAGGCACCTGACTTTTAGGTGGGTAAACCTAGCCTACTTACAAGCGCTTTCTGTACTTTAAAAAATGATCCGTCTAGCAAATGGGTGTAATACTCTAGGGTCTCTCAGATCCTGAATTGCTCTGATGTCTCTCAGCTGAGAAATAAACCAAGGTCACTGATTAGCAGTGTTTATTAAAAGCCCCGTGGCACTTTTTGCCCGAGCTGACTATAGATGGGTAATCACATCCACGGTTACATAATGAAGATAAACATTCCACGCCATGATGAACTCTCCTGCTGTGAAGCATAAGCCACCCACCAACTGCCTGCTTTTAGGAAGAGCCCTCTCTATTACATAAGTGTTCAGTATGGGGGTTTCTTGCACCTGCCTCTGAAGCATCTGGTACTTGTCACCTTCAAAAACAGGATTCGAGACTGGATGGACAACTAATCTGAGCCAATCTGGCAATTTTTATGTAACCGAGGGCTCGTTGTGACAGGAGGACGTGTCATAGTTCTCACTGATGTATCTGCTGAGTTCCTAGGGCTATTTAAAATGTGTATTGTATGCTCTTCCTTAAAAGTTCATTTTTAAGCTTCTTGATACAAGGTAATATTGTAGGAATCACTATACAAATGTGCAAACGAGTGGGACTGTATTCATATGTGTGATTGTGGGTGACTTTTAAGTACATTTCTGTTCATGGAGAAGCAATGAATTGCTAGCAGAGGAAGTGGGAGTACTATTACATAAGTCGGAGCTATCCAGGATATCTTTAACTCCTTCTCGTGTGCTTTGTGCATTTTTCCTTTCTTCGTGGCAAGGGCAGAACAGGTGTAACTATTTAACATTGGCCGTGTCTCACCCCAGATTCAACTCCTCCCAGCAGTGTTTAGCAGGTGTGGATTCCCGATTGCTCTCATAAGCGGATCACGCAAAAATGCTACCAAAATGCTTGAGAAAGAATACACACAAGGGATGTCTATCAGGGGATTTTACCATTTATAGGAAGAAAAAATGCAGATACCTTCTATTGAAGTAACTGCTTTGATTTCAAAGTAATCTTAAAATCCTAGATGGGGAACCTGTTATTTTTCATTTGAATGTATTAGGCTGCGGGATGGTAAATGGTCATATTTAAATCAAAGTATTTTATTTCTAGCTCGTATTTAAATCTCACTGATGTTTCTGAGAATTAAGCACATGCATAAAGCTAAGCGCATTCTTGACTGCTTTGTGGCTTTAGGATAGTGTAACTTGCTGCCTGTATTAAAACATGTCTAAGTTTTTCCTAAACAAAAATCTCGTAGTACACAGCAACACAGTGAAACATTTTATGGTGGGACATTAACAGTACCATACCTAATTGAAACATAATGCTCTTTAAATAAAAAAATTGGCAGCGTTAGATGCTGTATACATTTTCCTTGGTAATGATATTTAATATTTGGATTAATCTGAAGCTCTCCAGCCAATAGACTTCATGAAAAGCTCTCCAAACATTTTCGTCCGTTGCTGTGGGTTCCAAATGTATCGGCTCTTTGTCTTTTTCCTGGTTGTACTGATTGCTACTGTCACTGAGTCACACAGCTTGCTTTGGGCCTGCAGCCAAGCTGATTACAACAACAACTTGTGAACCATAAAAAGGTAGTCTCAGATCTCAAAGAGAGATGAATTATAAAGAAAAAGGACACACAGGATCCATCTGGAGAAAAAAAAAAAAGGACGCCAAAGGTATTTTTGCCCATTCCCACTACTTTCTCAAGAAAGAAATTAGTTACCAATGGTGAAATTAATTCTTTTGAGACATCACAGGGGCAGCTAAAAATGAAAAAGATGTTGAAGCTGTGTGTAGTCTATCAGATGTTAAGGCAATACCTGTAGGTGCAAAGATCACAGACTCACCGGTTTAGGGGCAAAGGCGCCAAAATAATTTCTTAGTTACTTTCAGTGTATTTCAGTGTTATTTATTTCTCAGTAAAAGGACTGCTCATCAGCTCTCTGGGAATATTTGATATCTCCAGCGTGTAAACAATAAAACTAACAAACTTCTTTCTATAATAACATCTACAGGGATGATCTTTCTACAATGGATGGCACATATATCAAGTAGGAATGAACTAAGCTGTTGTCTTTTGTGGGGCCTGGAAAGTCCTATTATTACAAATAATACCACAGCCTTTTTGGATGACTGACTAAAAGGTGACACAGCGTGGCTCACATAAATCATTTTGGGGAAGAAAATACCTGAGTTCCAATGTTTTAACCCGTATATTTTAATTGCATCAATTCAGTGGGGATTGGGTATACAGATAACTTTTAAAGGTTTCAGTCCATCTGGTGAAACACCACTTCAATTTAAAAATGAAATTGTGCATTAGATAAGGTAAAAGTATTCTATGTCATAAAGAGCAAGACATTAATTTGATGTATGTGGCTCCACTGACATGAGCACCTATAGGTTATACAACTTCTTTTCTGTAGTGACCAAACTTTATGTTAGAACAATACAACTTGTTTCTCCTCCATATTCCCAGTGGGAAGCTGATCTCTGTCTTCATTCCCTAATCAGGAGAAAACATCCTGATTTCCAGTCTAAATTTTGATATAGCCTATGAATGCATTCCTCTTTTTCTTTGGTTATAGCAGATTGGTAGCTCAGATAGTGTTGTTGTATCCAATTAATGTACATGTCATTCTCCTCCTGAGTAGTCTCTAGCTGAGGAGCTCAGATTCTATAGTAAAACTTCTGTTCTTATTTTTTAAATGCTTGATTTTCGCCATTTCTGGCAAATTTCATGTCATTTCTGTTATTCCAGTCCTCGAAGTTATTTAGTTTTTCTGGTGTGGTATCCTCCTCTGTTGTGATCACTTAGCTTTTGTCAGTCCATCTCATAACCACAGATGTTTCTGTGACATCTACACCCATCCAGATACAAGTAAGGCTGGTACCAAGAGCAGTGCTTGAGGAACTCCAATAGCTGCCTCTCGTCCAGCTCAATGCTTTGCTTTCAACATTTGGTGAGAAACATCTGCACTTTGTAAGGTGACATGGAGACCACTGCTCCTGCGTGTATTTTTAAATGAGATTTTAAGATGCATTTTGTACACAGAAGAAGTAAAGACAGTATAACTGATTTTTTTTTGTCAAATAAACTAGAATCCCCATTAAAGTCTTTAAAGCTATTTTGGTCCATCAAAGTTCCCCCTGCTCTCTCTGGATAATAACATTTGCAGGCAATTCAGTAGTTTATATGAGAGCATTTTAACAACTTCAGAAAAATTAAGGGCAAATAAAAATATTAATATTCAGATTAAGTATAAAGAAGTATAATCTAACTTTGATGCTTCATTTGATTTAGAATTTGGATTAGAAGGCATCAGAAAACCTACAGCTCATCTCCCCTTTCATTCAAGTTTGAATAAAAACTATTAAAGTAAAACTAAAAGGCTTTGTGAGAAAGAAGGTCTTCAGGTACATTCAGACCCAGAAACTCAAATACCTCTTGGAACAGTAAGGCAGAAACCATACTTACTGTTTTAGTTTAATCTGCAAATCACAAAGCTGCATCAGAACTAGCAACAATTTATATAATTCTTTACAGTTTCAGTATACAGGCAAGACATAAAGACTAAACCAACACCTACTATCTGCTTTCTCTCATTTCTTAGCTTGTAAATTGTTTAAGGTAGGGCTAGTTTTAAGATTATTCTGTTTCCATAGTGCTTAGAAAAATGGGCTCTTATTCTTAGTTGGCACTATTGTGGGAAACACCGTTTCTGGAGAAGTATGGACAGATACTGCCCTGTTATCAATGAATCATAGGTAACAGTAATGCTTTACATATTTCCTCTTACCTTCCACATTCTGTAAAGATTTAAAAAAACCCAAAACTTCTACTGCAAATAACAAAGTACTCGTATTTGCTGTACACAAGAGCAGTGTTCATAATGTAAAGAATAAATCCAATTCACAAATATACAAAAAATTTAGTTAGGTTTTAGAAACTATTTTTAATTCTTACCATCATACACACAAGCTGCAACACATATGATAAGACATTCCTACATCTCTGATCTGTGTAAGAAGAGAAGGGGATTTTAAACCCTATTCTTGATTTTCTGAGATTGATTAAAATGCTCCAGCACAGCTGAATCGTGCAGGTGTAAATTGTCTGTGTGTGGGAGGAAGAGACAGAATTGCTTCTCTTCAGCCTGATCTGACTTACACTACAGCAAACAGCCTTTTCTCCTTTTTGAAATGTGTGGTAGTCAAGAAGCATCCTGCTCCTCTTGTGATCTGGGGTACTGACAGAGTGTTTCCAGTTATTCATTCTCGATGGGAAATGCAGACAAGTACAATGCAGAACACATGGCTGGAAATGTGCTCTGGGTTTTTGGTGGAATTCTTCCATCACTAAATCAATCTTTCCCTAAACGCCTGTGAAGTGCCCCTATTTTTAAGCTGTCTTTCACACACACAGGCACTAATTCACAGACACACATGCATATAAAGCCATGTGCACAGACACAGGTGTGCACAGACATGCACACATAGGCACCAACACACATCTCAGTTGTTCCTGAGAAATGACGTGTTTATAAATTAATAAACCTTTTCAGCCATTTTTTCCCCATGATTTTATACCCACTTGTCAGGCTTTGATGCAGTTGGTGTCAGAGTGTCTATGGGGCTCAAAGATCTGGGCTTCATTGCACTAGCCATTGAGTGTGCACACGGAGAAGAATAATCCAATAAAGAGTGGAAGTCGAGTAGTGTTTACAGACAGAAATGGGAGGCACCTGCAACTGTTACTTGTCCATTGCCTGGAGAAGGACAGGGAGACTAGACTGCAAGTGAGCCACCTAGGTCATAAGCCTGAAGACGTGTGTTGTATAATTTTTCCTGCTGTGATTTGCCCAAGGTTGTAGTGAGTCTCTGTGGCAAGAGCATGAATTGATTCCAGTTCTCTTGCTTTTAGTCTAATATGTTAACCGCAGATTATTCTCCTACTGTTACTAGAAAATATGGACCTGAAAATGCTGTGTATCTTAGATTGCTGGGAACTGTTACTTGGCTTGACTGGCTATCAATCAATTTAACAATAAGAGTCGGCATACTAAAAGTGGATTGGTAAAGCATTTTGGGAAACTAAGAAATTTTAAAAGCCCCAAGAGGGAATCAAAGAGCAAAACCTTTTGGAAGTCAGTGGAGGGAGCATCTGATTGACATATATTTTATAGAGAACTCAAATCCACCTAGTGTGCAAGTTAATGTAAAAGCAAATAATCTTTGTTTTTTTCAGTTACTTAACTGAAAAGAAACAGAAAGAAACTTGCTGTTCGCAGAGCACGGACTACAGAGAGACCTGCAAAGGGTTGTCCAGTGGAAAATACATTTTGAGGATGTTCTTTAGACCTTTGTCTTTTTAGATTCCTAATGAAGCCTTGAGGTATTATCTCTTTGCTGACATGCCCTCCTGAATGAATGCAGCAATTAGCTCTATTAAAATAGCCAATACCATCTGAGCAGCACTCCTATAACCATAGTTCAGGTTTCAATACAGAAAAAGAAAGTATATTTTTCTTCAGGAATGAGCAGGAGTTAAGCAAATGGTCATTCAGCACGTTTGTCTCTTGTGCACCCTGATCGGAAAGATTTTGCTGTGGTGTGTTTCTGATAGGATAAATGGTATTTGATAAAAAGTTTTTAAAAGTCCAGGAATAGACAAATTGGGTAGAAAGAATCAAGAAGTGCATTTTTCTTGGTCTGGTGCTAAATGTCTTAGTACTTACAAGCTTTCAAAGATCAGCTGCTGTTTTTTGCAGTGGAGAACTTGGAAACAATACCAAGAAATGAATTTTTGCTGGTTTTTATTACTTTAGCATTTATGTAGTTAACATTGACTGTAACAGCTAACTTGGACTTTCAGGCAGTAATTATGCATGGCCTACTATTCCTGTATGTGTTTTCAAGTGGTATGTCTTATGCATCCTACTGGCAGGAACTTTCTGTCCTACGCTGTATTAGTCTTCTAACAAATGTTACAAATATTCAACCTGCCAAATATGCATATGTTTATATGTACATGTTCAATTTTGCTTCTAGAAATGTTATTGTCTTTTTTATGGGTTACAAAAGGTTTGGGATCAAATTTCTGCCTGTTGTGAGAATGTAAAATCATATTACTGGAGGAACATTAGCTTATGGCAGCCATAAGTGTATATGAAATGTAAAGGCAACATATTGTTCCAGATTACAGAAAAAAATGCTCTTTGGTATCTTCTTCTGCCAACCCAGCAGTGCAAGGCACATTTCTGGAGGAAAGACATAGTTACTGGGAATATATAGTTTTGCAATAATTCGCTCAGAACACACTCTTGATCTCCTGTTTTAGTTCTAAGTTAAGGCAGTCCTGAAGCGATCTGACCTTGGGAACAACAACTTCAGGACTTGGGAGTCCCCTCTTGCCACTACTAGTTCTCTGAACATTTCATCTGTATTCAGCGAGATTCAGCTAGATCAGGGAGATTTTCCTTTGTCCTTTAATCCTTCCACAACTCTTTTCCCTTCCACCAATAATGTCAATGCTGTTGGTTTTTATTTTATTTTCCATGAGTAATACAGTCATAATCAATGGATTTCAAGATTGGTGAGCAACTGATATTTGCTTTGGGATTACCCCAAACTGTCAGACCATTACTATCTCCTATGTTGGCCGTGACCATATAATAGCTACTGTATGGTGATTATTTATATTAAATGAAACACATGGAAGAAGCTTTGTCAACATCTTAATGAATCTTCTGGGAATGATTCTCTCGTGGTTCAACTGTCTTGCTGTAGCTCCCAGATCTTTCAGTTTCATATCTACTACTTAGTTTTCCACAGATTTTTGTCATTTGCTCACAGAAAAGTTGAAGAAATACAAAGTTCAAGAGTGGATGTATTCTGTTGCTTTCCAAATCTCACAAAGATTCTTCAAACACTGTAGACCACAACAAATTTCTTAGGCAAGTCAAGCTATTGTAAATGAAAAAAATCAGATACAAAAAAAAGATGATGTAAAATTATATACATTTATGATTAAAGTGCTCTTATGGAATACACAAACACAAGATATGCTGCTCTCAAATTACTCACAGGATTGCTAAAGAAGTCATCCTGCTATTCTTAGCAACAGTTCTGAGAACATTTCTTTTGCTGTACAATTCACAAATAAATCATACTTCATCTCAAAACCCACAGACACTCAGAAGCTCGTTCTGGGCCACATTTGGATTGATTGGGATACCCCATTCAATGATTTTGGATGAATTACTGAATCTTTTTGAGCATAACTACCACCCAGACAATAGAAATAATGCTATCTCTTATTGCTGACTGAATAATCACTAGCTGGAAAAAGCAGTAGCTGCTATCAGGCAATAGACAAAAAGCAGGAGAGTCAATATTCGTCAGCCAGTGTGATGAAGAACAAAACTGGAGTAGTTTTCTCTATCTTCAAATAATTCTCTTTCTTTTTAATATGACATTTTTAACACGAGAATGAATAAGTGTATGGTTATTTATGTGGAGGCTCTGTACATAAATCTCAGGTTTCACCTTATAAAGTGGGATCAGCATTTGAAGTAAAATCCCTTTCCTGGTCAGCTTGTCTGCAAAATATATTTTAAGGAGAGATCCCCTATACAGGATACAACTTCTAGTCCTGTTTGTATACGCTTGAAAGCTCTCTTTCTAGATTTCAAAAACCATCCCTGTCTTGGCTTCACTCTTTTCTGATTTCATACTCTGTTCTTCCCATCCCATCCATTTCCCAGTTTTCAATTTTTCTCTCTCTTCTTTTTCTGCCCTTTTCTTCTGTGAATCATTCTGTGTGCAGTAGACATCCTTTCTTCCAAACAAATGTGGCCAATAATTCTTACATGGAAACTGGAATTGGTGAAAATTGGAATAATGTTCCTGAAAAAGCTACAAAAATTCAACATTTTCATAATGGTTTCACTGAAGATATTAATTTCTCCTTTAGGCACATTTCCTCTGCGATGTATTAGTCATTTACTACATTGAGTCTGGTATAAAAATCTGTCAGATTTTTCAATGCAAAAATATATGAATAAACAAATTCTTAACAATCACAAAGAAGAGTTATATCTTCAAAGAAAACAGAAATATCCACTAAGACTGTCAGGTACACTAATGGTCCCTTAGACTTCCCTCAGACTATTTGCATGAGAAAGCCTTCCCTAGCAAAGCCATGCAATCATACAGTGCAGAATATGCCTACGAGGCATATGCTTGGGGTTTATTTTACCACTTCCATGTTGTGCTATTTTGGCATGACCATTAGGCTTTTGAGGTCTGAAACAACCCTACAATAAAATGCTATTTTTTTAGTATAGTTATAAAACACTCACAGCATGAAGTCCATCACTGCCTCCTCATATACCACAAGTTAGGAAATGGTGTGGGATCACATTTGCCTGTTGCTATTTTCTTAATGTAATTTGTGGGGTTTTTTTAGTTTTTTGTTTTTTCATTTACAATCCGTGTATTTTCCATAGAGGAGGGTGAGCTATCAGAAATTAACATGCAAAAAGCTACTTTATATGAAAAAGAGACAAACAAACAAACCAGAAAAAGAAGTCTGACACCAGTGCTATGTTCTGTGAGGAACTGGAATGAAACACACTGAATAAAAAGTAACGTGTGCCCATTCTTCCTCTTGTATGGGGTGCAGTATTAGATGCTATCTGAGGTTAGAAAACAGACAAAACCAAATCTACATATGCAACTAATTTAATCAAAGAGATGGGAGGGGTGACTAGAACAGATCAAATGCCAAAACCATACTCTGCCACAAGAAAAAGTGTGGATCTGGGAGTGGAGTGGATAAAAAATTTAGTCCATATGGTCTAATTATTGATGTTCAATGCCTTTGTCATCTGACAAGCACAGGGAGATGCAACTGAAAGTACGTTGTCCTGACTGAATTTTCTGATGGTTGCTTTACCCATATTTCTCTTTAAAGAGTGATAAATCACCGAGGACTACTACAGAACAATGTTCTCTTCTTATTCAAAAAAAGGCTTGTGCCTCCAGTCCCCTCCAATTGTAGGTTAATACAAAGTCTATATAGAGAAGTTTGTAGCTTATTATAGAGTCTATGGACAAGAGAGCATGGGGTGTTTCTTACTGTGCAGGATGGTCTGCTTGGATGTGGCACCTAGAGGGGTCCTTTAAGCAACGTAAATTTTCTTTTGATCCTGGCAAAGATTTGGCTGTGAAACCACATTGTCCTTGCGAGAGCCCTCAGGTCAGGGTAAGCTTTCTGCTGACAGGACACGCGCTGCGCTTGCCCAGGGGAAGTGGTAGGAATTCCCATGTTTAGAGAACTGGGCCAGGCAAGCTCTAGAAAATGGACCTTGCAGTGATGGAGAGACTGATGAAATATTTTCACACTGATACTGTTTACAGTATCCCAAATTCTCTAGGATTATAAAATAAGGATTGTGAAACACAGGGACAGACCCTTTGATGCCTAGGAGCAGGCAGGAAAAGTGAACAGGAGGTCCCAAACAACCTAGAATTCATGGTTTTAGCTGTCACAAAGTACTTAAATAGTTGATATCATTGCGATTAGCTCTCACAAGCTACGACTTCAACCTGGGAGTCGTGCAGCACGGAGACATTGCTGGCAGTGTTTATCTCGGGGTTCAGTTTGGCACAGGAGGATGGAGGGGCCATGGGACCTGACTGGCTGGTAGCACAGCACAGGTCAGCTGCACTGTGAACAACATGCTCTTCATCCTCCAGGATGTCTCGTTGTTCTTCTGGTGCTTTATCACATCTGCATGGGATGTGTTTTTTCCCACTATGAGAAATAAATTTAACTCGCAGTACTCTTATTACTCAAATGGGGTGAGGCATAGATGTTTAATATCAGTGCGGGCTTTTTTGGAAAGCTTTGTAGATTATGTTTCCTGCTGTGTTCAGAATTCTCATATGCTCAATAAAACAGTTTCTACCTCTGTCCACCCCCCCAGGCAATCACAATTGCCAATTTTCAAATCAAAATAACTCCAGCTCTTTTGAGCTTCTTCCTCTTAGAAAAGGCATATCCAGTGCCAGTACTAATAAGCAGATTTAGTGCCAAGCTTCTGCTAGGTTCAGTCACATATTTTAATCAAACTTTCAGAATTAAGCAGAGAACTAAGCACACTTCTTCCACTATTAATTTTTTTAAATGAATTATTCAGTAAGTATAAAGCAATATTTGGCTACTGTATGCTGTGTTAGATAGCTGCCCCCTCCTGTAAGGCATAAGTACAAATAGTAAAGGAGATGTTTAATTCAGGCTCAGGTTGTTAATCTATTGTTATATAAAATTTTTTTCAGGTAGGCCTGTAGCTGGCATCTCCACTTATGGGCAAGAATGTTTTAATTCACAAAAGGATTAAACATTCAACTGAATGTTTACATGAATTTTACCAGCAAGTTCAAGAAGATCGAGATCAGCTCTCAAGCAAACTATTGGAAATCTAAGCCAATGCAATTTTACTACCCAGTTTTTTATCACTTCTGTGTTATTGGTTGCAGGTGAGTTCTAGTCCATGAAAGGGCAAGTATCTGTAATTTAACCGTCTAAGAAAGGTGCTTGTGTACAGGCTGCAGCTTGCACCTCCTTACTTCAGTGAAAAGAACATAAAGAGCTCTGATCAGTGCAGGGAGCTATATTGTGCTCTAGAGCAGTCTAATCAATTGTCAGGTTTTAGTTTCCAAATCAAAGCGGTTTTTTTGACATTCAAGAACAAATCTATATGCATACAAAAGTCTAATTTTCAAAGGAATTCAAATAACTTAGAAATAACTCTGTTTACTAGGAAAATAAGCAAACCCCAAGCCATGAAAACCAGAAATAACAATTGTTTTCCCAGGCTGAAATGAGTTTGAAGGGAAATTTAAGTACTGGCTATAATTTCATGCAAAGTGGTTAAAGTATTACCATTATAGTTCTGAGTGTTTGTCTTTCCTCTGCATGAAGGTAATGATAGTCAGACCGACACCAATCAGAATAATTAAATCATATGGTGATAATACAGTCAATAAAACATTAGAAACAGAATCATATAGTTTCTTTCATTGATTCTGCATGGCATGTTCTATGGCTAAGTATAAAAATGTCAATGAGATGCGTAACACATTATCATGCAAATATTACATGTTAAATGAACTGAAATCTGATCATTTAATTAACAGCTATCTTGCTGTATAAAGGACTTTAACTACACTTGAGTATATTAAAACATACTGTGAAGATTTCCTAAGTTTTAAATGCGCATTTCATTCAGCAAGCAGGGAATAACTCTGCTTGTGTGTCATATTATTATCCTGGAACTTCTGCTTCCTAGCAAAGATCGATCAGATTGGTTGCACTGTTAAGACTGAAGTGTTACAAATTTAGGGAAACAAATTTCAGATTGGATATCTGTGCAGATTTATGTTTTCATCTTAATGTATGTATGTGTTTCTGCACACCCATGCACACCCAAGCACACAATGGAAGACAGAGAAATGTAAGTAACTTACAAATAAGTAACTTATAAATAAGTAACTTGATAGGACATCTGCATACAGAGAGAATGTTATCTTAAGGACAATGTAAGAGCTTTACCTACAGCTTTGCCATAATGGAAGAGGCTATGCTGACTGTATATTTTTTTTACAATGAGGGTAGGAATGTTCATATAGGCCCCCTTAAGGTAGATTTAGACAAGGTCAGTGAAGGAGTTCATGTGCTGTAGAGAGTTAATGCTCACCCTTAACCTGAGTTAGCCTATTTTTAGTGCTCGGGAAAAGAGAATCAATGTAATTGGGTCAGGTTTGGAGTAGCAGTTCTCCACTTAGGGACAAGTAATAAAGCATGGAAGGTAGCACAGTTACCAAGGGTTTCAGGAAGTGCTTAGTTCTGGTTAAAAGATGGAAAATAAATAGGTGAACTGATTTTTTTCATGAAAGAAAACAATTTCAGGCTAGTAATATATCATAAAACACAAAAGCCATTTCAGAGTTTCAGAGTACAAACAGATATTTTATAACTGAACATAAGCAATTGTAAGCTATTGCCTGACCAATTGTGTAATTCTGAAATAGAGCTTTACAATCACGTTGTCCCACAAAAAAATAAATACAGAGAGAGAAGTTTATCTTACTCTGATACCTGCCAGTCTCCAGCTTTGTCACTCTTCTTTCCTAAAGAGACCCGTCAGGCTGCTAATGTGTTAGCACTTATATTAACATTATTTTTAAGAGTTCATGCCATGTACATGCTTCAAAAACTGCTGCTGGTAACAGGCTGGGTTCTAAACAGAAACCTGCAACAGTAGTTTCCTCTGACAAATGTCAAAAAACCAAGCCAGGTTTTGCTAATTCTGTAAGGACAGTAACCCATGTGCTTCCATGCTGCTGTAGGTCAGTACAGGTTGGCTTTTGCCCAGTAATCCAACTTTTCTCAGGTCTCGGACCATGAACATTTGGGTGTTCTTAGTAAAGTACAAGCAGTAGAAACTGCTTGGTATTTTGCACATGAAGGAAAATATGAATAATAACAATAACAACAACAACAATAATAAAAAATAATAACGTAAAACATGTATCTCTGATCTTTGAAAAAAGGTTTCCAGCATTGAAAATGGTTTCTGAGATACATGGAGTTACAACTCTGAAAAGGCTGAAAGCTTGAATCTGGCCAAGCTGGACTAAGCACCTTGTTGGTGCTTTCCTTGTTGGCTCTCAAATGCAAGACACTCTTCAAATGATTTTCATCTCGGTCCTGGGCGTTTTGGTGACAAGAATGAGCAGTGAACCTAGTATCTCATAGTACTCTTTCTGTACCCCTGAATGACACTCTTATGAGTATTTTATCATGGGGCTGTAAGATTTAATTTAGAATATTTGTACAGTCCCTTAAATTCACTTGAAGTTTATGCAAAAGACATAGTGGAAGTATAAGTTACTGTCAATCAGGAGACTTTTATGATGATCCTTTGGTACTGTGAAGCATGATTTCCTTCTACCTATTTTTTAAGTCAATTAAAAAGAAGAAATTAAGTTCTGGCTTGTGTACTGACTGCCAGGAGCACTTACAACTCAGAAATTATACTGCTGGCAAAAAATAAACAAAGCAAATATGATGAAAATCTTTCAAAACAGTATCTTTCTAAAACCAAGTTAGCACTAGCAACTGATTTCAAATATGTCCCTTTCCATTTTTCATAAACATAACATTCTTTCTAAACCCTAATCAATAGAATCTTTGTCCGAAAGCAACATGACAAATAATGAAGCTGCAAAATAAGTAATAGTAAAAAATCATTTGTTTGTGTGTGAATTTATACACATATATCTTATCCCATAGAGCATGTAATATAAGGAGAGTAATACTTGCCCTGACATTTGTTCCTGAAGTTCTGTTTGCCGTTGCTCTGTAGATTGAGTAATGATTTATGCTTGAGGTAACTGAGTGCAAAGAGTGTAAAGTAGCATCTCCACATTTAGGAGCATTTTATATCTGGTTTAGGCTCGCATTTTTGTGATTGCTGTGCAAGAAGAACAATGAGCGAAGCCCTTCAACTGTAAAAATGGATGATTCAGCAAACTGTTGCTTATATGAGTCATCCTTAATCTGCTGAAGATATTTTTGATCTTAATGACTCTTTACACCATTCTGAGAAAGCATCCTGAAGAGAAGCTGCAAGGAAAGTAACTCCCACCCATTGCACCCCTACTTTGAAGGCAGAGTATGTATTACCTATCCTATCCTGTTTCTCTGGATATCCAGAAAATATCCAGTTTCTCTGGATCAGGCTGGCAGGTTATAAAGCTTCTGGACACATTCGAATCCAGATTTGTCTTGCTACAACAAAATCCTTATTTTCAGGTTTGATGTCTGCATATATAAAGCCATTATTGGCCAGTAAATCTCCAGCACAGAGTGGTTTTATTTAGCAAATTGCTAATTTACCATTGAGAAAAAGCCCATTCCTCCCAACCAATATGAGCAGTTAGGTTTATGATCTTGTCTAGGTGACAAGAAATCCTAGGTGAATGATGTTTAATGCATCTGATATAGCCTGAAAGGACAGGAAAGGCAAAGGAAAAAAGTTTTAAAAATATTTTAAATTCTTTGTAGGGCTAGATTTAACTGCTAACCCCTGGCAATTTAACTCTTTAGTTACAGAAAAGCATTCTATAATTGTCCAATTTTAAAATAATTTCTGTAATGACCTCCATGTAAATTGAATTCCCAAATCAATTGTTGCTGCCGTATGAGCAAAACTCAACAGTTGAAATTGTGTCTTTTATACTCAAGTAGAACTTTTCTCTGCAGGTCATAAAAAGTTCAATCCTAAATGAGAAAGTTTTCAAAGGTTGTGTTCAATTACAAACCAGTAATTTAGGTCAGCATGACTGTGTGGCCAATTTGTAAGGCAAGATGATGCAGGGATTGGGTAACTGAGTTCACCACAAAAATGGTAATTTTTTACAAGTAAGCCTAATTTCCCAAGACTGGTTATTTTTATGTTTGTTAAATTATTTATCCTAGTAAAGAGCACTGCCCAGTCTAAGATTCTTTGGCTTCTTATCTATCCTATTTACATAATTGTCAATGACCTGCATGTGCAAAGCAGCAACAGATTAATTCACTGTCTTGTATTGAGAGGCATCTGCCAGAATTGCATGTTGCCTTTTATAGTGGAGGTACTTTTTCATTTAAAAATGCTGTACTTGACAAACTCCAGTCTTAATCCTACAAACATCCATTTCAAAGTGCAAAACTTTTAAATCTCTGACATTTCATTTATATGCCAGATGACAGACTGAAAGTGAACAAGGGTATCCATTTTGCTGGAACTTATCAGATGGACTACTCCTTCATGCCATACATCAGGTAGCATGTATGTCTATCACTCATGAATGGGTAATTACTGGGAGGGCAACAAATGTGGTCTAGCCAGTTTTGACACTCACAAAAATGCTTTATTTTTGTGCCCATGATGAATGGCACATGAAAAAGGTTTCTTCTTTTCTTGCATGGTTGGCACTCACCTTTGTGCCTTGATAAGTAATGTAAATATCTCAAGTTTACGAAATAACCAACTTTAAAAATCTGTTGCCTTACTACCTAAATAACATTTTTGAATAGCCAGTAGGCTGAGTCCTGAAGATATTTTTTTATAAAATCAATATCTCTGAACAAAAGTCTTTTACTTATATTCAGTGGAATCTTTTGGGTAATATTTTCAAAATCACATTTACTATAATAAAACTCAGGTACTATAGAACCATTTAACCCATTTACCTTGTAATACCTTACACAAAATTAAAGTTTAACACTATTTTATAGCCATAGAAATTGAGTGTGAAAAAGATAAAGTGACAAGACCAAGGCCATGAAAACAGCTAAGCAGAAACAGAAAATAATTGAAGCTGACTATGTTGCAGTACTTTAGCCACATTCATGATGGATTTATATAATTTTGGATAGAAGAGATTAAAACATTGGGTTCTGCTCTGAGTTTTGGAATTTTGAATTGTGGAATTCTGATTTATGGTTATTTAATGCTAGGCTATGTTTGGAAGGATGAAAATGTATTTGTTGTCTCATATATTGGCTAATACCGGAACATGTCTGAAATCACAAGGAAGAGAGAGTAGCTTAAGAGGGAGGTAAACACAGCTAAAAATAAATCTTTGTGTTCACTAACTTTTGGGGCTAGAATACAACACAGCTCCCACCAGAAGGTGACAGGTTGCATTCTTCTTCAAACTAAATTATTCTGGAAAAGAACAAATTGTGGACAAAGAAAAAACTTTTCATTCAGAGAAGTTAAATAACCACTTCTTAAACACCACATCTCAGGTAAAGAGATGAGTCTGGCAGGAACAAACCCACTTTCTCTCAGAGATCTGTTTATACCAAGTCTTTAGAAAAGGGAAACTGAAGAATTTGTAGCCAGTGAAGCTACTCTGTGATGACCTGAGAATTCTCGTTATATAAAGCCTAAAGACTGTTTTGTCTCACTGGAGTAGTGCAGAGCTGCTAAACTGGCCTGAAGATCAGTGTCTTCATACTACAGATGAGAAATTTAGAGACTACTCAAACTATAACATCACATAAAGAAACCTTCAAAAATCCAATCTTCTATTTAAAGAAGAAAAAGACTTTTGGATTGATTAACTGTGCCAAGGAGGGATTTGGAAATACCAGAGTAGAAACCTCTAGCGTTGCTCTAGTTCAAAAAGATAATTGTTAAGTAAACAGAACTTTCAAAGCAAGAGCTTTGCTCTACATAGCAAATAAGCACTTAATCAAGCATGTAAATGGAAGAGAGGCATCTCAGGTATTTTCTGAAAGTAATTTAGGAGCACTTAGGACTGCTGTTATGTGCTGAAGTTCAAACCCCTAGTAGATTTATAGAAGTGGTCAAAAGCAATGTTGAGAAACTAGATAAAGGGTCTTCACAGCTACACAGAAAACTGAAGACCATCCTGAAAATGCCAGAATTGCTGGGAAGTGCTTCAGATTTATTTTTCCATATTGCTTCTGGAAAAAGGAGCTCTGATAAGCTCCATGTTTGAGGAACATGGAAAGATTCTTGATAAAGCAGAAAAAGGATAGTAGGAAAAAATCATAGAAGAAGTTGTATAAAAAAAGAATTGAATTATGCATGCATATATTCAAAGTTCTATATTCAGAAAGAAAAGATGGCAATAAGACACATGAGGAAGTACTGGAAAGAGGATGCAAATGTTGCGAGGGGAATTACTATTGCTCATTTCTCTCCCTCAGCTGGTTGGTCTGCTTTTGGGTGAATTACTTAGAAGATGCGTCACTGTATCGCTGCAGGGATTCTGTTTAAAGGTGGGCTTCACACACACAATTTGCTTGGGTCTGTTGCTCGTGTAGGGATGGTTAGGAAAGACTTTTTGGGTACTGCTACTGGGGAAGGAAGCAGTGTGAGTGTTCTTCATGGAACAGACTAAATGCACTTCTTGTCTGGCACCGTTGACTGTCTCTGTCAAAACACAGTGTAAATTCATGTGGGCAGCTGAGGTGTGACTTCTGGAAGTCGTTTTGCCATGTTCTGTCCCTTACCATGCATTTCCTGCTTGACAGAGGTCACGATTCACAATTTCCGTGAATACTTAACAGGATGCAATTTAGATTTTTTTTTCCTAGTTATACACTGAACATATTTAGAATAATCACATTAATGATTTCACTTAAGTTCTTTTTTTCAAGTATTGTGAAGGAAAGCGATCTCTCCTCCAAAATTGGACAAAATTTGTTCAACTTACTTTTTTTTCCAGATTTTGACTTATGCATTCATAAAAAGAAATTATTAACATTTCCAAATGGCAATAAATTGCTTTTAGAGGCTGTCTCCCAAATAAATATGCTGACTTCAATGACATTTTACACATCTCTTCAAACAAAAATATCTTTTGTCCAAACAAATGAAGAATGAATATAAAAAAGAGTTCTTAGAGTAGACACAAACATTTAAAGCCAGTCTGAGACTTTAGCCCATGCAATAAGACATGTACCACCAATGTAGAATAATTCACTGATTCTTAAAATTACAATCTATTATAGTGTGCCAATCTTTTTCTAAATCTGCCATCAAAACCACATACCTCACTAAGAGAAGTCTTTTTTTGACCTTTTTTTTTAAAGGCAGCAAACCTATTATTTTCATAACTTAAAGCCATATTGTCTCTCTCAGACTTTCCTCTGGAGCACAAATTCACTTGTAATATTGAGATTATTTCTCTATTCAATAACTGCTTGTGAATCACACCTTTACCAGTCTGCCATCCCATGTCAAAGAAGGGTATCCTGTATCTACAAACATTTCGTTCACTTTGGCTTTTTGAGTGCTGCCCTCAGACTACATTTTCCAAATATCTTATTCCTCAGTTTCGTGTCTCTGTGTCTCATGTTCAGTTTCTTAGCAGATACACTACAATGTGATGGTAATGGCTGAAGTCACCAGAATGCTGATCTGATAGATTTTCCAAGATCAGGTCAAATGATCCCACTTTTATAAACAATTGATCAGAAATTGTTCCCCACCAAAGTTCGTTGCATTTCCATTAAGCAGTTGTGCTTGTAAATGTGTAAATATTGATTTATATTTTGTGATTAAATTTATTCTGACAAAAACTGATTTTCTGTCCACATGATAACATAGTCCTCAGGTTGTTTGCAAAATAGTTTAATAGAAGCAAAATAGAAGATAGTTCTGTGCTGAATTTTGATTCTTTTTAGAGCATATTTTTGGCTGTGGTGAGTACATTGCAGTTTCACACTGAGTGAAACAGGTAAGGTTTCCCTTTAGGGAGGAGACAGTCCTTTTCTCTCTGCGTGTATGTATGTATGTATGTATGTACACACACAGAGCCTTCCATACCCCTTGGTGATGTCAGTCTTCTGCTGGAGCTTGCAAAACCAACTGTATAATGAGAATAATATGATACCGGGAGGAGAATAAGGAACATAAATCAACTGTGTTTTATGTTTCTGATGACTTGTAGTTTTTAATAGCTACAGGTCGAAACTAAGTTGGCACCACACTTAAAATATCCCAAGACCTGTTCTTGTTCCTGTTTTCAGAAGACTTGCCACTATTATGATAGAAGTAGAAACTACTGGCTTTACTCCCCGTGCTCTTTTTTTTTTTTTCTCTTTTTCTACGTAAAAGGCTGCTGACATTTCAAATGACAAATCTAGTTTCTTCCCGTTCTCAAAAGAGGAAGCCTGACTTCAGTGAACATGTGAATCAGATACTGCTGCCAAATGAAAATGGTGTCTTTTGGGGCTAAATCTTCAAAGAAAGGATCCTGTATTAGCAGCACTGGGTTTGCTGCTTATCTTGAACACAATGTCAGATAATGACCTTCAAATCTGAATATGCAGAAGGTACCTTTACCAGCAGGTCTCCCAACTCACATTAAAAAAAGAGGATTTGGAAGCCAAACCTGTTCTGCAATCAGTCCTTGTCCATTAGACAAGAAAAGCTGCGGATGGGTAAAAAAAGTGTAATTTAGCTGGGTGGTAAGGTGGGGTGAATATTATTTTTACCTGTCCTTTCAAGTACTGAGAGGAATCACTGAATAGATGAATTAAGTCCCAAGTCACAAGGATCATTTGGTGACTCTTAAGCTAATCAGGACTTCAGGGTATTTGTGCATTTATAGAGATAAGGCCACCCCTTAGTTTCACAGACAAAGCCTCTTGGTATCTGAAGAAGGAAAAATTCCTTCATTCTGGTGAAACAGCCTGCACTGTTTCTCTCTTATTTCTCTCGACAGGGTTCGCTTTCATAGGCTTTACTATGATTGGGATGCAAATTAAAAGACAGGGTAGGGGAACATAAATTAAGACCTATGGCAGAGAAGTTTAAAGCAGAGAGAAGTTTAAATACAAGTGTAAATAAAAACAAAGCAGTATAAATAAAAGTAGAGGTCACATCTACTCAGCACAGTCACTGTTGGTTTTATTGTGGGAGTAACAAGGGAATCCAGTAGAAGCAGAGTTTCCTGCTGTGTTCACTGCTTCTCAAAGACAGAATGTAAAAGGTATCTCTGCCCCCAAGTGCTTCTAAATACAGCCTAATTTTATTCAGCGTCTTTAAAGAAGAATGTATTCTAAAAGAAAGTCACGTTTCTTTGAAAGAGGGAAGACACCATAGAATATTACATACTGTCACAAAAGAAATTGTGTCAGAAATGCTTTCACTGATTCCACTGCAAAGAGAACAAATTTATATTTATATCTTTTTCACATAGATCTCTTTAGAGATCATGTTATTTGCAGTTCTCAGGAAAGTACAGCCTTTCCCAACCCCCTTTTGAGAAAGCTGTATATAATTATGGAGCAGCACTGAGTGGCCTTAAAGCAAAAGTGTCCTGTGCGTTCTGAAAAAATAAACCCACATAATGTTTAGGACACTATATGAATCATCTTTATTATCACAAAAGGAAGCATCCAATTAGAAGTAGACATTTGAAATTTCAAGAGAGGGCATGGTAGACCACAAAGAATGGTAAAGTGAGGAAAAAGCATAATAATACGCTTGTGTTAGGCTGGTATACTATTTAATACCAGTGCAACCATTGATCAGAAAAATGTTACTTGCCAAATAATGTTTTTGCTTTAGTGGTCTGGATACAGTTACAAAGTAACTGTGAACGACAAACTTGGCATATAAATGGTTAGCAGATACAACAATCTTGGCATATAAATTGTTAGCAGATAGTCATTCCAGAATTTAGGCAGCTGTCTGGTGCAACCCGATATATTTTGTAAGTAGTTTTCCATATAAAATGTCTCACAGAAGGCTTTACAGCTAATCGTCTTTTGTATGTGCATGCACAAGAGGATACGAGTTGCATTATAATCCGTATTTGGCATATAGAGACATAGTACAGGCAGAGGCCAATGAATTAGGATCTACTGTAAAAACAGACACTCATAAACAGCAGCTAATTAAGAGTTTATCAGCATGTCACTATGCACAACAAACCCTAATATTTCAGTGAAGTATAATAGTGTGTGCAAGCTCAGCTGTCATATCTTATCAGATTGGAAGTTTATGTGGGGTGAGGACATGACACTGCACGTAGCCCTGCGCTGTCAGTGGGAGTAGCGGGGTAGAATATGACAGGATGGCTCTGCTGTAAATCTTCAGCACTGCTTAAATTTTTCAGAGTTTAAACCTTACAAAAATGCCTACTCTATACAAGCTCTTACCTTTAGTAAGGTAAGACATTGGGTTCTTTTCCCTAAAAAGAGGAAGCAAGAACTAAGTGTGAGGTATTAATATCAAAAAGCATCCTATATTATCCGAAGACAGCTGCTTTCACAACACCAAAGAAATAGCTGAAGAAAGGAATAATGTTATTAATTGCTGCTGGACATTCAACAATATGCGCATGATGTGATTGTATGAAGTATGTAAGCATGTCATCCTTTCAGTGGGAGAAACATGGCAGAACTAAAGTGTTACTTTTTATGCAAATATGAAGAATATTCTCATTTCCTTCCATTTTCTGTTAGTCCTACAGAATTCGCATTTTCCTCACCACAAAGTAGCAAAGATTGCAGAGCAGTGATATGAAATGGATACTTTTCTATTAAACACACATTAATTGTGCAGCTCATTCAAAGTCTTACAGCTTTGCAGTGCTGTGAAGGTTTCAGCTGGGACAGGGTCAAAGTATGCTGAATGATCAGACTCCAGCAGCAGTGAGTCTCTAACTGTCTGATATCAGTATCATTGCAAAAAGTCTTGTTTCCAGGTCTTCCAGATCTGTTTTCTCAGGATCAGAAGAAGATTAATTACTCGTGTTTGAAATCTTTCAAGTGCACAGCCTGGCTTCTGGATTGCCAGGGGCATTAGAGAGAAAGTGCTGTTGCAATCCAAAACTTCGAGGGAATGGAAAGAACTTTTGATCTGGAAAATCTTCTTTAAAGAAAGGAAGGAGACTGTCCTTTCTGTCAATGAAGAAAGTAGAATTGGTGGAGCCATTTGCTTTTTGAAAAGGGGAAATGTGATTCTGAGCTACATTAGAATCCAACTGAACATAATTTTAATCTTTCCAACATTTATTAATGGGGACCAACTCCTTACAGTCTGCCAAATGCTAGAAGTAGTGGCCGTCAAATGAAGATACTAGCAGTCAAGTTCAAAGCAGAATGGGTAATAGACCTTTGGAACTTGTTACTGAAGAACACGGTGGATGCATGATGTTTACAGGACTTCAGGAAAATCTTGGTTAACTGGGAGAGAGATCTGTTGGTGGATTACTGAACAAACAGTATCAGGTTTAGGAAATCTTCCAATCTGAAAGGATTAAGAAGCTGGGAGAGTACTTAGGAGTGTATATTTGATCTGGTTTTTCTGGCTTGTATCCATTTTTCTGTCCATTTATATGGACATAATTGAAGACAGAATTTGGCCTAGACAAACCCTAGGCTTTTCTGTTCTTAAGTAAAGAAATTTTTCAATTATCAGCTGCTGGTTATCAGGATCTTCCAAATACCAGTGAATACTGACAATATACTCATCCTGGTCTTGTATTCTGTAGGTCCCTACTGTTGACCAGTGCTGGAGACAGGATGTGGGGCTACATGGACCTTCGGATCTAGTATATCTGTTCTCCTGCTAAAGAACAGTACTCTAATTCAGGATACTGCTCTTCCAGTCACCTTTTTTATCAAGACTGTTCAGAGGCATCTTCAGGCATATCCTACTACTTTTCATCTTTCAAGTAATCTCTGTGCGTAATTCCAGAAAAAGGAAGTAAAACCAGAGTACTTAGGAGAATGGCTGTGATCATGGCTTGGTTCCACAGCTGCAAAGCTTTGAAACCCCCAGTTATTCACAGTCTCACAAAATTTAAGACCATTACAATTGGTCTCAAAATTTTTAAGAACTGTGGTTTATATAAACAACCCTTTCATCTTCAAACAATGTCTTTTGGTCTAAATACTGTACCTATGATCACAATTTTCTGCTTATTATGTGGCTTAAAATAAATAAACAAAGGACAATATAAAAATTGCAGTAGGCTCTTTAGCTTAATTTCCTGAAAATACAGAAGTGGCTTCTTGGTGGGACTTTCCAGACGTATGTACTCAAGTCAGTTTTCGCTGAAACCACAAAAATGTCTCAAAATTTATGCCTGTTTGTAATTGTACATTTTAGAACATTTCTGATTCTCTGTTAGTTAGAACTTGATGAAATATTACAGGAATGTGTGCTTCATTCTTTATAACACTAAAGCTAACAAAGGATGATTTTCAAAAAATATCCAAGTCAGGCATCTAAGGTCTTTTGCAAAAGTGAATTTTCCATTCAGAAGCCTAGGTTTCAATGAAAATTAGTCATGTATTCATGAGATGTTTAATCAAAGAAATATATGTTTTAAGTAATTAACTAGTTAATTACTGTTTTCTCACTGAACTATAAAATGTCATCTAACGTCACCAACTAAACTTGTAGGAAAGGCTTTTTTCTACCCATATTCGTATCACATGCAAACTATATGGGAAAGGTCTGCAGGAATTACCTGGGGAATTTAAAATAAAATGGGAATTTTATTTTAATTATGGAAAATTATTTTAATTCTGGGAATTTAAAATAAAATTTTAATAGTATCAGAACAGGGATATTTGTTCTTTCACTGTCTTCTACATTATCAAATTTATTAACATCCATGCTTAAAACACAGTGAGGGTGGGTGATGTTTATTGAACACAAGTGACAAGGTAGCAAGTGTCTAATTTTAGCATCCTCTACATATCACCGCTTTCTTTTTCAGTGAGTCATGGTAGAACATGGCGATTCCCTGATGAATCTGACGTCCGTGAACATATCCCAAGTAAGTTGTGGTTGCATTTTTTCCTGGTTTGATGTCAGACACTGTAAATATAAAATGTGTCAAACTGTGTCTTTGACATGCAAAAGGCCTGCTCTGTACACTCAAAAGAGCAAGTATTCTGCAATGTAACTGTTTCTATTAGTCATATGCATTTATTATTTCATTGAAGATATATAAAGCTTTTGCAAGAAGGCACAATAAATGCAGTTTTACTGAAGAGGCTGCTTAATTAAGTGGCAGGGATTTATTATACTAAATGTCATTGTTCACTAGCTTGCTACTCTAGTTTGAATACATGCTCTCTGGACATTCTTCTCTTATTGACCCACTGAAAGGAGTTTCTGGATTCCGTTTATGAAAACGTATTAAACCATGGAAAAAATAGAGTGTTAAATGGGAAAGAGGGAGAATGTAGGTAAAACATAGACCCAAGTGGTTACACTGTGCAAATGTGTAACAAGTGGCTCTACTAGGGAACATCAAAACCCCTTAGTCTAAGTGAGTCTGTGCCTGATTTTACACATAAATGATACAGAGGCTGAGTTTCTAGTTTTCAAGAGGATCACGCAGAAGATAATTTCTCAGTAAGGGCAGGAAGAAAGGAAGGAACTATGAGCCAGGAAGGAGAGCCATTAATGGCTTTTTTTCCCAAAATAGCACATAGAGAAATGGCAGCTGAGAGAAGGAATTAAGCCTAAGAAGCTTTCAGGAATTTGCATGGGAATTGATCAGTTGTGAATGAAGGTACTTGTCAATTTTTGGTACAATTTACTGGAGGAAGATGTAAAAGCACAGTCGTTTATAACTCTCATAATGCAGGAGTGCTTACAGTCATTTTGCTAGCTTAGCTCTTGCTAGCTACCTCTGATTGCTGATAAAATGGCACGTAAAACCTGAATAGAAGGTCAGGTCTCAGCCCAGAAAACTTGAGCCATTTTTGTTGATTACAGTTTCAGTTCTGTTTTTAAGCATTTCAGAATAAGCGAAGCAGAGTTCTATCTATTTTACAAATATCTTGAGAGTATCTGATACAGAAATGTTCATCTGTGAGAAGAAAGACAAAAGAAAGTTTACTCTGAAATTCAGTATATCTTACAGCCCCATTCATAGAATACACATCTGAAGTAATCACGAAACACATAATCTGCCTCCAGAAAAATACAATGCAAGTTGGTCTCTTCTAAAATTAAAAGGACAGATTTTTCTAAATTTGCAAAAGAATGATTATTCAAGCCTATATATTTTTCATAGATGTCTTGATAGAAAGGTGTTCACAGCTGTTAATAATAGATTTTGACCACTATATACTCACCTAAACAGGGAAGCAAGTAGACTGGTGAATGGATTTGTATTTGAATAGCTAACACAGATGTGACTCTTAAATATAAACATTGAAAATATTAAAAGGGGATCCTCTTAAGGAAATATGGGGAAAATTCTGCAGTAGAATAGGCATGTAACCTGGCAAGGATTCCCAGGAAACCAGACTTGTGTATTTCTTGATGTCTCTTGTATGTCCTTCCTAGAACAAATATTTCTGTGACTTTGCTTTTAGTCACATACGTTTACCACTTCATTGAACTGAAAATTTTACAAGAAAGTACAAACAAGAGGCTATCTACACATGTAACATCCATGATTTTGTCTCTCCACATAAAAATCTACCATAGTATTTTTTGATAATTTCTACGAATGGCTAGACAGAGCAATACAGAATATGTCAGGAAAAATGAAAGTCTTACCAACAGTATGTTGTATGCTACGATCGAGATTTTGTGGTGTAAAATGTGGCCATTTATTCCTATATAAGACAAGTAAGAATTCCTACAAAAGTAGACCTTCCTTTTAATATCTGTATGTAGAAATCTATAATGAGTTTTTATCCATCTATTGTTAGGTTGAATTTCTCATCAACCAAAATGGGAATTTCCAAGATATTGGAAAATTTTTACTCAGAGAGTAAGGTAAAGAGCAGGTAAAGAGCAGGTAAACCTCTGGACCCAAATTAAGGCAGCTTCTAATAGATTGTTTGTCCAGATGACTCCTAATTTGTAGCCACCTAGCAAGATGTCCCAACCAAAGCAAAACAGACCCTCATCCTGTGAAAACAAAACTTCTTTGTGTGTACTTGCATCCATCTTTACCACCATGCTGATGAGTCCTCTCAGTAGCTGCTGCAGAGGTAAATTCAAGGAATACTATGCTTCTGCTCTGTGTTATCTTCCTATTATTTTTTTTATACAGAAATCCAGAGAGGATTGTGATTCAGAGAACAGCTGCTCTCTTGATTTGCCTCTTCCTGTGCTCACTCAAAGGCCAGTGTACGTAAGCAGAAGAGCACTAGTGGGGTCACAGGCAGGGAGGGGTGGAAGCCATGCCTGGAAATGAGTACCGCTTTCCTCAAAATGCAGGTGGAGAAACACTTAAAGAAGATACCTGCCTCTTTTTATGTTAAATGCAAAGAGAAATTTGGCTTGAGTGCAGCATAAAGGTTTTTGGACACTGAAGTATCCCAATTCCAGAGTAAGAAAGTAGGAGGAAACAGTGTCATTATATAATGACTCCTACATTTTAAAATATCTGTGAAAATTCTTGACACAGTTAGTAAGAAAACATACACTAATTGTTCAGAATTGAAAATCACCTAAAAATCTTCATTAAAATCTGTGTTAGAGTTTATATCCCACTCAAAATATAATTTCTCTATGCTTCACCAACACCTGGAATCTAGAGTGTACTTGATTATCGTTAGTAGGCAAAATTGTTTAATTTAGCTTTCTATATACAGCCTGTAGGTTAGGAGCATCAGACAGTAGTCTGCAATTTTAGTGTTTGTTGTCTGTTTACCATAATTACAGGGATATTTTAAACTTCCACATTTTGTTGTAGGCATAATATTAGGTAGGGAATAGCAGCAGAACATTTTGAGTAATCTGTTATTGTGGACACATCCTGAAGAGTAGCTAGTGCTATATTTAGTCACTATGTGGTTAACTGTGACTAGACTGAGGATGTTATATTTTGTTTTGTGTTTGAAATTGCAAACGTTGATTTTTGTAATCTGAAATTGCTCAATTAAAGAAGTAATAATCCCAGTTTTAATTCAAAGATCTGCATATGCATACACACATGCAGACTTTTTCCTTTCACTTTCTTGCATTTTATGTTGCTGCAACTCAATTTAATTCAGTTAAATTTACCTTGAAGCAAAATGGCTGAGCAATACAAAAATATAAATTTACAGCTAACGCACATAACCTTTATTAAGGATATATTCTTAATATATTTTTTACATATTTGTATACAGATCCAGATCCTGTATCCTGATCTTGTTCCTGGTAAATAGAATCAAAGAGAGAACACTGTAAAGGAACAGAAGACTAAGAAAAATATAGACAAATGATATTCAGCAGGTACATTTAAAATGATAAATCTTTTAAAAAGACTTATTCAGCTTTAAAAAAAAATCTTTCAAAATTGGTAGTATTCTTAGCTGCAAGGACCTCATTTAGCATTTTGGGTTAAGCTGTGACTGCTGTAACCTCCTCTTAGGTTTGTGGCTCCTGTAAGTATCAGCAGCAATTGCAGCCTCTGTACAGGGAAGTTCAGGAATTCCTTTTCTATAGGATGCAGAACTCAGACAAGGAGGGATAGAGAAAGAAGCAGAATCATGTTGCTTCCTCTGCCCAGGACAATACAGTTAATAAAAGATAGGCATTACTTGTAAAAAGCATAGGCAAGCTCTGAAACAATTGATTTGGTGCCAAGTCCCATTTTTATCAAAGATTCCATTTACTGCACTGAAGCCACAAAGGTACCCTGAAATTTTGTGACTAAGGTTTTCTGAGGTGTGCAATCATTAAGTGTTTTTACATGATCTTGTTATATATGTGGAGCCTACTCCTGTATACTATCTTATTTGTTTCTACTGGAACTTTTTTTTAATTTTTGATAAACAGCATAGTTACTCTTGGTAAGATGTAGAACATGCACCTTTCTTTCTTTCTGGAGATCCAAAACCTCTGTATTTCAAAAATGGAATTCAAAATTACAAAACTGAGAGAAGTATTCATTTTGCAGCCACCAGTCAATGCTTTCAGATATTATTTTTCCCAAGTTTGTCATACCTCTCTACAAGAAATACTCCTTCGTGCTTCTTTACTAGTAGAATGGTTGACAAGGATGCTTCTTAATCCATATCAGGCAAAACTAGGAGTTAAATTCAAGTGTCAGCTAAAGTAGTCTGCCTGTTTTTAGTACTGTGAGTTAGGGAATGCTCCAAGGAACCTCTCTGCTGGCAAGCAGTGAGGACCAGCAACCTTAAAAGTAAGGGAGCTGATGCAACTGCAGATACAAAATCTACATAACAACATAAGAATTGCAAATTGATCCTTCCCTTTTCAAAAGAGTACGTCTGCTGTTTAAATCATATAGGTACTCTTGAAAATTTTACCCTTTGTTAGTAGGAAATGATCCATGTTTCCAGGAGATCCAGTGTGTTAATTATTATAAGTTCCCAGGCATTTCAGGAGCATACCCAGTGTTTTCCAGATTATATTATGTAGTCCATTCAAGAGACCAGTCTAGAGACAGTCTGAAACAGTATCTCTTGAAATACACACAGTATTTAAAATCCACAGTACCAATTGTTTTATTCTCCACATCCTTGCTCCTTTTGGGCCTCCCTGCTTACTCGTAGCAACTTTAGCTCTGAACAAATCAGAATTGTTTTGTCAGCTTTCTTTCAAAAAGCAATCTAGACAGCTGCTCCACTGCATTTGTTTCAGAATTGTGCCATAACCTTTTCTTCCTCATCCATATGCCTCTAGCCTCTTTCAGCTACTCATGAACTCTGTGATCTTTGGAGATCTATCTCTGCTCCTAATCAAAAGAGTCAACTGTTTAGCAAAGACTGTGGGGCATGCTCACAGAAGTTAACTTCAGGGATGCATAGGGTTACTCTTCCCAAGTCACCTACATTAAACGGAAAGAGAAGGCCTCAGGAGTGAGAACTGAGGATGCTGAAGCAACTAGAATTGTCAGCTGTCGAATGTTGAAATGTCAAATGTCAACCCCATATTATGTACAGATGAGAAAATCCTGATTTCTGAGATATTCATAAACCTTTCCACATGCCAGACAAGAGCACTCTGTATTTTCAGACAAAGCTGCAGTAATCATCCTAGACTGCTTTGTAAAGTACAGGTAGCTATAATTATCATAGTACAACTTGGGTACATCAAGGCACACAAAGATTTAATGATTATTTGAAGATATGAAGCATATCAGTGTCAGCAAACATGGTTGTTTGTCATTGACTAGTGTATGTCATTTGTCTCCCTTACAATGCATACTTTCTCAAGGCAAAAACTGTATTATAGTAGGTAAGACATGAATACAGTTTTTGCTACAAAACATTGTCTGGCAAAGAATCTGTCTTAATCATGATTAATACTGCAGCCACCCAGATCTAGCTGTGCCATGTTTCAATCTAAGACAAATAAAATCTTCTTCCTATATTATGTGTTGGCCACATTCATATGACCTTGCAGTGATGCCCAATGCTGTACGGTGACTTACAAACACTTTAGCAGAATCTCGTAGAATCATAGAATGGTCAAGGTGGGAAGAGACCTCTGGAGATCATCCAGTGAACCCTCCCTGCTCAAACAGGGACAATGATAGAAACAATTACAGTTGCTCAGGGCTGTGTCAAGGTAAGTTTTGAGTATTTCCAGTGATTTCCAGGAGACTCCATGTACTCTTTGTGCAATGTGCTCCAGGATAAAAAAGTTTTTCTTATGTGGAAATAGAATTTCCTGTGTTTTAATTCCTGCCCATTGCCTATTTTCCTTTCACTGAGCAACACTGAGAAGAAACTGGCTCTCTCTTTACTGCCTCTCACCCTCAAGTATTTATATACATTGCTAAGATGCCCCCTTAGCCTTCTCTTCTCCAGGGTGAAAAATGCCAGTTCTCTCAGCCACTCCTTGTACAGCAGATGCTCCAGTCCCTTAATTGTTATCATGGCCCTTTGCTGGACTGGCTCTGCTAAGACTGTGTCTCCTCACAGTACTGAAGCCCCACTCCAAATATGGCCTCAGCAATGCTTTGCAGAGAGAAAGAATCACCTCCCTCACCCCTCTGGCAATGGCAATGATCTTCCTAGTGAGGCTCAGGATGTTGGTAGTTGGCCTTCTTTGCTGCAAGGACAAACTGCTGGCTTGTCTTCAACTTCTTGTCCACTAGTGTGCCCTGGTGTTTTTCTGCTAAACTGCTTTCAAGCCAGTTGGGCCCTGGCTTGTACTGTTGTATGGTGTTACTTCTCCCAAGGTGCAGGAGTTTGCACTTTCCATTGTTGAACTTTATGAGGTTGCCGTCACTCTGTTGAGATCTCTCTTAATGGCAGCACAAGCATCTGATGTATCGTCTGCAAAGTTTCTGAGGGTACATTCTTCCCCATCATCCAGATCATTAAAAAAGATGTTAAACAACATGGGGCATTAGCACTAATTTGTATGACAGCACTAGGAAAAAGTTTAGTCTGGAAGTGGCTGCAATGGATTATAACAATTTGCTTCTGTTCATGGTGAAAAAAAAAAAAGAGATGCTATCACTTTACTACACTATTGCCTCCTTTTCTCCTTTTCTTTCCTAGTAGCAAAACTCAATACAGTCTCATTCCTAACTGAGCAACCTTCTTCATCTTTCCTTGTAGTTGTTCTTTTTCATAGTCCATCTCATTTATTGCCTTTGGCCAGTATGCCAGTGTCTACCAGCTGCCAGCTGTTTAAATAAAATAAAGAAGTGTCCATACTAAGCCATTTCTCTGTCTTTCATGAAAACAGTTTGCATTCTGCACAAAAAATTCATTCGTGGTGTAAGGGAATTGACGTCAGTACTGTTACACCCAGGATGATTTTGGCCTTGCATATCTATTATGCAATACTTTCAGATGCACAATTCTGTGATGAACAAATGACTGCCAGATGTTAGAGTAGTATTTTCTCCTTTTTTTGAGGTCCATGAATAAATTCTCATGTGCGGACTGTAAACTTCCTCAGTGCATGTATGTGTGTATACTTTAAGAATAATTCTATTTAAAAATATTTTAAATGGCAACATAATAAAGAATAACAAAGGAACCCTATATTTATTACTCTTACAAAAATAAATCTCTTAAAGCTTCCTTTCGTATATGCAATACAGACTCCCCCTTCCTTCTAGCCAGGCAGAAATTGGCGACTTCTACCAAAATACTGACCACATCCAGCTTTGTGAAAGAAGCCCCTGGAAGGAAGAGATGATAAAATTGGTATCTTGGCCTTCTTCTGAAGTCATGATGGAATGCTGTATAAAGAGAGCTGTAGTTAAATATGATAAACATCACAAGATGTATGGAAGAATCCAGTGGCATGAAGCTGTCCTTCAGCTTTCCAAGCATATCCACAATATTTTTCAATGAATCATAGCAGAAAACCATTAAATTTTCAAAGCTGTATTTCTGCATTTAAGCACCTAAGTAAGGACCTAAAAGTCCTGCATAACCATTATTCCAAAGGATTTAAGCATGATTTAATCTTGATTTCATTAGAGTAGGTCACTGCAGTGGCACGCTTTGCAAGGATACTTCACCAAATACTGTTTTCCTTCCCTTATGTTGATTTCTGACCTTTTTGACAAATATCTTGGATTTTTAGTTCCTCTTGAAAAGATTTTCCCAACTAAACAGCTCACGTTAGAGCTGCTTCTTTTGCCTACTGTCTAGGATCCTAATGCTACTGATACTGCCTGTAGCAGTTTACTGCAGAAAATAAACAGCTCAAGTGAGGAAAAGAGTTCCTTCCAGATCATGTTTTCACTGGGTTTTATTGAAATCTCAATTTCTATAAATGTGGGTGATAAGTAGAAAACATTTCTTGCTTTATCCTTTCCTCTATTTTAATTTGTTCTTTGTGCTAACCCTTCCCCTGAGTGCCAAACACATTGGACTCCCTGTATTTATGGCTGGGACTGAAGTATCACATATGGAGTTAATTCCCATTCTGAAGAAACTGCATGCAAAAGTCAACACATTATTACATGACTTAGGTTCTGTTTGCAGTACATTCAGCACTTGAAGCTGGGTCAGTCTTCTGTACAGAGTGGCTGTACTCTAAATGATAACAGCTTGAGCTGACTATCAGTGCTGCTTGATGTTGGCAGTGAAGCCTCCCTCCACATGCTAGCCCATTCCTACTGCCCTCACTGTTTACTACATGTGTTGTAAAGCCAGACTAACAGAAATGAGGATTTTTACAAGTAGCACTATTCATAAACATCATATTTAGCAAGCCGTAAATACAATAGCAGCATGAATCACTAAAATAACTGATTTTAAGCCTTTCTCAGACACACTAATAGTGGATATAACAGGCCAAAACACCTACACCACCAGCAAAAACTAGGCATCCTAGGTATGTACTTCCCATGTCTGCTTTGCAGATATTGAATTATTTTTTTTTAAATTCAAGGGAATTAGCAAAAGCAATGTTTTGCCACTGAATAACAGTTGGATGAGTTATAGTATGACTTTTCAGTTTCTGATCCTAGTGTGGTTTTCCCTATATCTTTCATCAACCATACAACGTCTCCCACTGTGTTTCCTCCCCAGCCCTTCTTTCCAACTCAGCATATTATTTTTATAGCCTACACTTAATACAAATGGCAATATAGCTTTACCATATCTAGATAGATTGGTATGTCGATGATTCCTTTTTTTTTTTTTTCAAAATAAAAAAAGGTTTATGTCCTCAGTTTTGCTAAAATACCTCTGTAAATATGCCTGGAACTTTGAAATTACGTTCACCATAAGGCTGAAGTAGCATTATATTTCTAAAGGCAGGAATTTCTGTGGGTATCTGGTCTGAGCTAGACTGACGATTACAATAATATTTAGAAGATTGTTGCTTTAACTGTATAACATTTCCTAACCTTTAGGGCACAGGCTAAAAATGTGCCAAACTTTATTTCTGTACAGTCATATCCTGAACTATTTTTATTTTTTAACCAACCTCAGAGAGTTGGAACCTGGCTTGAGTAGTATGCAAAAAACAAATACAATGTAACTAAGAACTTCAGGATTGTGATGAAGCTGCACAAAGGGATCTTTCGAGCAAGAAAGGGGGTGTTTGGCATAAATTCCACCTTTTTGTTTTAACAATCAGGTAAGAGAACACTTGAAAAGAAATCTATGCAGTTCTTGATCTTTCTGAATGGTAGGCCTCCTTCTTTGGAATTATGTCAGATTTCTATCTCCAGTCTCCATTAAAGCTAGGAAAAATTGTAGAAGTTTATAGGAAATAATTAAAATAATTAAAACTTTAAAGGACCACTTCAGATGGATGGCACAGGCACAGACATTTACATCTGCTGTAGGAAGTCACAATTGGTGCTCTGTGTGTATTTTCAGACACAAAATATCTTAAATAAAACATGCTGTGAATCAGGATTTGTTTCTCTGCTTTTTGGCTGAAGAGAGAAATGCATTCTTTTTGTGACAGACAGGAGGCAAGATTTTGTATGAAGCAATAGTCATCTCCTAGTTATGCCCAAACATATACTTATATGGGGATGGTGAGGGGGAAAGAATTATGGAGGGCAACAAAATCCCCTCTCACTGGCAGTAAGAGAACTAGCTTGGGGCATCCAAAGCAGCAAAGTCAAGGGGAAGGAAGGGTTTAAAAGACAGAACTGCAGAAGCATAAACAGTCCCCAGGTGAGAATCACTTTTGGGTGGCTCAACCCATTTTGGTTTTCTTCTTACAAACATGGAGGACTGGAAAGCATGGAAATACGGAAAAGCTCAGACAAAAGAAGTGGAAACAGCTTGAGATCTATTTCTAGTCAGTGTTCCACATCTGTATGCATAACAAAAGCACTACCCAGTTCATCACAGAATTAACAGCCTAGAGCTATTCATGAGCGATCCAAAAGGAGAATTGTGGACAACAGCAGAGCAGCAGAGCTGGGGGAGCTGGGGAGTTGTGTAACACCTGCTTGCAATACTGTTGGCTCGACTTACCACTCTGAGACTGTCACTTTCCAAGTTTTCTGAAGAAGTATAATATAAAAATCTTAAGACAAAAGGAGTGCTATTTCTGCAGAATTCCCTTTTCTTATTCACAGCCATCATACACCAACCAATTTCTTAGATGATGTGTTCAGTATCCAATGAATTCTATGAAGTTATTTAGGGTATAAATCAGAGCCGTTTTTGCTCTTTTTCCTTTAGATTTCATATGCTTATTACCCTCAAAACTATCTGGTCCCTCCTCCTTTTATTTCTGCAGCTCTTTTCCCACAGCTGTAGTATTTATTCAAAATCCTTGGCTGCTTCTTTCTCCTCTCTTTCTGCTGGCTGAATAATTTGATCTTCTGGAATATACTACTTTAAAACTGTGTTGTACACACCAGATGAGGGATATTTTTGCACCTCTTTTCCAAAGGCCAGATTAGAAATGAAATTATTTCTGATCCCCAACTTTTTTTTTTTGAGTATGTATATATCTTTTTCAGTATATACATTGAAACACAGTCTCTGACATCATTATTAGGCCCACAAGCAGGGAGATGAATGGGAGCCAGTATTACTTATTAAGACATTCTGGGCAGTCAACAAGGTAAAAGCAAGTAATTTGGTTTGTGTATCAGGGCCCTTAATGTTATTTTTGTTTGTCATGCTAATTTTGTTCTAGATATGTGCTGTGTCAACTACAGTCAAGAAACTAATCAGGAGTGGTGTCTCCTTAACAAAGAGCACATTTAGAAACAAAAAATAATTACTTTGAAGATGCAGTAAGAACAGTAATTGTAAATTTCTGAGGTCCTTGTGGAAACAATTGTTTTTAGAACGGGTAGCACTAAAATGAAAGGACCTAAACTCAGTTTTTCATTGTCTGTTTAAATTATGAAAGGAAAATGTTGAAGATTCACGTAGTGGACAAGACTTCATTTCAGATAGTAATATAATATAAATACAGATACTTAGCTCTAAATGTAAGGATTGAAATTTCAGTCTTCTGAATGCTGACAGCTTTTTAACCACCCTTCATCAAAATATTCCTGCACGTAGGATAACTTTTGATTTGTTTCCTCGAAACTTACTATTTTTATGTATTGATGACTGTAATCCTACAGCTAGTGCTTCAGGTCTGCCATAGTTCTAGATGAAGGTTCACTGAATTTCACTGAGTTTCACTGAATTTTTAGAGGTGGAAGGGACCATAGAGATCATCTAGTCCAACTCCCCTGCTGAAGCAGGATTGCCCAGAGCTAGAGCATGTTCCTCAGGAGCATCCAGGTGGGTCTTGAAAATCTCCAAAGAAGGGGACTCCACGACNNCCTCACTGGGAAGCAGTTTTTTCTCATATTGGAGTGGAATTTCTCATGTTCCAACTTGTGCCCGTTATCCCTCATCCTCTCACTGGCAACTGCTGAAAAGAGTCTGGCTCCCTCCTCATTCAAACCACCTTTTAGATACTTATAGGCATTTATAAGGTCTCCCCTCAGCCTTCTCTTCTCAATACCAGTTCAAACTGGTATTTTTGTTTAATCAGTTTGGTTTGACATCTGTTAGCCTGAATTCTAACAATTATGTTTCAGCTAAATAGTGACCTATAGCACTAGGCTCAAAACTAGGACTTGGAATGTAGTTTGCCATAGACAAGAGCTGGAGACCACACATATCATCTCTATTAGACGATTAAAATGTTTTCACCAGTGTTTACAACATCCTCAGATATTTTCTCGAGTTAATGTCCATACTGATATTCTTTTATGTATATGGATTTATCTATATTATGTATATACTTATATTGAAATATTTTACACACACATATATATGTGTGTATATATGTATGGATACAAACATGCATATACATATACATATAACAGGCTCAACAATTTATATTTGTTACTATTGTAACCATTACTTGGCATTGCAGAGATCTGGCTTAGTCCAGAACAGAAAAATCTGTAGCGGCCGGCTTCTCTGCTCCCAGAAAAATTCTCACTTTCTCTTGACAGATATTAAAATTTTCTATCAGTTTGATGCTTCCCATGGTGCCTGGTGAAATCTAACAGACCTCCCTCTGCTTTACAAGTTGGACTATTTTACAAGTTAGCAAACCTCTCTAGTTATACTGTTTTACTCTGCTTTTTTTCCCAGAAATAGCTGTGAAGAAACACTATGCATTTCCATACCCAGTTTTAAATTTTTATTAGTCAATGTATTTAGGGTCAAATTGTCTCTTCAGTCTTCTGTGGGACAAATGCAAAGTGGTGACAATCAGCAAGTGATTCCTCAAGGCTGTTAAAGAAACACTATTAGTTTTATAGTGATAGGGTGATCCATTCATGGCTTTGGACACTCAGCAATCAATTGTTGCTAGTTAGTGGCCAAAGCACAGTTTTTAAGCTGAAGCAGGTGTGTAAGATGCCTTAGGGCATGCTTTGATCTTTTGCTTCAGCAAAAATGGAACATGAGGCAGTACAAACAATAAAGATATCTCCTTTAACTTGTTAAAGAGCATCTTTTAAATTTGGAGCAAAGTTTCACATTAAATGTTTCTCATTACTATTGGCAATACTAAGCTAATGTTTAAGACAATGGTTAGCACATTAATCATCCAGAGAGTGGAGGAAATGTCCGAGCTGAGCTGACTAAGCTGAGGAATTCTGGAGAATGTTTGCTCTAGGAGTTAGTCACCCTTCCACAGTCACAGAGCTGGCTTCCACTAACAGAGAGGTAGCTGGCTGTGGGGTTGACTATTTTTAGTATGAATATATAAAGATGACTAACACTGCATCATGCCTTGGAGTGAACACGTAGCATTTGTCAGAAATACATGTTCAACCGAATTTAAGAAATATCATATATGACTGTATCAGTGTCTAACAAATTTACCACAGAAAGGAAGTGATTGAGCACATAGAGCAATATCTAGGTATGAAGAAAGAATGAGTTCTGTGAGTAGAGAGGATAAAATGTGTCTCTCTCTAAAATGGTCATCAAGGAAAAGAATGTAATGAAATAAGCCAGAAAGATTATCCTATTACAAATTGTCCCACTATCTATCACGATGCTAGAGAAAAAGAAGCCCAGTGGAAGTGGGCGGATATATGAGATAGACCAAATCTCAGCAGAGAGGGTGGGATCTGAGAACAAAGAATGAAGTGTGCACTTTGTGTTAAGTACATAAAAGATGTACTTAAAGCTGTATGATGAGGTGCTGAAGGAGGTAGGGTATATATCTCTTTCTACTACTATACTTTTTATCACATAGAAGAAATATTATTGTGGTGTTATTGTGAATGCATAAAACTGAAAAAAAAGGAACAGAAAACCAGTGTAAATAGTGAGGAGGCCCCTAAATTACCCTTTCTCCATATATACACACCACACATCTTTTCAACAGTCAAAAGTGGAATTGAAGTTCATCTTCTATTACACAAAGAAGTATAGCAAATACTCAATCCACTTGCATAAATATTAGAATACATCAGGGTAAAACACTCAGCCAACTTGTATGACAGCAGGAAGACAAAAAAGGAGGAATAAAAGGAGTGAGCTAAGAGAGTAAGCTGTCATGCAAATTCATGTTTCATATGCAAAGCACCTGCAGGTATTTTTTTTCTACTGTTGCACTGGGTTTACCTATTTCTGAATTTTGTCATTTGAAAAGGAATGATATTTTATCCCCAGCAAGTACTATCTACATAAAGGAACTTGTCCTCTGCAACCTGGCATATTGCACTGTGAGTAGTGAACTGTACACGAGAACACGGGGTGTCATTTTGACCAAAGAACCTTTGCAGGTTCTGACATGGGAGGATTACCTGAAACAGACCAGGTTGAGCTACTGTTGAAATAATAAATAAGCATCAGACATACATAATATCCCTGTGTGGCTGGCATATAGAGTTCTGGTTAGGATCTGAGGCTGCCTAAATAAAATTTGGTATAAGGACTGGACAGAAAGTCCAGTCTCAGATTTTATTCTATGCAATTCAGTGACTTTTGTACCCTGTTAGAAGCAGATACTAGAGAAAATGTGGTCTGTGAAATCCACTATGCAATCATGACAATTTTGATGCTTCCCACTTACTGTGAAGGGTCCTAAAAGATTTCTTTTCTCTAAAAATTCCTCTTTTTATCAGAAATAGCACCAGCTGTCCTCTCTGTATGTGAGAGTATAGTTATTTATATTAAATGAAGAATGCTTCTGTTTGAAATGACATAAATATGCCATTTATTTAAAAAAAAAAAAGATAGGATACAGACTATCACAGACATGATTAGATGATCAAGGTCTCCGGTTCTCTTTGGAGGGCTTGAGTGCCACATAGGAAATACTCTATAGTGTATTATTGTAGGGTTGCACCTACTATGTATGTTATGGACTATGTGTGTAAGATCACATAGTCAATGAAATTTCCTTGTAAGTTTTCCAGCTTTCTGACAGAGGTCAGTCCAAATACATCCAGTGGAAAGGTAAGGGGCAGAGATATGTTTTACAATTGCTTCATCTTTGCAGCTGGGCATGTTTCAGCTACAGCACATAAAGTGGGGCTTTGGAGACCAGACATGCCATCTTCCCACACAGGAGAAAGATGACCAACACAACACAACACAAACTGAAAATATAGCTCAGGCAGTGAGTCACGCGTTTGTGACATTCTCTGCTATGGTATGAGAAGAAACTTCAGCCTATTCTTTTCCTGTAATGTTCAGCCGTAGAGCTAATTTCAAATGAAGCCACACACATATCTGACACACCCAAACCCATACTTCATTATGAGGGACATCCCATGTTTTAGACCCAAATTTACATCAGTCATGTAAGGACACAGTGTTCTCATTTCAATTATAGTAAATTATTGCACGAGAAACACTGCATCTGTAAAGCTCAGGTTAAAAGCCTTCATATTTAATTTTAACACCCTTCCACTTCTTGCTTGTATGTTCAATTTAGAATTTGGGCTATGTCATCAGGCTTGATTACAGAACTTCCCTAAGGCTAACAGAATGTCAGTAATAACTCTTTTCTTTATAGAAATTAAATCAGTAAATAAATTTTCTTATAAGCAATCTTCTGTAAAAACATTGCCTCAGAAAATAATTTTTTTTTCCTTAGAAATCAGAATGAAGTATTGAGCTCACTGGTGATGTACCTACTTATCCAATTGTTAAAGAAAGTTCTACAAAAAGCAGGAAGGCATTTTTGGAAGAAACATTCTAGGGCACGGTATTCTGCCTTTGAAGAAAAAGAAATCTATTGACTTTGCTGTTTACTTCTTTCTTTTTCTGTTTTCTGAAGAAATATTTTTGAAAGCAAGTTTTCTAAACAGCATTTGTTCTGGAACATTGTCTTTAAAAATCCTTTACTTGTTGCAATAATGTTTATATCCTCTTTCGGAAGTACTCAGATACTCCATAACCAAAACATATAGCTGTCACTGCAGTGCAGCTGTCTCTGGTGAAATCACCATCTGAGGTGAAATACAGAAGATACTTTAATAGCAAAAAATGTTCACTATTGAATGAAATAATAATTCCTTTCCATTGCTTTTGTCTTAATCATGTACTAGTTATTTAGATAATTGTATACTGAGAAACATCTCTTAACACTATTTATTGGCAGTAGCTGGCCTCATCTTGCTATAAATGTAGTTTGTTTCTCAAATTTAAGTAATCTTTTTACAAGTGTCTGAATGTTGAACTTATAAAGCGATTGCTGTAAGCTTGAACAGCTATGCTTTCCTACAAAATGGATGAACCAGATAACACTGGGGAAAAGGACTATTTTCCCAAGTTGTGCCTGTTCTTAGTATGCATATCTAATTTTTGGTCCTGCTGCTCACTTCCTTTTGTATTAAACCAGTCTATGTTCCTGTTTCTGACATTGAAGTTATGCCAGATGCAAGGAGATAGACCAAGATGACAAATTTGGATACCATCATCTCTCAGGATTCTGAGAGACTCAGAGAGATACAGTAAAATTGGTACTGTATTACGCTGCTCGTTAACTACCCTTTAACCTCATCAGAAAAAATGAAGTGTACAAAGCAGGGTCAAAGGGATGAACTAGAAAAGCAGAAAGGAGTTTGATTATCTCACTCTTACCATCTTTAACAGTAAATTTATTGAATGATGTAGATTGAATTAATTTGTTATATTTTATCTCAGTGAATAAAACAGAGCTGTGCAGAATTCAAGTATATTGTGAAATAAAAGAAAGAGCATCAGCTGAAATGTAATCACATTTCTCCCTTAAACACATATGCTTGACAATACTCAACGTAACACATCACTGAGTCATAGGAAATAGCAAAAGACATACATTTTTCTCTATATTTTAAATTTATTTACATTAGCTTTTGACAGCATTTTCACTTCCATAAAGTCTGTTCCCTCTGTTGTTTT
Source organism: Scolopax mira (assembly GCA_004320125.1). NCBI lineage: Eukaryota > Metazoa > Chordata > Aves > Charadriiformes > Scolopacidae > Scolopax > Scolopax mira. The sequence continues at coordinate 294,170 of BJBW01000187.1, forward strand.
GCGGATCTTGCAGACAGTGCAAAAGATCTTAAGGGGAGAACAGGATTCTGAGTCATAGTCTAATACCTGAAATCTCTTAAATTTTTTTTTTTTTTTAAAGAGATGAGATTTCAATAACTGTGTTACTTTATGTAGCAGATAGTAACTGTATATGCACATATGCTATTCCACTAGAATAATACATTGTGCCTGGCTTTTGCTTATTCTCATTCTACTAATATGTTGACCATTTTTCATATTGAATTTATTTATTCATCTTCAGTGTTCACCTGTGAGATCATTAAGTATTTCCTTTTCTTTCTACCACCATAAGAAAATGAAGGTAGAGAAGTATCTGTGGTCGTATCTTATCTTATCCAGAGCTACTATATTCATGAAATTCTGAGTTAAGAAAATGGGATGGACTTTAGGCCTGCAAGTGGATAACAATATTGAACTTCTTACAGATTGTATGCTCCATTAATTATTTTTTTCCCTTGCTTAAATGCCCTGGATTTACTAGACCTTCTTTCATTCTCCTCTCCAAGAATGACCTGGCCAGAATGTAGACTACTACAGAGATCAGACATATTTTAAATACCACTTTCCTTCAAGTATGCTTTTAAGTACAGAGAAGCAATCAACTACCAATTAAACTGACCTAGCAGCTACCTGGGAAAAAACCCAGAATTTGATGTTCAGTTCTTGAAGTAATTACCTGGCTCTAACAGGCAGAACTTGGCCTGAATCTTGGCTCAGGCGTGTTTTTCTAACAACAATTAGCACAAATGAAAAAAACAAACAAACCAAAAAACAACGGATACTTGTGGTCAGAAGAGTGAAGCTGAAACTAAGAGTGGAAAGAAAAGAGGGCTCAGGATTTTTCTGTCTCAACTAGAGTAGTTTTCCTGTGTCACCCTGCATATGACAACAGTGCTGTGTGTGTGCCACAAACAGACTGGCAGTGACGCTCACATAAGCCTTGAACTTCTAATTTGATTCTTTTTCCTATATAGAACTTCACTGAATTCACGGAAGTAAGGGTCTGTTTACATGAATCTAAATACAGAATCTCAGCTTCCATAAAAGATGTTGACACGTATTATTTTCAATACAAACAAAGAGAGATAAAAAAATCCCCTTTAAATAATTAACATCAGATGGAAAAACAGGAAGAAACTTTGGGCAAGGACAGTCTTCAATTTATGAGTGTGTAATACTGAGGACAGTGGAGCATGGATCTCTAACTGATGCCTGAAGGTGTTACAATGATTCAAATAATATTGATAAAAAATAGCTGTCACTGTTATTTTTTTTTAACTGTGGATGAACCAAGGTCACAAAGTACTTGGTAAAGCTGCCTCCAAGCATATGACTAGTTGTGAGATTTCTATTTTTTATTATTTTTCTGTTTGTAAGTTTTAAAGACATGTAAGGCCAATAACATCATGATCTTGCATGGATGAAGATAGAATTTCATAAAAGGATGAAATTCCTGTATACAGAAATTGGCCAAAGCACAATAAAACCATAGTGCCTGTAGCTAATATCAGATTTTTTTGTGAACCTCAATTGAGAGGGACTGGTATTCTCTCAATGTATGGAATTTGTTACAATCTTTCATTTATAATTTCACTTTGTTATAAAATTCATAGTACTCCATAGACAGTCACATTGATTTCTTACTAGATCAATGCAGATCAACTCTAGTATATTCCTAAAAATAATGATGACATAACTGCTTTAAAAAATCCTTTGGGTGCTCCATTTGCTGGACTCCATGAAAGTACACGAAGAATTAAGACAACTTTGCAGGACTATATCATATTTCCCAGGCCACTATAGTAGCAAGTATCAGTTGACTGAGACATACTCTAATTTATGGCAGGTATTGTAATGCACTTAGCTATTAAGCTAAAGTCAGTAGTATTGCCATCCTTTTATACTTCTACATCTATGTCAGAGGCAGAACTACAGAATATTACTGAAAAAGGGTAAAGCGCTCAGGCAGAAGTGATGTTCTAGAATGTAAAATATGATTAAAAATAATAGGTGAGATTTTGAACACGAGGAATCTCTGCAGCTGAACTAAGTGCAGGACCATTCTGTGATATGAAGAAAGAGACACTGATTCTGCAGTCGGAACCTCTTACATTGTCACCATACCTGCATAAACTTGGAAAAGTTATTTGTCGGCTTTTCCATTTATAACTGAGAATGGTGATATTGTTCTCATTTCACAGATACAAGAAGGCAAATATTTTGTAAGTTTTTATAAAATACTTTGACCATATAACCACCATATCTGATGGGAAACTGATGCTAGACAGCTCCTAATGCAACAAAGCACTTAAACAATTACTGGTGTTTAAACATGTGGTTATGCTGATGAAGGTTTCAGATCTTCACAAGGCTGCTAGATGCTTCAGATAATACAAATTTTTTTTCCTCAGAATCATGCAAATATATAATTACTTTAAACTGGTTTTACTGCATTGACACAACAGTCACAAAATCATTGTTATTTATGTCTCTATACTTATAAATCAGGCTAATTCAGTTAACTCAATGCTGTAAAATAAGTTTGAGTTTTACACTGTGAGAGTAGAGTGACTTTTTTCTCTATCTGGTAGTTCTATGGTAATTCAATATCACCACAACTCACCCAGCATGATTTGTCAGTGGATGATTACAGAACTGCCACAGAGAGGAGGGAGAGGTAGATTTAAAAGCCCTCAGGCTGAGAAAGACATTAGTCCTCCATCTCTGATGTCCTAAATAATGTCACTATTATCACAAACATAATGGATAGTGAGTCAACTTCTGTTTTCTCTGTAAGAACAAGCACAGGATCATCTGTTTTAGAGGAGGCCTATGTGTTAATGGACAGGAACTGAATTTTAACATCAATATTACTGCATATTCTAAAGAGGAATGAGGTTTCTGGAAGTTCCGGGACACCCAGAGACAATATAATGTGAAAACTCTGAGAATGTGTCAGTCTGAGCACTGAGATTTGTAGATCATCTTAACTCTCCTGCACATGGCAAGAAATAAAACCTATAGAAATATTCACAAATCCCTGCATAGCAAAACCATCAAGTGTCACCTGGCATAAAACTGCTTAAGGTATTCAATAGACCTGCAGATCATTAGCCTGTTGAATCTAAGCCCATGGCTAGCATTTGCTGCAGTATTTAGTTTTAATTAGGCACAGGCAAGAATCTCCTCTTCTTCCCTTTTTTTTGTTAGGCAGAAGAGGCAGCCTTCCGAGTGTCGTTTCAACTTTCACAAATGTCACAGTCTTGTCAACATATTGCATAGCTTTAAATTACCTAACAGCTGGTTTTGCTGTTGCTCCAATCACTTAAAATCTTCTCAAAGTGATACCTTTTTTAGTAGGCTGCCCTTTGTGATCGATTCTTGTAGACTTCCATTTCCCTTTTTAGGTGTTTTTCTGAAGTGTTCCAAAGTAGAATGTGGTGAAAACGTTACAGACATTATTTCCTTGATTAGCTCATCAGACTCTAAAAAGTCTAAAATTGTCCTTCATGAAATCCAGAAAAGTAACAGAACTCTTTTCTGAAGGCCTTTAGGTGAATGTATTGCACTTTGTTTCTAACTATGTCACTACAGGGCACAGGATTACAATTATTTTAAAGCTATTCTTCCATTTAGGCAAGTATTCAACTCAGTGGAATCAACCGAATCTAGTCACACATGTAAGCTTTATGGAATGAAAAACACTTGCTACGCTGATGCACCAGGACTGTACTAATTTAAAATAATAAAAAAAGTTGTGGGCTTTACATACCATGGGTACAAATTAAAATGATAGAAGCTGGAAATATTTCAAACTTTAAAAACAATTGTGCAGATAGTAACAGTTTTCCAAAAAATTCCGCCTAATGTTGTCAATTTAAGGAAATGTAAATTACTTTAACTTGTAACTGCAACTTGTTAAATTAGTTAGTTAAAGGAGCCTCTGAAATTCTACCCTTAATTAAATGCTGAGATTACTAATTCTGACAGAGTTAGGGTATCTGTCACAGGTATTATTTTGGTTTTAGAATATGTTACATGACACTACAACTGTAAATACTTTTTCTGCACAGAGGTCATAGTAAACTGTTAACAGTATATATATACATGGCTGCCAAAAGGAGTGAAATGTTTTAAGGCTTTATTTCCTTGTAAAGCCTGAATTTTATACTCTAAATGGATCTGCAAACTGTAGACAAACACTAAGCTAAAAGAAATGGTGATTTGATATTTTCATTGTAATGAATAAATATAGGTACTTGCACTGGACAAGGGCAGCCCTTGATGTTTTCAAAATGAATGCAATTTCTTGAGTAATTACAGAGTCTGTAATAACACCGGGGTTTTTCGCTTCAGTAAATATAGTTTCAGATGATCCTGTAATTCATCCTACATAACCTAATTAATTGTGTGTAAGCAGTTAAACTGACTTCAGTTAGAGATGTTTTGGGCCGACATAAATACAGAAATATATAAGAAAATGAATAGAAGACATTATTGCATTAATCTTAATTTTAATCTGAGTAGGTATTCTCCTTTTACACGTTTAGTGCTTTATGGTTTTCCATTTTTCCTTCCAAGGTTCCATGAAGAAAACATAAGTGTCTGTTCTAAGCCATGTAAACTACCCAAAAGCATTGTGCCACGCATTAGGAAATTAAGGCTGCTGTTCCTGGTGTTACTTGCTGGTCACAATATTGATCTTGGGAATTCAGCTTGTCAGAAATCCAGTTCTTTAGTGCTACAAAAGAATGAAAAGATGGCATTTTGCTGTTGTGGAATGGTAATAATGATATGCACAATGGAATCTCAAGTCCCACTTCTCAGATAAGTTTTGCCCCAGGAGAACTTGAAAATTACTTGACAAGAACAAATAATGGTTAACATGAAGTGCTTTTCAGTGAAGTTGGCAATGCTTGGAAAGAAATCTTTCTTGATACATAAAAGTAAGGGAACCTGTGAAAGAATTTGAATCCAATACTAAGTAGTTTCTCAGAGCAGTTTTCAATACTAGCACCAGTTATTTAGACAATCTTTACAAAGTTCATGACAGTTACTTTTTACTGGGAATGATTGTAGACCTTTTCTGAGAAGAAAGAAAAGAGAAGAGAAAGGAAGGGAAGAAGAAAACTGTATGTGTAATGCACTAAGTCCCAAATATTTAAAGCTGGATACATTACGTAAAATGCAAACTAAGAAGAATGAAGGTTTCTGATATCTCACATACATTTTTATATACAAGTCCATGATTTCCATGTGGAGGTTTAGAAAAGTCTGATCCTTAATCTTTTGGAATTTGAATTAATGTACTTAATTTGACTTGGGTGAGGAGTTAGAGGTTTCTTCAGAATGTTTCTGTGTCTGTCCTGGATATCTTCTGGCTATTTTTTCCTAAAAGATACACCTTAGTTCAAATAAGAATTTGGCCAGTCAGAGAAGTTATCTGTTCTGCATTGTTAACAAAGTAAGAATAGATGATCATAATAGTCCATCTGAATCTTATAAATTTCTAAATCAATAAAGTTGGTCACTAAAATATGTCATTTTTCCTGTGAGATCAGTTGTAACCATCAAAGAAACTAAAAGTGATTAGTGAGAAACGGGACATACGCAAGACAGGGAAATTATCTTTTACTTAAAAAACAATTTATTTTACTCACACACCCTATAGAAACATTGCTGTTAGAACTGTAAGTGTAAGGAACTACTGAATCCTAAAATTACCTCAAGAAACATTTTTAAATGTAAAATCCCCAGAAAAAACAATTTCCTAAGGAAGGAAGCTAGGAAGAACAAGCAAGGAAGAGACATATGAATAAACACAGATACAGAAAGTTTATTTTCAGATACTCATGAAAAAACCTAAAAGATCAAATGAGACACATTTCATTTTAGAACATGATAGCGCAATGTGAACAAAAATACTTTTGCACTTAAAAAAAGAAATTAAGCATAATTGTAGAAAACTTACCATCTCTTATCCTGATATATTTTCAGGAGAAGAAATAATGGATTTATGTAGATATAAATTCACACACTAAGAAGGAAAAAAGATGCTGAACTAGTATAAGCCAGCAAAGAAAATACTTTTCCAGAAAATGTTTCAAAGATAATCAGTCACTGAATTTATAATCAATAGTTACTTAAAATAAGTTACAGGAAATTCCATCTAAACATGAAGAGGAGCTTCTTTACTTTGAGGGTGGCAGAGCACCGGAACAGGCTGCTCAGAGAGGTGGTGGAGTGTCCATCTCTGGAGATATTCAAAACCCACCTGGACACCATCCTGTGCAACCTGCTCTAGGTGGACCTGCTTTAGCAGGGAGGCTGAATTAAATGATCTCTAGAGGTTCCCTTCCAACCCCTATGATCCTGTGATTCTGCGATGTTTATAAGAAGTATTAATGGATATTTACTAATGCACTGCCTTCTAATTTGGTGATGTGACAGAAAACCACAAAGTGAGTGAAAAAAAGCAGATTACAAATATCTTCTCTGCTGAGAAACAGCAATTAAGAACATACTTTAAATTTATATAGATTCAAACATTCAGATCCTGGGTGCACTGAAGTTGGTGGCATGTTGCTGTTGATTTCCATGGAGCAAGGATTGACTATTTGTTTTAAAGTCTTCATGGCACTCGAGGCATTATTAACATTAAATTTACTCTTGCATAACACAGCCATGGAATTTAAACAGAAAAACTTAAAAACAGAGAGAAAGATAGAATGCTTCCCTATGACAACTTATGGCCCTATTTTTGATAAAATGGCAAATGAAATAAATAAAGAACAGGGGAAATAAAGAGAACAATAATAAATGCAACTGTTTTTTTGATTATGGCAGGGTACATATCTTCAGGCTTGTAACCTTTAAAGGAATTAAAATATATATGTAAGCATAATTAATAATTCCACAAATACACAAGCTATATATTTATGAAAAAATACTTCCTTTGGAAGTATAAGAGAATGAAGAAAGATTGGGGGTTCAAAATCTACAAAGTCATTGTAAGTCATACTGATGAGACAGATGACATGGTAATAAAGAAACGTAAAGCTGGTGAGAACAAAGAACAGTCTTTAAGACCTCCGGCTTCCACTGTCAGTTCTACAACTTGGGTTTTTTTTGGTATGGCCTATTGCATGTGCTCTCCACTTTTATATAACTTAATAGACTAAGTAGTCTATCAAAAGTTTTTTTGCTTTTGATATCTATCCATGTGGAAATAAAACTTAAATTCTTTAGTTGAAGTTACAAGATAAGCATAAGAATAGCTTTCATCTTAAAGCTTTTTTCCTTTGAATATTCCCTGACACACACTCTGTGTAAATCCATAGTCAAAACCAAAGAATGACACATGCAAACCTAAGACCCACACAACAGTGAAGGGCTGTTAGTGAAGTTTCATACTTGTGATCATCAATAACTGCATTTGATGAATCTCAAAGTCATTCACGAACTCTGTGTGACAGCTGAGATTAGGATTTGTGTTAAATATTCTATTCATTAATATATAACACAACTTTAAATGAAACATTAAACGATCCCTCTCTCACTAGAAAAATATAGATTTATGGAAAATGGATTTCAATAGCTGAAATGTGTACTGAAAGAAATGTGATAGCATGTGGATACAAAGAAGTGTGGATACAAAAAAAGATCAAAACATGATACTTGATAATACCTGATATAATAATACATGACACACTGGTGACAAAAAGCATTAATTATTTCTCTCTTTTGTGGATACTGGAAACAATTTTTAAAAGTAAACAAATACAAATTCCTTTTTTTTAAAAGATGTTGAAATCTCTCTGCATTATTCTCCAAAAGAACATCTTTTTGTTTGGTTAGTGATTTTGAATTAAACTAATGAAGATGATCTTCATAATTTGGAATGAAGCACAGTGCTTCTTGGTAGGGCCAGCAGTATTTTGTTTATGAGTATCATAGTTTATTGCCAAAAGCCATTGAAAGCTAAATTCAAAACTTGTGAAATTGTTCAGCATGCAGGCAAAGAATTTTTTCACAGACATAAGTAACATAAAGAGCAGTTTTCACTAGCAACAGGTACATACTACAAAACTGAACATCCAAAAATCTCTCTGTCTTCTCCCTTCTTTGTTACTATTTGAACAAGAAGTACTGCTGAGTCAGGCAGAATCTTTAAAGAATAGGGGATATTCTTCCATGTAAGCAAAGAACACCAGTAGATTTCTGAGTTATAAAAATGTCTTTGAAGAGAAATCATATTATTTTATTCAGGTAAAACAAAGACCTGTACTTCTATAATCACTGAGAGATTGACTAAAAACAAAGTAAATAATAAAATGAGAAGATTGTTTTGTACAGATCAAATGTCTTAACATTTTCCTTAATGCACAAATAATTACACTTACTTTTACGGAACATCTTTTTTGCCATCCACTTTAATTTGACCCCTAAGAAGCTTAAGGACTTCATGTAAATACCTGATCTCCTTATGATGAATTTCTGATTCTGTTTGTTCTAAAATACTTGGTAGTTCTCAGTCAGTGATGAAGCAGAGAGAAGCAAACACATGAAAACAAAAAAAAAAATCAAAGAGATCTCAGAGTTTGTTTTAGGCAAACCATACTGGCTCTGGCAGAAAAATATTTGCAAATGTTCTTAAAAAAACAAATGACAAAATGCTTAAGGAGAACCCCTATAACTGTCTTTCTTACACAGAAACTGTTCTGAATAAAAAGCAAAATCAACACAAAATTAGTTTATGTAAGTACTGCTTTAGTTTTAAACAAATCATCGAAGATGGTTAAAGAACAGCCTTGTAGATTCTGTTTCTCTGCCTCTCAGAAGCGGTTCAGAGGACAGACTAGACTCTAAAACAAGCCAGATTTTAACTGATCTTCCCCTTCTCTATCAAGCTGTGCTAGCAAGTAACTCTAATCACAAGTAAGGCAAAACTACTTCCACTTTAAAAGGTTCTTTTGTTATAACTGTGGCTAACTCAATTCTATTATAAAGTGGCTATTTATAATGTGTGTAAGCAAAAAAACACAGCAGGATGTGGGTTATTGGGAGATAACCACGTGCCCAGTGGCTTTCCTTTTATACCCATAAATATTTGTTTAAGATGATCCTTTCTCATTGAAGTCAGTGACAAAAGTCCCTCTCATTTCAGTGGGAGCAGACTCAGGCCTTAGTGTAAGAAACACAGAAGCTCTCTCTACTTCTGGTTATGGAAACCTCATGGAAACCTATAGGATTCTTAAGAAAACTTAGGACCAAAGTACACAGACTGAAGTGATTTAGTTCGTACTAGTGGGATAGGAAGTTCTTTCTAATCATGCTTGAGCTGAATGAAAATCAGAGCGTCATCTGTTTGAGACTAATAATATTGCCATCCATTCTTTCATCTCAGAGTGAAACAAAAGCTGAAATTCCTATTTATTGTGTTCAACAGAATATTTTGAAAAATTCCAGTGCAGAAGTAAGGAAATAATTCCAGCATTTTCACAACTGAAATATTTTCATATGGTCAAACGGACGTGTTTTGTTTAACACATGGGTCATGTGTCTTTGATGAAGCACTATCCATCTCATTTGAAAAGAGATATTTTGGCCAAGAAACACTAGCCCACAAGAGGGAACATGGGTATGAGACATATATAGCAAAGCAGCTGCAGAAGGATATGCATTTCAGTATGTGCTGACTTAAAATGAAACATTTCAGATTAGTTCAGCAAACCAGAATATTTGGTTTCATATTCAGCCAACTGGAAAGAATCTTTTTCTTTTCTTGTTTTTGTGATGGGAAAATGGAGAGAATCTACACAAAAGATTTTTCTTGTGGAGAAAAAGAGAAGATATTGCAACACTATTTTTTTATAAGGAGAAAAAGAAAGCCCAAAACATTTTAACATAAGTCCTCAACCAGCTCTAAGGCATCTGAAATCCCATGATAATTGTGCAGGCCAGAACTATTGATAATAGGACCCAAAGAAGTTGCTTCCTGACTACTGCTTAGACTAACAAAGATGCAAAGTTGCTTTTATTTCATAGCTACTTTTTGTGTGTGTGTGTGTGAGCAAGATGAAATATACCAGGAACTTATCGTAGAATCATAGAATCGTAGAATCATAGAATGGTTTGGATGGAAGGGACCCTAAAGACCATTGAGTTTCAACCCCCCTGCCATGGGCAGGGACACACTAGAGCAGGTTGCTCCAAGCCCCATCCAGCCTGGCTTTGAATACTTCCAGGGATGGGGCATCCACGACTTCCCTGGGCAACCTGTTCTAGTGCCTCACCACCCTCACAAGAAGGAATGTCTTTCTAGTATCTAATCTAAATCTTCCCTCTCACAATTTAAAACTGTTGCCCCTTGTCCTGTCACTACACTTCCTGACTAAGAGTCTCTCTCCAGCTCTCCTATAGGCTTCCTTCAGATATTGAAAGGCCGTTATCAGGTGTCCCCGGAGCCTTCTCTTCTCCAGGCTGAAGAACCCCAGCTCTCTCAGCCTGTCCTCATAGGGGAGGTGCTTCATCCCTCTGATCATCTTTGTGGCCCTCTACTGGACCCGTTCCAACAGATCCATGTCCTTCCTGTGTTGGGGACTGCAAAGTTAGACACAGTACTCCAGATGGGGTCTCACGAGTGCAGAGTACAGGGGCAGAATCACCTCTTGTGACCTGCTGGCCACACTTCTCTTGGTGAGGGTGCACTCTACCTCACTGTCCATGTCTCCAGCAAAGATGTTGAACAGCAGAACTGGGTCCCTGTGCAGACCCCTGAGGAACACCACTCATCAGTGGCCGCCAATTGGACACTGAGCACAGCCGTTTGAGTGTGGCCAGCCAGCCAGCTCCTTATCCACCGAGTGGTCCATCCATCAAATCCATGACTTTCCAATTTTGAGACCAGGATGTTGTGCGGGACAGTGTCGAACGCTTTGCACAAGTCCAGGTATAGATGACATCTGTTGCTCTGCCCTTGTCCACCAAGTGTTTGGCAGTATCATAAAAGGCCACCAAGTTTGTCAGGCACTATTTGCCCTTGGTGAAGCCATGTTGGCTGTCTCAAATCACGTCCTTATTTTCCATGTGCCTTAGCAGAGATTCCAGGAGGATCTGCTCCATAATCTTGTCAGGCACAGAGGTGAGACTGACTGGCCTATTGTTCCCTCGGTCTTCTTCTTTATCTTTTTTGAATATTGAGGTTATTCTTCCCCTTTTTCCAGTCTGTGGGAGCTTCTTTCTAATGGCCAAGAATTTTGATGAAATAAAAAACTAGAGAAGCTGTAATTAATTAGCTCTTTTTAAAGAACTTTTAGATGGTCAGTCACTGACTTGGAGACCTTTCTATCATAAGAGATCCTAGAATAATTTTTTTCAAATAATTAGTAGAAAATATAACAAAAGTTATACTACTGCTTTGATTAATTTATCTGAACAATATCTAACAAAAGAATTTGTGTCCCAAGGACTGTAAATGTACTGACAACAGCTAGCATTAAATATATTTATAGATAATCTGAAGGGTCAGAAAAGAAGGAGATAGAATAGGTGGACTTTTCATTTGGTTATGTTCTCTATCTTGGTGAAACATGGAAGACTAATTCCTTGCCCTTTGCAGCGCTGTAGGCTGGATAAAAATTAATTACTACAGTAGCATCACATTGGCTGCATAATTTTGTTTCTTAAATGCTATCTACATCTTAGCTCTTTTTTTTCTTAATCAAACTCTCTCCTCCTTCCTGTACCTCTTAATTGGAAACACTTAAAAAGAATTGAGTTCAATTGCTTATTTGCAATTTATCTTTACTCTTCTGGAGGCTGATTCTGAAGGGTATAAAAGTTGATATAAAAGTTGATTATCCAAATAAGTTTACACAAATAATTGACCCATTTTGATTATGGATGAGGAACCTTTATTCTTTTTTAGTGAATATAAGAAGTATAATAGAAATAAATAAAAAGTCTCAAGTTTTAAGCAATGTCACTGTTAAAGCAATGTCACTGTCACTCTGCAATCTGGCTTGGAATGCTGATGCAATTGTTTTAAAAATCCTTATTCACACAACTAGAGGATTTCCTAATAAAGGAGAGTGTTGCCAGGTAAAGTGTAGCTGGATTATGACTCTTGTTTGCTTTAGTGTACACGATTCAGTCAGTAACAGTACCCTTAATAAATCTAGCTATGTCACTTAGGATAAGTATAGTACGACTTAGAGACAGGTTAAAAAATGCAGAAAAAATAATTTGTCAACAGTCCAGTAATCTTTCTATGTAATTATTGCCAGTTTTTGCACACACAAAACAATCAAATTGCTTTGTTCTTTGGAAAATGCTAGGACAAATTATGTTTGTGAGTAAAGAAAATAGGGAAATTACTGTGTGGAAATAGCTAGATCAGTCTACCTACAATAAAATTATTGTGAAATTCAAACCAACATGAAGCAAATCTAATCTCTTTAAAATGTTTTGTACGCTATTGCAAAGTTATTTCTCAGACCTCGGCACTTCTCTGTTTCAGCCAGAACTGAAATCGGAAATGCCAAAATACTGTGAGAAAGGCTGTTCTTGCACTACAGCTGACCTGAATGAAACAAGGAAGTACTGCAAATCACAAGACAGACTGTTTTTAGGAGGCTGCCGTCTAATTTCCTGACTTGAGAAGTTTGGATAAGAACAGGTAAACTCTGGAAACTACTAAACTTCTGGATATATATCTGAACTGAACCACCAAATCCTTGTGACACATCCTTTACTGATGTCTACTTTTTGTGGAGATGAGTATTTTTAGGAAAGGAAAAGAAAGGAAAGGAAGAAGAAAACACAACATTATCCTTCAAATTAGAATTATACCATACATCCCATTGCACTGATCATCAAAATTTAAATAAAGAGTGTTTCCCTGAAGTCACCAGAGCTAAACTAGTTCAACTGGAAGAGGATTTCTGCCATACTGGGCCTTCTTCATCCATGATATAAACTTCCATTGCTTCAGTGATATTTCATTAGGAATAAAGTTTATCCACAAATCCCAGCTTGACTCATCTTTCTCTTTAATGGCTAGTGTCTGATGTACTGGCACATTTCTTAACAGTTACTCAGTGTTGAAATGGTGTTTATGGTCATGGTGGCCATATCTGATTTTTAGCTATAAAGCAAAGCCTGACTTGCAAATCTATTATGGGTACCATGTAATTCAGAACTTGAATATTAAAGTTGTGACCTGGTTTTGCTCATTGAAGAAACAGATATATTGAAGGCTGGAGTGAGTTCTCACTAAGAAGTATGAAGCATTTTATGAAGCTTTAACAATTTTTGCATATTTTTCAACTTTAAGTCTGAAAATGAATACACTATGGATAAGGTGTTCTTTTCTCTTTAAACTCTTAGTTTATAATTTAATCCTATTTTAATTATTTAAATCAGCAAGTGTCTACTTTAATTTTCTTAAGCAAAATCATAAACTAAAGTAAATTCCCTTATGTGCATCATCTAGGAAATAGATATGGGAAAATACCTCATTTATATGCTTCATTTACAAAGTCACTGGGGGTGGGAACTTTCAAGGGACTGGACCAAAACGACACAAAAGGTAGGAAATGGCCGCTGCAATGGGATTTCAGAAGCATCAGATTAGGAACAATGTCCTCTTACAACTTCTGTAACTTTGGAACATACCACCCCAGAACACAGTTGGGGTAGTGGAACCAGCCACCTGAGCTCTAATGAGCAATAGTTTCGTTAAGTAGATCCCAAAGAATACATGTCTGTACGTAAAGAGCGGGGAAACAAAAGCAAGTCACAGCTGACTCTCAGCACTCATGCCAGTGCTGAAAAGGAAGTCTTCACCCCGCTGGACTAATTCAGGACACCGAACGGGTGTCCTTGGGGAGTTTTGTTCGGGCAGCAAATCCCGTGTCGGTCAGATAGCGTGCTCCAGCCAACATCGACGTGGCCAGAGAGTGGTGCGGAAGGGAAGCTGCTCTCCATGCTGAATGGCGCCTTTGTTCCCCTCGCCGCAGCGGTTACATTCTGCAGGCCCTGCAGATACAACAGTGGCTGTATGAGAGCAGAATGAAAATGAGATGCTGGCTCCCCCCAAAAAAGTCCTGCTTCTTTCCATTAAAACTGCAAAGGAATTCTGGCAACTGAAAATTAACCCTTCCTATGGAGCAATGTTTTGCTGTCTCTAAACGAACCAAAAGCACGAAGAGAAGATAAAATACAGTTGTAGAAGGGCATACACAAACATTTCATAGGTTGTTTACTTTGCAAAACAGAACTAAGGCCTGGTAAATTACGAGCAAAAATCATACAGAAGGTGCAAACTACGTGCAAATACCTGCAAATCTGTAAATTCACCTAAGCCCTTAATAACAGTAGAAGCTCAGTGCACCCGGGACTGATCTGTTTGCTGAACTAGTTCCTTAATATGTTCTAGTTACAAAGGTAAACAGTTTAGCCTTTGATTTGCACACCTTTTTCAGTTTCTGTCTGGACCAAAATCCCTGTCTGCTAATACAGAAGGGTGCCATAAAATGACCATAGGTTGAGTTCTTTCAAGTTTGAGTAAACTGCCAGCGAGCTACGGGATTTCAAATTATCTTCTAACTGGAGGTAGAGAGTCTCCTTCTGCTTCTGTTTAGTGGGTATTAGCCTATTAATAAAGAACCTTCTCCACTGTTTTCATAAATAACTTCAGAAAAGCAATACTGAAAGCTCTTTTTCATAATTCTTCCATGCAGCCCTTGCTCATCTTCATAGTGACATAAAATACTAACATTTCTTTAAAAGTGAGGCTTTGGGATAGCATTGTTAGAGAAACCAGAGCTGTATGTGAAGCAGGACCTATTTCATACATTATAACTGAATTGTGGCCTATTTTGTGCTTCTATTTGATGTAATAAAAGCCAGTTTGTTTGCATTAGCAGGGATATTATTGTCATCATTGGTTTGCTCACCACATAGCTGTGATTTGCTTGATTCCAATGTGTGCATTTTAGTTCTAAGGCTAACAGTAGTTTTTCTGACTCATATGGTTTCTAAGCCTATATGATTTCTTTTCAAAATTTTTCAGTTAAGAGTACTCATGAAAAAAACCTTACAGTCACATGGAAACCCTTACAATTTAATTTTGGAAATGCTTATGTTACCAGCCCTTATTCAAACAAGAAGTCCCATTGGTGTAAATAAGTACAGGATGTAGTATAGATAGAACTCTTGCTTTGTAACAGTTCACTCATAGGCCCCAGCTGTGTGTTTGCTCAGGGAAATAAAAGCAAAGTAAGAACTCTTCTATTCCCCTGCACGGCCTAAGTATTTTGCTAGAGCAAGCACAACGACAGCAGCAGTTCTACTTTGCAACCTTTAAGTAGCCATCAACGCGTTGACCCGAGCAAAGGCATTTATCACCTTCAAGGAGGTGCTCAACTGCCCAAAAGATCAGGTCATAAATATTTAACTGCTCATGACCACAAAATAACTGAAACCATACTATTATGTACCTACAGGAAATACCATTAAGTGAATGCTCTTAGTTAGAGGTGGATGGAGTGCTTGAGAGAAAATTTTTCTGCCCACTAGACATCAGAATTGTCACTGAATGCAAATGCAGAATTTGAACCTGAGATGGCAGAATTTCCAATGGGTTTTTTGGGAAAACTTTAAGGCAATACTCAAAAAGAGAAGTTTTCAAAGGTAACTGGTATTTTAGATGCTGAACCTTGAAAATCTGGAACATATATATGTTGAAACCAGTCCACTGAAGTAGCTATCAACAGACTGCAACTTAAAACACGTATGTTCACATCCATCCGTGGTAAGTATTAACATCCTAAGCTACATGAATATTGTGGATAGAAGTTGAACTGAAATAAAATAGACAAATGGTAAATATCCATTTTTAAAAGTACATTTGGTCATTATTTCAATGTAAGAATACGTTAGGTACAAAACATTTGCTAAATATTTGTAGCTTTTAAAGACACATAAAGACAAAATACAACCTGAAAGAATAAAGCAAAGCATTCTTCATAAGCTGGTGCAACCAGTAATATATTCATGGTAACATCTGCTACAGTATCTAACACAGATAATTTTTGAAAAGTTAAAGGCTTTATTTACTTATTAACTAGTGGGTGCTTTTCTACGCTTGTTATTTACCTAGAGGCTAGAAAAGTAGAACAAAGCTAAGCCTTTATTTGTTTAGCAACCTATCAAGCAATTGCACAGAATTATTTTTAAGTAGGTCCAATGGCAGCTCTTTTGAGTTGCGTGTCAAGTTTTTGTTTACCTTGCTGTTACAGCAATAATAGCAAGGTGGGGTCTTATTCACTCAGTAGGTAGGACCCTAAAATTCTGAATGCTTCACTGTTTACCAAGTCACCGGACACATGAGTGCTGGGTTGGACCATGTTTACCCAAATCCTGGTCCACTGACAACTAGGTGTGGCTTTATTGGACTGTTATTCATACAGATTTGACAGAGAAGCTCAACTTCTTAGCCCCAGTGCTTTAAAGAAACTATAGAGACGTGCAGGGATGAACTAATACTTATTTGTGGCAATATGTATTAATTGGGAGTGTTTTGCTTATGGGAACTATATCTGGATGCAACAACCAGAGGCCGGAAATTAACAGGCTGTGACAAAGGGAAAAAAAATCTATTTGTGCTGACTTTGTGGGCAGCAGTTAAATAAAGGGAACATCTGTTTATCAAAGGCAATGTGCTGCTTCTAATTAAACCATCATTTTGCTTGATGCTACATTAGTAACTAGGGATGCAGATCACACCCTTAAACAGACAAAGTTTAAGATCTCTCTCCAGTGTGCTATACTGTCAAAAAAATATATTCTTGTTTCATATTTTGAATAGGTGTTGTCTCATAATTGTAGATGTAAGACTGAGAGAGACATTATGTAATGCACTTCTTGCTGCAATATATGTTTAAAGTTACAGCTTAATAATTTAAGGGAAAATTTAACTGTGTAGGAGTTTAACTGCTGTGATCTTTAACCAAGGAAAGTTGTCATTGTTTACAATGATGAGAATTTTCAAATACTTTGAAGAATGATGAAGAGTTTGAAGTACTCTAAGAATTAGTTATGATGATAAGGCCTGAGTCTTGCAAGTAAGTTATTACAGCTCTGAATGTCTCATGTCCTTCCGCTAAAATAGTTTCATGGCATGGCTGATCTATTCCAAAGGAATTATGACATTTCCAAGAAAAAAGGAAAATGTTTTTTTAACAGTCATTATCTAAAGCAGTAAATCATGACTTTTTTTTTTTTTTTTCAAATACTTGTATGCTTATTCATACAGAAGAAAAAAAGTTATGTAATCTGTGTTCTGTTCTCTAGTAGGATTTGGCAGTGTGTTTTTTGATTGTGTATTATTAGGTGTGATTTTTGGAAAGATTTTTGAAGGCCTCTGTTTTGGCAAAGCTGATATGAAGTGACCACGGAACACATTAAACAATCCTCTTCCCCCTTTTCTTCCTTCATCATAAGAAATATTCTGTACAGCCAAATCTACACTAACATAGAAGGTCATAATACAGAACATATTTTAAAGGCACTACATATCCAGGAACACGGTTTTTGACACGTTGGTAAACTCATTCATTTTCACAGTTCAATGTCCTGATCTACACCTTTTTCATTTGGGGACTGACTCCTTCCAACCCTACCCAAGCAACAACAAACTCACCTCCTGTTCCTCCTACTCTTAAGGCAACATGTCTGCCTTGAAGCAACAGCCAAATACAAACCTATGATTTTCTTTTTGTGATGCTGTTGCTGTTTTTAATGACAGTATCCAACCAATACATGAACACTTCCTTCAGTAGGGTCAACCCCTGGGATCCCAAGTAACTATTAGGTTTCCTTTGTCTGTTATATGTCCATAGCCATGGTAATCTAGATAATTTTCTACTCTTACTGGAACTCTTGGATTTATTTCCTATTAAACCAATATCTTAATTTGTGTAGTTTTTCCATTTTTTGTGTTTCAAGAAACCATAATCATATATCTTTAAAGAACAGCTCACGCAGTAATAAGAAATCCTTTTAAAACTATCTGGAGGAGATGATAGAAATCCACTGCATAACTAATAGGTATGAATAATCTCAACTATTGACTCCAGAAAACCTTTCTCAGTAACTGCTCTGGTGGTCACAGTCCATGCTTCATCAAACCTTATGAACTTACTTAAAATCAGATTTTTTATGAGACTCTGTTGGCCTGTTTATGGTTGTCAAATACTCCAGAACGGCTACACAGAATCATAAAGTCTTTTCCATCTTTGTATTAAATTTAAAAATCAAACGTTGTTTTTCTACTTTTTTTTTTTTTCTTTTAGTTTAAGAAGAATCTGCTTTCTTGAATGCAGTTTTCAATTCAGGAATTCAGATAGCATTCTTCTCCTATAAATACACCCTCCTCTTATAAATGAACGATGAATAGTAATAACAAATAAGGTGAAACTTTTCATGGTTAGGGTAAGGCCAAGGTCATAATCTCTGAGAGTATCCTGACAATTAATTATTATTAATACTTGTGATGCATAAAGTACCAGCCTCCACCTCTGGTAAGAGAAACGTACTGTAGCCTAAATTTCAAGTATCCATGGACAGTTTGATTTTGAACTATCCATTACATTACAGTTACCTTGTCGACTCTTTGAGTGCTTCAAGACAGCATTTTTATTACAACTAACTCTCCGTATCTGTTGAACAAGTTTGCATATTATCACTCCTGGGTTGCTAGTTATCAAACTAGTCTTTGATATCAGACTTTGATTAGACACATCTTCTCTCCTTGTAGTTCATCACCCCAATAAAATCTATTTCCTTGGTATGTTAGGTTTTTTACCTGGTCTATTTTTCCATTCAGAACACCATTTTTGTTCTACTATTTGCTGTTCAAAAATTACTCAGAGCCAAGGAACTGAAGGATGTCTGCTTCATTAAACATCTCAGTTCTTAATAATATATATTGCATAATTTAAGTCTCTGCACAATATAACAATCCATTCTCACTGGCTTATTCCAGAGCTTTATAAAGGTGCTGTTCCTCACAGGATGAGAATATATATATTTACTGGATATCTTATAATGGAGGATGGAAAATCAAGATTTAGAATACAAATGTATGTCATTTAATTATTTTTAGAAATACATGATGGCAGCTCAGAATAAACATTTGCCTATTCACTTTTTTTTCATAAAAGTAAATTTCATTTTTGTTCTATTGATCAGCAAACATCCTTTGGAAACTGAGATTTAGATGAAGTGAAAAGCAGAAAAATATACTACAACACTGAACTTCTAAATCTCACAGGTCCAGGAACTAGGCAGGTCATTTGTAACAATGGTAAAGTTTGAGGTGACCAGGGTTAATAGCATAGTTTAAGGGAGTCTTTTTATATGCAAAAGCCTGTCTACATATTTTCCAAAGTGTAAAATGGTAACTCAACTTCAAAATATACATTTGCTAGCTTGCTTGCTTTTATCTCACTTAGTGGTGGGTTAATTTTTTTTTTTTTTTGTGCAGTGTAGAATACATGCCATTTGTGTTGTGCCTATTGAGCAGAACAGCAAAGGTGGGGTCCTCAGACACATGATCACAGAAGATGTGAAATTCACAACTCAGTTCCCAGATGTGGGTTCAACAACAATAGACGTAAGACCTAACATCAGATTTGCTTCAGGAATGTAGCAGCAGATCAAAAAAACCCAACAGTAGAAAGAACCCTCACCAAACAATTATTTAAAGAATGAAAAAACTTTATAAACACAGAGTGCATGACAGTTCTGTATACAGGAAGCAAGCTTCCATGTAACATGCTTCAAGCTAACAGAAGACATCTGTGAGTGCTGCACAAGCTTTTCCTATTTACTGCTGCACATATTCCCATGTTTGAAACAAAAAAATTAGTCAAACTTAGTGGTAAAGACAGAGACATCCTTGCGTGGTGCTTTTGATTTGACAATGAATCTTGCCCAGTCTCTGAGAAATAGTTGGACAAGATTCACGCACAAGTACCACGTCACAGGAGTCAGAGCACTGACTGGACCACATGGCCTTTTTGCTTGGTTTGGTGTTTTTTATTGGGGTTTGTTTCTTATTGTTGTTTTGTTTTGTTTCCTTCAGGTTTTTAGATCTTTTGTAGGGAAAACAAATGTTTATGCAAAGGGAGCAGAGCTCATACCATAGAGTTTGGGCAACAGGAGCTCTTACCACATCTCTTTTAGAAATGGCAGACATCAACATGACTTAAGCACATCTGTAGAAATCTGACGACTGATTCAAAGTGTACTGTTATCAGCTGGTATCAGGAGATTCAAAGGAAGATAATTCCACATAATTATCACTAAACAAAGACTGTCTATTTCACCATGCTCTTTTGCAAAAGTTCAAGAGGAATTGGGAGACAATCTCTGCAGTGATATAGAAGATATGGCTGGATAACTCAAGCAAAAGTGAATTTCAGTAAAGTGGTAGGTGACTGCACTTTCAGTACTCAAAGTAAACATGAAGCTTAGAAATAGAAGTGTGTGCATTCCTTTAAAAGCAATACATTTCTCTGCATTAGTAATGGACTCAAATGTACAGAAAAGTATGAGCTTAAAACTGTACTAAGCAACATATCAGTGATGCAAACACAAATGTTCATACACTCAGCACAATAATTGCAGTAATCTATCCTCTGGTGTATTGAATATGCTTTTATCATGGGATAATATTGTTATGTATTTATAGCTTTTGATACAGTTAAACAATGAAAATATTTTAGTTTTTTTATTTTTTATAATGCAAAAACATTTTTAGCATGAGAGGTGGTTGTTGTTAGTATCAAAATTAACACTCAGTGGTAACTGAGCAAACACTCAGCAACCACTCGAAGTTATTACAACTAAGAAACCCTGCAAGCAGACATCTTCAAAATGCACTAACAAATTTTGTACCTCAGGCGGATGCATCAGCTAATTTTTTAACCTTGATTTATTGGCTAAACCAGTGATATATAGTAGGTGAACTTTTCAGTAATGCTGGTAGTTTTATCTTTTGCAACTAGAGTGTGTTTTGAATAAAACTGCAAAGAAAGGTTTAAAATGTACTTGTCTGTACTGACTTCTGTTTCTCAGAAGCAGAAGTGAAGATATAAGGTAGGCTTCAACTCAGTTATCCATCAGAGTTTGTTCCTCAAACCATTCTATCCCATTCAACAAAGCAGTATACATTTCTCCTGTCAAGTGATACAGTTAAATATTAATGATGTGTTCTCTGAAACCTTAACCTGGTGGATGTCTTCTTTGGGATTATATCTACGAGAAAGATTACTGACAGCATTTTTAAAAAGTATCCTCAAAATTGCAAGTAATTTCAACTACTTTCACCTGTGAAGAGGTATGTATGTAGTCAACCAGCTGTCTCTGCTCGCAGTAGGGGCAGGGAGAGAGAGAGATGGCAATTCATTCTGTCTATGCTAGACACTTATCTTCAGATGGGATGAATCACCCATTGGGAGTCTCTACCTCTCTTCATTTACTACTGAAGTGCAGATGACTAGCTTAGACTCAATGCCTAAATTTAGATTGCTAAAATTAGATGGGATGCATTCCACTTTCATTCATTCATTTAATTAATCCAGTTAAAAGAATGATGTATTAGTTGTACTGGAAAAAAAAAAAAGTGGTGCAATTTTGTTGAAAGCTGTGATAATACTGTCCTGCCTTGAACAGTCTGGAGTCTAAGTAATGTGTGGGTGAAATGAAGCATCATCACCATTTTACACGCAGGGAATTCAGGATGCAGAAAGACTATGTGAATCACTCTAACTTACACTAAAACTTTGTGCCAGAGTAAAAAGACAGTGATAGCCTGTTAGGCATCAGAGAAAACATTCATCAGTTCTTCAACAGAGCCCCTGTATTTCAGTTCACAAATAGATATAATATATGATGTAAAGGTTCTGTTCTGTTATAAACATACTTGCAATGGCTTGGACCAGAGCTGTCCAAATGATCACTAATCTCTCAGCATTTGTTAAAGCAGTTACAGTCAGCCTAGGATCTTGAGCCCCCAGCTGAATGCTGGAAGCCTGATACTGTGTTGCTTCTACAGAAGCAAAAATTGCTGCTTTTACATTTTCATGGTTTTGGAAACAAGGCATTATGTTTTGAGATTTGAATCTCAAATTTGATTCCTGAATCTTATTTATTACCCCCTGAGAATGTGACTGGTAAATTCAAAACATAATGAAGTCCTATAAGACAAGGCTACAGCTATTAAAGCAATAATGTTTGTTGGAATAGTATTTGGAAATACTTGACATAATCCTATTTTAAAAAGTATTTTGTGCTTTTTAGGATCTTTGTTCCAGTTATTAATACAGAACAATATTAAGGCAATAAATTAAATAAAAAATTGATATCAAATAAATTAAAGTATTTTGAGTAAAATAGGAGATTTAAGACAAATCCTAAGAGCACTGCACTACCACAGTCCCACTCCAGAATGATTATAATACCTGTCCCATTCCTCCATTTGTTCACATGTGGGTATATATGAGTTTGTGTGTGTTTGTACTGAAGTGTACATACATGTGTGTATAAGTGCATGAGCTTTATGCAGACTATACATGCCAATTCAAAGCTCAGTTAATAACTCCAGTAAGCACAGTTTCAATTCTTTCAGGAGAGGAGAGGAGTGCCAGGCACCTTCCTGCTATCCTATATAGAATATAGTTTGGAACATTAGTGGAATTTTCAACTTAAACTGTTACATATAATAGAGGTAATTAACAGGTGTGTGAAAATATTTTGGCTTTACTCATCTTAATTTGGTCTGTGGCACACTATATTAATAAAGTTGCTGCATGCCATATCAATGAGAAGTCATAAAAAAGAAATATTTTTCTCCCCAAATATGCAATTTTACAGACTGCTCTGTTTCTCTCTTTTTTTTTTTTTTTTGGTGTTAAATTGTTCCCAGTAAGCACAACTTGCATGGATTATCAAAATACCAACATATGGAAACATTGCATTAATGCCTGATTTTAAGAGCAAATGGTGATGATCATAGATTTTTATAAGAGCTGCATTATCAAATGAAATATAACAGCTCTCTTTTGGTTAGTGTAATGTATTCTGGACTGTATTTATCTGCAAAAATCTGCATTATTTTTTCACCTCATATTCAGAGGTTTTTCCGAATGTCAAAAAATTTGCTTAAATCAAGATTAGTAACAAAATAACAATGGCACGGTGTATATTGCCTTCTGAATCTTTTCTTTGTATTGTCTATGAATATCCAAATATTCAGAATAGATGCTTGAAGAGTTGTATTTTGGCAGCTTGTGTAAACCGCTGGATCATTTGCAGAGTAGCATTAAAACACATTTACAATGGAACCACAGGCAATCTTTTGTCAAACCTAGCACATGCCACTGAAAGCACTATCTTGAAGACCACCTGATAGCAATCAACTCAGTCAATAACACTAACTTTTACTCAAAAACTAGTTAGAACACATTTATTACAGTGACAATAGGCCTGTATTTGTGCCTTGTTACACTAGTGGTGCTTATCATTACTTAGCATTTATCCTCTACTACATAGGCAATCTAGCCATTGATAATTCGATCCCTTTGATCTTTTTCTTCATGTTTTTTTTGCAGCATCTACACTACCACAGCCAGCTGGTTTTCTAAAAGAAGTGCCACAAATATTCTGTCTATTTTTCAAGCCTCATGATCTTTGTCACTCAAAATAAAATAAAATAAACATCTGTATTCCAAAGATCCAGTGAATTTTCTTGTTCAAGCCAAGCATGAAGACATAGGATCTTTTGGTGTTCTTTCTACCCACCTTAAACTTAGCTTACCTTGAGCATGTTTCTTGACCTTTCTTATATAATTTTGATATCTTAATGTATAATATTGTGTAGTTGAATAAAATATTATTTCTGCTGTGTTTGGTCCCAATATTCTCACAATGTGACAGCAATTTTACATTTCAGAATACACCATCTGTTTCTCCTCTTTTGCTTGGTGGGTCCAGTTTATGTAGTCACACATATCAAAACTGCAAAGTTGTCTTTGTAACAATGAGACCTTGATACCCTGATAGACTCTGAGACACTCTTTTTTGTCAATTTGTCCTTGCTTTTACTAACACGGAACATACCATAAGTAATATCTTTTAGATGCCAGAAAAATGTTTTTCTTTTCAAATGTTACCAACAGAACATAACTATTTCAGATCATCCATCAAAAGCAATTTTTACATGTGTCAATCATCGATGGCTTCAGTGAGACCAAACAATCCTGGATAAACTCTTCATTTTACATGAAAGCAGCCCACAAAGCCACCAGTTGCTAGCAACACTATTATGGGTATTAAATTCCACAGTAAAGGTGAGCAGATATTTAAATAATCCCAGTATTGGGAGAAATTAAACCACCAGTGATCAAGTAAGTGAAGAGATGATGAATTTTCAACAGAATAGAGTTACATAAGATGAACTGAACCGAAAAAAATACCAACTCTTTCATAGTGTCTCTTATCATATTATAGCACCACTGGTTCAATGTTGGCAGATTCAAATGTTCTGGGATCTATATGTTTTCTTTAGGAACCTGAGCTGCACTCTTACCATGGGCAGATGGCTACCTGTGTTCCACTCCAAGTTAACATTCCCTTTTAGGCTAGCATTTGCAGTACAAATACTGCAATAACAAGTTGAGCATGCTATCTAGGGATTTATACAACTAAGCTGCAAGCTTAGCACTGAGCTTCATGGTTAGATCTTGGTTCATTTTCCCTATCAGCAATGGCTATTTTAATGTCATTTTTCTCAAAGCTTTGAATTACAAGAGGGCCAACCGCAGCATTTTTGTTACAAAAGATCCATTTTAAGTTAAAAAAGACTCAGTGCTGAGACTTCTGAAATCAGAAACATGTATACTAATGTTATAATTCATCTTTGTAACTCTGGGCATCTAATTCTTACTTCCTCATAGGTGTGCCGTTTTGGGTCACATCTGATTGCTCTCTTTGCCCATGAATAGTAGACTGTGGGACATATCTTATCAAACTGGGAAGAGCACAGAGAAAAATCTATGAAAAATTAGCTGAGGGGTAAGAGACATGACTGACTATAATAGATTTAATCTATCAATGATTTAACTTCTCAGAAAGTTGGAGAGAAGAGACGACTGTGATGTGTAAAAAATACATTGATAAATGATATTAAGTATAAACATTTAAGCTGATGAAGAAAGCTAAATAATTACTAGATTAAAAAACAGTGGTCTATTAAGCTAGAAATTTACTTCGTATAGTTCTTATAGTTGTCTTTTTTTTTTTTTTCCAAAAATGTATATATAGTAGGGGTGATACATGCATAAAAATTAAGCCTTATCATGTCTTGATGATAAGAGCTCAGAATTGATGATCTAATGGTAGCTTCAAAATTTTATACCATTAAAAACAAATGTAGGTACTGGTATGTTATGTGGCTGTAAAAGAAAATCCATACCATCCGCCATTAATGATGCACTACTCACCTTCCTCATCCCTATCTGCAATTGTAGGTTACATAACCTGAGCCTTGAGAGCAATGGGTTGCTGTCAGATCTGGTCAGATCAGCTCAGGCCAGATCAGGTCAGACCTAATTTTCTAAAAGACTAAAGCACTGACTTATTTTCTGTTTTGGCATCTACTTCAGCTATAGAGACAATTGCAGGGGATCACAATCCCTCCAAAATCTACAATAGCCCTTCCACTCTCCATCTTCCCCTTAAAACAAGCTTTCAGTTTGGCTTAAGAAAAGACAAATTTTCATTTGAGATCACACACACTAGTGATCTACATACTAATTCCTCCCTTCCAACTGTAACAGCTGCACTGGTTACAGAGTGAGCGAAGCCACAAGGGTAAGTTTGCTAGTCATACTTTAAATATTGTGTTATTATTGTTATTATGTCTGTGCTTTGATTGGAGTTACTTGTAATATTGAAAAAAATGTTATATTTGGGGCAAATAACATGGAAGTATTACAAGAACAGTGTATTAAAAAGACTGTATGGTGATTCTGGTACTGTATGGTGAATATGGTACACAACTCTCATCATTGTCATATTTATACAATAAATTGATATAATAGCAAAATCAAATACAGTTAAACTAATATACTTTAAACATAGTTTAGTTGTAACTCTGACCACATTTACAGTTTAAAAAAGAGTTCTCACTTCATCACAAGATTTTGATTTACTTAGCCTATATTTTATCACTTATCTTTTATTCCCCTATTTAATCTCTTTCCAAATTTTTTAGGATGTTTGTAAAATGATAGTGAGGGCATCATAAGGTACACAAGCAATTTGAATTAATTTGCTGTGATAACGAAAAATGTAGATGACTTTTCTGATGGTATTTATGTTAAAGAGTCTCTGTTTATTTTTTGTAAGTGTTCCTCAGATGAGAGGACTCCTGTAGTGTGAGAGCTCCCTGGTAAATAGAGATTTTTAAATTTCAAAAGGCATCATATACCATATGATCCAGTAAAAGCAAAAGACTAGCAGCCAGAAGCTTCCCTGGTTGAAACCCCAACCAAGTTAATAACTCCTGTTTATGCTAGGGCACACCATGTGATTTTCTCATGCTTTTAGTCAGTGGTAGTGAAAACTGTCTGAATAAGAGAACTGAAAGAGTATAAACATTATATTTTGGTTTCTAGAAATTATTTGACTTGAAAGAAAACATTTGAGAATTAGTTAACACTGGCAAACCTTGAAGTTTGTGCTTTAAACATTTTGTGCTTTATCGACAGAAAATAAAAACTTAACATCTCTCAGCCTTTCAAGAATCTCCTAAACTTGAATGCCGAGTGGTACCTTATAATTTTTGGAATTGGAATGACAAATTGTTCCAGATTTCTATATGAAGGAAGATGCATAATTGTTCATTCATGATTTTGTTACCACATACCTAGATTACTGAAAGTCTTTTTAGAAATATCCCTCATAATCTTCTGAATCTTTACATTCATTGTTGCAGATTTGTAAAGTTTACCCTAAAATTTTTTACTAAATTGGCTTCTCATGCAGGAAAAATGATGCACTGACTTCTCCTGTCACTGTAATAAGGACAGAAATGAATAATTAAAATTATTAATAGATGTGTTCTTTATGTTTAAGGTATTTGTCCTTTCTACTAAATCCCGCTTACAACTTTTCTGATTTAGCAATGACCTAGAATCCTGGTTGTCTTCCTGAAACACCCAAAACAGCTACTATTTTCTGCCAAGTCGTCTACCCACAATTCATTAAAGGTTGCTATGCATAAAATTGTGGAGCTTGGTAATTTCTGGGCATGATTTCATTTGTTTATATATTTTCAATATCTACCATTTGAAAATATTTTATAAGAAAGCAGGGAATATGAAGGAAATACGACAGCTAAACATGAGCTGGGCTTCTGAGTCATAGGAAAAAGGACGACACAATCTTCTTTTCCACTCACTCCTGTACTCAGTTCCAGGGAACACAGTGCATATAGAAGATGGAGGAATAATTCAAAAGCAACTGCCTATAACCCATGCCTCTCTGTCATGATGCTTGACAGTTCCATATTATCTGTAAGAAATACCTTTGCCAAAGCACGTCCTATTGGTGCACGATGCGACTCACTAGTGCAACATTTTCCTAGTTATGTTAACAGCATAAATGATAGCAAACGCTGTATCTATTTAGGGAAGTTCTGACACAGAAAGAGGCAAAGAGAATGATTTGAACATTTTGTCTTTTTGCCCTTTTCTGGGAAAAAAAAATTATTTACATTAGACTGCCACATAATCACAGACAAATAAAAATTAATATGTATTTTCCATATTTATAATCCTTAAAATGGGAATCTTTAACATGTCATAACATAAGATGGTATGCTTAAATCCACCTGGAAAAAATGCTGTGGTTATTCTTATTTCTTAGAAATGCAACCTCGTAAGCAAGAATTTATGTAAACCATAAAAAGATTTAGAGATATGCATACATGGAATCTCTGATTTTCTTAGTTTGTAGTTAAGCCACAACTTTAAATGGTTCTCATCAATTGAAATTCTGCTCTGGATGCATTTTTATGAATAGTTGGTGATCTATAATTCATATGTAGCTCATTGAGAGTATGTGATATGTTATATTCAAAATGATTGATTATAGATTATAGGATAGTCATTTGTAGGAGCTAAATCAGTTTGCATTTGTTAGTGTAATTAACACTTGCAAATATAAATAGAAAATGTGATCTATTACATTGACTTTTAACACTGATTTAAAAATCATAGCAACAGAGTACTGTTTAGAACACGTATGGTGTACACAAAAGAAAAGCTCAGAAAACATTAAATCAATCTAGATATTAGCTTTTCTCCTGGAAAGTTGAAAGCTTGTGATGTTTATCATCAGAGAAGGGCTTTTTCACTTGGTCAAGTGTGCTACTCTATGATCTTCGAGATATCAGCATGACAGGAAATACAAAGGAAGCTAAACTTCCTCTGCAGCCCTGCAATTTCAAATATGCAGAACACAGATATAACGAGAAAACAAAATTGGTGCTTCTCCCTTTGAATTCTGAGGACAGTCTATTTCATAATCCCTTTTTTAAAAGTCCCCAGTTTTCACATTTGTATTTATGGCACATAATGCCCCACAAGGAGATGGAATTAGGTTTGAGAGACCACTTTCTGGCATACAACTATATTCCCATAGCTATTTATTTATATTGCTGTCATGTGTAAAAGCCCCAGTCTAAGACCATGCCCTGATTGTGCTTGATGCTGTTCAAACACAAACCCAAAATGATACCTTTCCTGAGCTTACAATGTAAAAATGAAATAAGAGATAACAGAAGTAAAAGTGAAACAATGAGACAATATTCTTCAGAAAGACAGATGGTAGTTTCGGCCATTAAACCACATCTCACCTTTTCTAGTTTTGCAAGAGGTTAATATATTAGCATATACGACCATATTTGGTTGGCTCTGGGGACTTCCTCTCAAGCATGAGAAACAGCATGAGATAAAACACAAATATGTAAGTATGTTAAAAATGGTTCTGAATCAAATGGAAGTTAATGTTATGGACCAGTAAAAGGCAGGATCCCATATCCTCAGGTTGTCAGGCAGAGCTTATGAAAACCTTCAAAACTGCATGCAAATTATTCGAGTTGGTATAGAAGCTTAGACATGGTCAAGTACTGAACTAGGGAGATTTTGCAGAAACATTCTGTGTAGGTGCTCAGCTGTAAAAAAACCTGCATAGGGAAAAGCATGAGAGATGGCTGAAAGCAGAAAATGAGTACAACATGATGGAAATAGCAGCAAGAGTTTGCTGTGTGAATGGACAAAATTATGTTAATTATGGAGAAAGAACGAACAAAACCTAAGCACTGAACTAATATGAAAACTTATAGAGAAGTCAGAATTGAAAAGAAATGCTCATGTTAACAGCTTGAACAGGCAGGATGTGGTATTGCTCGAGGTGAATGACAAAGGAAGTAGTGAGGAAGGCTGTGGGGAAGGAATAATAAATTCTGCTTTCATCATGTTGAGCTTGAGCTGAACCTCTGTGGATACATCAGGGTGATACTTTAGTTTGGATAAGAAATAAATTTATTGTAAACAAGAGGCAGATAAACAGTATGAAGCATCAGTGCAGTAAAGGAACTGAATCTGTGCTTATGCGTTACACTGCCATTAGTTATGGTACAAAGTGAGAAAAGAAACTGAATTCTGAAAAGACTGTTGTTGGGGGCATGTGAAAAATGTCTTGAGAGCATGCAGGTCAAAGGAACTCTCATTATACCAGTCTCCAAGAAGCAAAGAGAGGACAGGATTTCAAGAGGCACATGGGTGATACTGTCAAGAATGGTTGCCAACTCACAGAGAATGAAGTTGTACTACTAATTCCAATTTTTAGCTAGGAAGATATAAGTAGAAGCTTGCCTGGGCGTAGTTTTGCCAGAGTGCCATGGCAAGAAACTAGAGAACATCTAACACAAAACTGGAAGAAAAATTATCAAACCTCAATTGTTTAGCTATATAATATTAGCTTATAATATAAGAATATTTGTTGAGCTTAGCAGTAGTGAAGGACAGCAAGCATTTTGTAGAGAAAACTAGGAACAAACCAAGATTTTTGGATGGGAAACATACACATATTGTACATGAGACACTGAATGAGAGCGAGAAATAAGAGAGGTGGGAATAAGGGGGATGTGAAGGAGGTGGGATGCATGCACTGAGCTGTGGAGGGAAATTGAAAGAGACAATCAAGTTATTTCTGCACAAGAGAGATAAAAGATGGAAGGGTAGAAAGCGTATGGTGAGAAGTTAAGCAAAGAGGAAAGGTAATTTTGCATTTTGTTCCTGTAGTCATTTTTATGGAAAGAGTTGCAAAGGCAACAGAGGGACAATTAAAACAGTAAGTGAAAACGTGAGAACTGGAGCTCAGATCTAGATTTTTCAATTAATTAAACTGAAAATGTAGCCAGCCTTTCCAAGGGAAAAACTAGCAAAATGGAAGAACGGTGAAATGAGAGGAAGTCTGGGTAGTAAGGCAGAGGAACTGGGGCTCTGCTTGGAGCTACTAAGGCTTCTTGTCAAATCTTAAAGGCTTTCAACTCCTGCTGAAGTGCTGGTTTACAGAAAGTCTCATAATAGGGAAGATACTGCAAAAGACACAAGACAGGAAGGTCTCACCTTAGATTGTGTGTTAATAGCATACAAAATTTATACAAAACCAGCTCAATCAAAATCCGAGGACCAAGAATGAAGGGAACAGCTGCCTCTACCAGCCTCCCAGCAGGACCTGTACCACAGGCACTGCTATGTTATCTCAAGTTTCTGCTCCCTCAAAGAGATATCTTCAGGTCTTTGTTAAGACGTGTCTTCAACATATTCAATAGGTGACTGCATTTGCAACATGAACAAACTGTATCAACTGCCAGCTACTATCTGAATGATAAATGTTTTCATACTTAACTGCGGAGTACCAAGAGTTGTCTTCCCAAATTTAGTGACCAGCATTCTAGTACATCTATATTCATACCTGATTCAAATCAATGTGCCACATATTCAAGCAATTCAGTCATGCACTTAGCAATAAATTTTTTACAGCAAATTCAAGAAACAACAAAACCTCAGCTTCCAAATGTCACAGTGATAAAGGAAGAGAAGATATTAAGTTTATGTTAAGCACATATACTTACCCCTGTAGCCAAACATTAAAACTATCTAACTTTTCTGGAGGTAGGTGGGCAAAATGCTGAAAGCAGAAGTGGAAAAACTCGTGGACTTGTAAGTAAAGAAGTGCTTGAAATACATCTGACTTTATTTATAAATCAATATATGTAAGTGTGCGCTTCATAACCTACATTAATTCTGTTGCTCAAACTACAGTCAGGACCAGTCTCAGGAAAATCTACCTGATCTAAACATAATTTAAATGTGTCTGAATCTTACTGTATGTATTATTTTTGTGCTTACATAATGGACCATCTACTTTAGTAGCTTCCAAACTAACTTTGAAAGTGATTGTTCTTTTTTAAAGTGGTAGAATTTTTGGCACTCAAATGTACTAATGCCTTTGGCTTTTTGCAAACAAAATGTTTTCTGAAAGCTGGGATATTTATTCCTTAAAAAAGGGAGATTATCAACTACTACTTTATTATTCTATACTCACTGTACCAGACCTTGTAACAATTATAAGCAGCTCTGACATTCTTAGGGATTTATACCACAATCATTGATATCATTTAGATCATTAGAGTAGAGAGCACATAAAGATGAAAATCCAACTCACAAATCCCGTATTGAGAGCATTGTTATCCCTGGGCCTTTGATGTCAAAGGAAATACTGTATATAATACAACATATGGCAAAGGTACAAAACCATGCAGTAGAGGCCTCATTTATTATGCAAAATTTACATCATTTTAACTAGTAAATTAGAGAAATCAGTCATGATGAAATTTCACTCTGCAATGACACCAACTTCTGTAAAATTTTCAAAAATGTATGCGTAGAAAACAACTTGTGCGCTTTGGTATTTCAAGAATAGGCTAAGCTCTAGTTCACTTGGGACAAAATTTATAAACGTTCTGCAAAACATACACCTTACTCTGGTACAGCAAGAAGCAATTCTTACTCTCTAATCAAAATAATGGTTGACAGGATAAAGGGAGTGGTCAAAGATTATAAAGGAGCACTAAGAATCAATTTATTGTTGCCAGATCAACAGAGCTTTCTCCCCAGAGATAGGCACTATCCAGTTTTGCCTTGATCCATTGCAAATTGTTGCCTGGTAACTTGAGATGCTTCCCTTTCAGGTCAGTTTTTATTAGATGAAAACCTTTTAATTACAAGCTTGACTGCTGCAATATTTTTGTTGTACAAAAATATGACCCCCAAATGCTTACATAAATAGTGTGTAATTCCAGGCACCGCTTTCCCACTACTACCTCTACATCTATTTACTGTCAGGATTTCCCCTATCTGAATAATTCAATCTATTTGTTAGCCTAAAGCAGCAGCTTTGAAACGAATAGCTAAACATTCTTGCTCTCTTCTGAGAAGTTTTTCTGATCATCTTCCTGTTCATGGGATGCTTTTTTCTCTGTGCCAAACAGACTTCTGCCCTTTCAATTGAATGTGTTGCTTCTGGAACCTGCCTGGAGAAGTCTTCCCTGGGAACAGCATGTAGCCAGCACCCTGGGTTAAGGCCCTAATCTTACCACTGCACAATGTTTGCTGCCCTAAATATAAATGTTTGTTTTTCTTGAAAGTTTCCCTTACCTTTCCAATAATATTAAAAGGTCAGAGAACCTACCTGTAACAGGCACAAAATAAGAGCTCTGATTAGGTCTTTCTGGCCAAGCTTTAGTTCAAGATTCAATATCCCCCATTTTTTACACAGCAAAGCTCCTACTGCGTTTGAACAGAGCATGGGAAAGAGGTTTCCTGCTGGGAAAGGAGATGTGTGTGCCCTACTGAGTCTTGCAGTAATCAGGGGAGATTTCCTGATTCCCTAGTGAGGTCAAGTTATTACCACAACAGAGCTCTCCGCGAGCATGAGGCAGCTCCTCCTCCACTCCATGTGGCACCGGAAGAGTAAATGTCACGCTACCATATGTGAGGCTGCATATTTCCAAGAGCTTTTTGAGCTGGAGCAGCTTGCAGCATAAAGGAAATATGTTTTTTTTTTTACCGCACATTAAATATATTAGGACATAAGGACTGTTTGTGTTGACTTGATGAGGCCCCAGCTGTGTGCCACTGGGTGTTGGTGCGTAGCTATTGTATCATCTATCAGTCTGCCACCATATGAGAGTACTGATTTGGGTGATTAACAACCACAGACCAGCAATAATATAAAATAGCAATCTCTTACCAGCACTGCTGTATTTTCTTTGCAGTCTGCTTCTCTGGTAGAACATTAGAAGAGCCAAACATGGAGCAATTTACTACACGAGTTACATTGCTGGCCCACATGTGGAAAGTCTTTATTCTTTTCCGTTTGATCATTATCCAACTTCAGTCACAGCAAACATGACTCAATATGTAAAAAACCGCTTCTAATAGGACTTATAACATACAACAGATTATACAACCAAATTTACCTCAAATGGTTTAGAAGTTGCCTAGCTACGGCATTGGAAAGGTTGAGGAACTCCCTGTTTAAGTGACAGGAAATTAAACTGATGAGCACTTGCGGACTGAAGCTTCAAGCTCCACCTAGTGACAAAACTTTACCACTGCCTTATAGATCAACCCCGAGAAAGCAACGATGCCATGGAACATTCCTAAACCTCTGCTGCAGGGTTGTCAGTGAAAGAAAATCAGAGACAAAAGAAACAATTTTTTTGATTCTTCTTTTTAAAAGCCACATAAATACAGATGAAAAATCGACGCAAGAGGCACTACCTGGCAATGGACTTCTCAGTAACGCACACACACTCATGAAAAATACATCTCAGGGTAGCACTACATAGGAGAACAATGTGGCTGCAATTCATGAAATAACTCCCCTCTTTAGGAAGGACATTTTTGCATGAATGACAAGAGACATAGCTGCGGTCTTATTAATATTTTTCTCCATAACAAGAGTATCTTGTGCTTTATGTCACCAGTTGCCTGATGGGATAGCAGTGAGATTTGGTTAACCAGCTACAACAGCATATAATTTGTGAAATGCTTATTGTATGCCTAGTCTTTTTATTTTATGAACATGCCAACATGTGTTCCTTCATAGCAAACAAAATAAGATTTTGAAGGTTTTTGAACTGGCCAATCACACACAAGATTGTGTCAGATTTGTCTGAGAAGTTACTGCTAGTTTTAGAAAAGAAATTACATTTTAGTGTGTTCTTTATGTCTATTTTACCTGTATAAGATGACATTCCAGGCTGTCTTCATGATCTGAAAATAAAAAGTAAACAAAATTACCTTGATGTTTATAAATGTACTAGATATTCTGTCAGTACCAATGCTCTGTTTCCTTAATTGTGTTACAGAAAAATAAAAAATATGCATACTTTATTTTTTCCCCTAAGAATATAAATTAGTAAATACCTAACATTTTGATCTTTATTTTGTCTTCTGTTGAACATCTGAATATTTGTAGTCTTCGAAAGCAGACAAAAATTTTCTTGAAGAAGAAAGTCTTATCAAAAGGAGTCTGAGGATGTGGACTGAATTGCTAGCTTGTTCACAGATCACCTTAGGTCCAATAATGAGAATGGTAATCAAAAAGTTAATAAGGGTTATTTCATTCATAAAGTGCTTTGACATGGAGACAGTTCTTTAGAATATATTTTTTTTCTGAAAGTTCTACTTCTGGTTTTGATTGCAACCAGAAAATCTAGTGTAAAAGGAAACACTTAAGTTAATAAGACTGTTCCGAAGAAGAACCTGTTCTACTAAGAAGATTTAGTTGGGGAAAGGCATTAATTCTGCAGTAGTGGATGACAATAAACTGACATGGTGGCGCTTGAGATACACTTCTATTGTGAAAAACAATATTAAACTGTGTTTGAAAAACATGTAATTTGCAAGAAATGCTGAAAAAATTTCCTGTGTATGTAATATTTTGAGGCCATTTACCAGACTGAATATTGTCAAATTACTGTGTCTCGATTAAGGAAAAGGCTGTATGAGCAATGTATTTACAGAATGTATGACAGAACAGAAGAGGAGCACTTACTGGAATATTGTTTACTGTTAAATTTTGCCAAAGTTTCTTTTAATTTGTGGTGTTTTAATTCTATTTAGGGTGGCGCCTGCTAGTGGAATCTGGTGCTGAGCTACTGTACTTATGCTGTTCATTAGGGAACGTACTGCGTTAAGGATTGCAATATGAAGTGGAGATAATTGAGAACTGCTCTGTTACCATGTCGGAAAAATATGCAATGCAGGTTTTAACAACAGACTTCTACTGATATGCTAGCCTAAACTGTTTACTAGCCTGATTCTGGATATAGAAGAGGTTACATTATGTTAGAAGTCTTTGTAGCAATGTGTCTACTCTCTAAAGTACCTGTATCTATGTGGATGAAACTACTGCAAAAATTCCTCTTTGTTGATAATTTATATCAATGAAACGTGATTTTGCAGATTCATATTGCCAGGGAGAGCAAAGTAAGCTACAATGATGGCAAAAAGCACAATAATGTTATACAACTTTAACTACACTATAGATTTTTCTTGGACAAAAGTCTTGCTGAGAAATCACAAATGAATCAGCATTGCTAGAATATACTGAAAAGTTTAGTTATACAAATACTACTCAGATCTAGCTTCAGTGTAAACAGGCACAAGTAGGTTAAATTAAGCGGAATGGCTATTCATTCAGGCCACAACAGGAAGAGAAAGGAGCTTACAGAAGAGGATCTGCCAAATGTCCCCAGTGCGTCACATGCCAGCTCTCCCTCTGCCACAGCCGAGCTGTGAGATGGATGTGCTGAATCCCAATGGCTTCTCCTTGGGCCCACTCTGGCTTCCACACAGTCCCATTACAGACTTGTCTTTCCACTCACAGAGGTCCAACATTGTTTCAGGGACTCACACGGTGCAGGGTCTTTCACGTTCAGAAGGACCCTTTTTTTTTTGAAAAACCCAAATGCAGAGGCCAGATTCTGCATCACGGTGCTATAAACTGTAGCACCCTGACTTTTAATGTACATTTTTCTTTTTACCTCTTTGCTTGCGGTGTTCCTAGGGCAGTAATTATATGATGTGAGCCTAGTGTACAACCTGTCTTACAGTGAAGCAGGGACCTAAGTGTTTTGCTGGCTCAAATGGTCAGAAAATGGCGTCTCACGATCAAATTGCCTATGTCAGTACACGTGCTGGCACTAGGAGGGAATCTCACAAACTAGATTGAGCCCAAGGGCAAGCAGGAGTCTAAATAAATTTGTTGGGTATTTTTTCCACTGAGGAGACCATAAAAATGTCAAAAGATATAGTACAATTACTGCAACAATTAATTTAGGGGTCTCACCAAGCTTGCGGGTCTGAGACTGGGCCTGGCTGAACCGGCAGGAGAGGACCCCCTCGTTGAGAGGAACAGGGCCTCGTTGGCCATGGAGGGCCTGGCCCAGCTCTCTGACCAAGGTTCCTTGGGCCTGCCAGAACGCAACGCAGGACATGCTGGAGCTGAAGCGGAACCTTCCCAGCTGTCCCCAGGAAGGCACAGCCCGGGTCGGTTTGCTGTGCTGTGGGGCTGTCCTTGCCACCACCTCTCCTCAGGTGGAAGTGTGGCACCGCTGGAGGAAGGCGCCTTGCAGTGTCCTGGTGCCGTGGGCCGAAGGCTGGCCCAAAGTCTTTGACCAGAGGAAGTTCCCGACACTGGAATTTTTAGCAAAACTGCAGCTACTTCAGTTGCTGGAAAGGCAACAGCCCTTACATAAAAAGAGGAATACAAATGTGGAAAGAGGTTAAAAACTGAACAGTTATTAAGAGCATGGGTTTTTGTCAAAATATTAATTTGGAGAATCATAGAATCATAGAATGGTTTGGGTTGGAACGGACTTTATAGATCATCTAGTTCCAACCCCCCTGCCGTGGGCGGAGAAGTGTCACAACATAAAATAGCAAAAAATTTATGAACTATGAACTAGTCATAACATATGGAAGTTCTAGATTCATTTGAAGGGTAAACAAACTTTTACAAGCCCTTCCAATCATATACATGCTGTTACAATTAGCAGCACTGCAGATTTATTTTATAATATTATCATTGATGATACATTTCAGTGATATAACATTGCTCGTCCACAGATCTCAAAGCACGATTACTTTCATTTTACAGAGAGAGTTTAAGACAAGTGAGTCTTTGTGACTTGTCTAGGAAAATACAGAAGCTCATTTCCTGTTGCCAGGGGCAAGTGCACTAAGAAAAGATGAAGAAATGCCTTAGGGTAGTAGACACATCTATTTTGTACGAACCAGCTGAGTCTGGTTAAAGTTTGTCAGCTTAGGTGGGGTGCCAGGCTGATGCAGCTAGCCCCCAGCTAGGCTGGGAGAGCTTGTGCCTCACGGTTCTGGTTTCTTGTGCTGATGGAGTGAACTCGAGTCTGTCTGTACAGAGCAAATTACACTCAAATCTTACTTCCATTCGCAACAATGGAAGCACTGGAGTGACTTTCAGTGGTCCGTGTGCAAAATGAATCAGCAGAGTTACTGAACATGGATATATATTTCGACTTGACTGCCTACTACAGTTAGTGTTACTTCATATAGACTCCAAGCATTGTGGTTCTTTTTTAATTTAGGGTTTAAATAAACTCAAAATTCAAAGCAGAACACCGTGAAAAGCATTGACTGTCACATGGTTTCATGTGGTTTTGATGAAACTCTCTAAAGAGGACCAGGCTCATTCAAAACTTACACCAGGATTTCCTTTAAGGTTTTGCTAACGGCAGCTGAGTTTTGTATTTCTGACTAATCCAAGGCCAACCTACTTTCACAGATGCTCAGAGTCTGTGAAGAAATTTTCTGAAGCTGTACTTCCAATCACTATTAATTTATTAGGAGAGATGCCATAAGGACAATAGTGACAATGATGTAGTGCTGATAACATAACAATATAGAGAAGAGGTTGCTGTTTTGCAGAATTCGCTGTTGGTCCAAAGCAACAAAAGTGTATTTTCATTATTATTTTACAACTTAGCACATGCTTCCTTTCTCTTCTGTTTTTACTCTGCCTATACAGAAGTATGCTGACTTCAGTTTTCCCTACATGCTGAGCTTGACATCTCTGATTTGGGTTTGCACGGCCACAAGTGGAGATATTGCTTTAATTAATAAACCAACTTTCTCATGAGACCAACCGCTAGTTCACTGCTGATCCACTTTGAGCTCTGAGCCTGACAGAAAACAAGAACACTAAACACTGTTCACAGAGGATTTAAAGCTTCTTAAATAAGAAGCAACCCCAGTTTTCATTTCTCTTCAAGTTTTCTTAAGCTATATATGATTTTCCCTAAAATTCTCAAGAAAGTGATGATTTTGCTGGAATACTTTCAGGATTTGTCACTTGAGTAGTTTTAAACAGTTTTAAACTGTTTTTACTATTTTCCATTTACAGTATCCATCAGTTTTCTTAAAAGTTTTAAGATAGATTTTTTAGACAGCCACATTTTGTAGATTTGTCTGTACCTGTATGTGCAAGTGTAGTTTTAGTCTCTGCTTATCTGTTTCTGTCTCTATCTTTCTTTCTCTCTCCTTTATATGCCAAGTCTAAGACTAATCTGGATGTTTAGTAAAAATCTGGTTTCCAAACCCCCAGTACTGGAGTTTTGACTCCAGTGGTTTAGACTTGGGGTGTTCATTTCATCCATTATAGAGCAGTTATGCTTAAAAGTGAGCTATAGTGCTGTTTTAGTAAGGGAGGGTAAAGGACAGCTCAGGACAGACTGGAGAGGGAGGCAATTAAAGGCATAAAGGGATTACTTTTCCCTCCTACCTTAAGGAAGGAATGACGAAAGGAACTGTAAGTGACCTGTTTGGCAGTAATGTTCAATTATATTTGTTTTAGTTTTTCAATTATAACTGTTGCCCTTCCTTCCCTTCCTCCTTGCCTGTCCCAAACCTACTCCAAACTGCCCTACAAGGAATTGACAGCTGTAGAACGTTTGTTTTTAAAAGAGTCAGCTGAGATCCCATTAGGGACACACACCATTAGGTGTGTTCCCTGCAACCCTTAAGTCCCCAAAAGAGTTATCCTGTCCTGCTTACACTGGACTCTTGAAGCTGAAGCAATGCACTTGCTAGCAGTCTAGTACAAAAAGAACTGAAGGTGAGTTTGCAGGAATGTCACCATCAGCAGCAGTGACTGGTCTGCCAGAGAGTCACCATAAAAGCCTACGACTGCCATTAAGCTATTCTTAAAATAGAAAGAGATTTTGTTGTTGCTCCTTCTTTTTTTTCTTTAATTGTGACCGGATGGTATGAGCATCATGTTATGCTTATGTAGCTCTTGCCCTAAGCTTAGATTTCAAAATAGGAAATAGACAAAACAACTTTTTTACTGCTGATTGCTCCTGCCCTGGAAAAGAAAGATGTGCTACTGCCTGACAGAAAACGAGAACCCTAAACATTGTTCACAGAGGATTTAAAGATGCTTAAATAAGAAGCAAAACCAGTTTTCATTTATCTTTAAGATTTCTTATATGAACTATATCTGATTATCCCTAAAATTCTCAAAAACATGATGATCTTGCTGGAATACTTTCAAGATTTCGCACTTGAATAATTTTAAACAGTTTTAAGCTGTTATACTGTTTTTCATTTACAGTATCAACACATCAATTTCCTTAGAAGTTTTAAGATAGATTTTTTTTAGCCAGCCACATTTTGTATATTGTTTTCTACTTAGAAAATCTCATTGCATTTTGGGAAAGAATTAAAAATTTGGAAGAAAATTGAAACAAGAACTTAATATTTTTCTTTTTACATATGCAGTGCGTTTGATTCTGACCTATGGGTGTAAGCCAAGAATATATGACTCTTCTTGATTCTTTCCAATCCTTTGGTAACACTGCAATTCAGATGTTGCTGGTAGGCTTAAAAAGTGTATTTTTTTCTCAGTGTTGCCCAGCATGGGGACTACTTCCCTAGAAGAGCACTTAAAAATCACAGATCACTGAAAAATGAAGACAGAGATTCACAGACACTTTGTGAGATTAACCTAATCTTGGCTTTACTTGTCTGTAGCCATGCAGGCTCAGAACTTTTTGTTTTCAAAAGGAAACTGAGATTCTCACTTAAGAGATTTAAATCCAGAAGGTATAGGTTTAGTAAAAATTCCAAATATTATATAACTTTACTGTAATGTGATGAGTCAGTGACATCATTCACATCTGTTTTAAAAGTAGCAACCAGATAAAATAAGCTACTGAAGACTCTAATCTTATTAGTAAATCCTGATGAAAAATTCTTCCCATCTTCTTTTGATTTTGAAAACCTATTTTTTTGTACCTTGTGCTCCTTTGGCTTACCACAACAAGAGAAAACACATTTGATATATCTGTGTATGGATTACAAGACTGTGCAGCAACCTCATGGTTAGTGGGGAGGATAAGCAAAGTGGCCAACTATACTTCGTGTGCCTATAGCAGTGTAAAGGAAAAATTTTTAAATTCTGATGATGTGAGCGGTCTTCTAAAATGCCACAACTGATGTCAAGTACTACTTCGGAAGTGTGTGGAGATTCACCTCATCATAAACTTCAGTGCTTTTGCCATTTTCAGTTAATCTATAAGTCCTTTTTTTTTTTTTTTTGATAAAGAAGTATGATGATGTGTTTTGTGGTGAACAGAATGATAGAGATGAAATGTTTGAGAATTTAAGTAATTTTCTGTGGAAAATTCAAGTGTTTATGGTATTCCTGCTTGGAAGGAAGAAGATTTGAGATAAGAATTCAAACAGGGCAAATAGGACATGAAAATAGGGTAGATGATCTCTTTGAAGCAGACGTGGTTAGAAGGCAATTGATAAGGATTTCACAGTATTCCAGGATGCCCAGGAACCTTATGTAGGTGACAGAGCAAATTACCTCATGTGTGGGTAGGAAAGCCTGAGGAGAACCAAGAAACCAAGAAAAACTGATCAAGTTTACTATCCTTCAAATTTGACTTACTATGTCATTTTTAATATACTGAAAGGGATTAAGAATACACTCCTTTTCATTATTTAAATATGCAGCTCTATGAATAGATATTCATATGTTATGGAAAGTATGTTCTGAAATCAAGCTTGAATTTTCTCTTGAGAAATGTTCAAAGCCTCACCACTTTGACAGAAGTGGCTGCACTGACACCTTTTGAATCCATATTTGCTGACAAGTCAGGTGATAATCTTGTCTAGATGGCCCATCCTGAACTTTTCAAGAACACTTTTCTGTATCAATGATTAATGCTGCAACCAGCATCATCAGCCAGGATATTTCAAGTTAATAAGATTAAGAGTCTCAGGAAATATTTGGTAGTACAGGTGAACAAAACAGGACCCACAGAAGAGCAGATACCAGATGGAAAGCTTTATCTCAAATAGGGATTGTTGTTTACAGACAATGTGCTTAGAAAATGTGTCTTGTCCAGGATGCTAGGTGTATGGTGGCCATGAAAATGGTGCTGTTAGTCCTGTTATTCATGCCTGATATATTCTGGCTGAATGAGGATCCAAAATTAAAACAAAGCTGCGTATCAAAACACATTATTGTTTTTGTTCTTTGCATTTGCTTCTGGATCTAGAGATTAGGTTTCCATCAAATCTATCCTGGCATTGAATGTGATTTCAGAAAGGTCTGGCAAATACAGGGTGCTTTTCTCCAAAGAGAAGGGGTAATTACAGAATATGAAATAATTCTCAGTTAAGTACTCCAGACAGGTTTAAAAGTCCTCAGGAGCCTGCAGTCTTGGAGCAGGCTTGGAGCTGCAATGGCCGAGTTGTAAGGTAGTAATACAAAATACATAGTGGGGAAAAAAAAATCTCTTAAGGCAAATGTTAACCAGAGCCTCTGTATGTGGTCAGGAAGCTCAGGACTCAGGTTTCATTCCAGACTTGTCACTCAGAGCTTCATTACTTATTTACTGCCAAGAACCCTCAAAACCAAATAGCAGTTCTGTGCTGATGGGATACTGAGAAAATACTGGTGGAAAGAAACCACAAAAAGGTTGCATCCTAAAAATAAAACATAGGTAAACAAGGCTTAAAAAATGTAGTGGACTAGTGGTTGGTGACACCATGTGAATCCTTTCAGAATACAAAGGTCATATTACCACTGAGTATTTTAATCCTAAACTTTCTGAATAAAAGGTCAGTGGGGTTTTAGAAGGGGAAAAAAAATCCTATGAATGGGGATCTTTCTCACTCCTTGCTAATCTAAGCATATTACTATTTTTTGGAGACCAAAACCTGTCTGGGGAGGATTTCAGAGCACTGGAAGTAGGGGAATACTTTATTGAGTCTTCCTTCTTCAGTCAGTCCTACCTGGGACTCACATATCCTGTATCCATGCCAGTTCTAAAGGAGTGCTGATTGAGAGAGGAAGAGAAATAGAGCATGACTAACCTTTGGTTCCTCTTCTTCTCACTACTAGAATAGTAAAACCACAGGAGCAGCGCTGGAGATCTCTAAAGTGATAGAGAGCAAAAGCAGAAGTATAGAAGGGTGCAGAGTAGATTCAGCCTAAGGAAAATGGCATAGGGCAGGATATAAAGTGAATGCTCTGGCTAACTCCATTATTAACAGCAGCAGCATTGGAAACTAATATGATGTGGCATAATATATTTTCAGAATCACAGAACAGGGTTTTATGGGTATACAATCCATCCCTGTGCTTGGCTCAAAGGTGACTATTGCAGTTGTATAGCCAAAGACTACACTAGAACCAGCAAGTGTGCTTAAGCTGGGTGAACATTCAAGGAACTATATGTTTATGGTGCCATTCAAGATAATAACTCAGAAATCTGACCTGCTAAATGTTCTAGCTTCCTTTAACTAAAATCTTTATAAGTAAAAACATAAATACAGTTACAAAGTTTATTTTGAAAAGCTTTTTGTCCAGTCCTGATTTAAATTTTGCAGTTATCAAACCAACCTTTTTATTTAAGTAAAATAAATGTGCTTCAGAGGACTAAAATAATAGAGTCTTTGATTAACAGGCTTGCCTTACTCCCTTAGTCATCATGTTAATTCTCCCATCAATAGTTGTTTTTATTCTTGAAAACACTGATTCCAGTTGCTGGCATCCATTTTGCATGTGCTATTACTTGTCTTTTAAAGAATGCAATATAAAAATGAAAGTAGAACTAACCCCAAAATACGTGTTCATCTCCATCCTAGATGGAGAAAAGATGATAATTATAGAACTCTGTAATGTCAGAAATTCTGTCATAATGAGATAAACATAAGGTTATATACATAAACATATAAACATTTATAATGATAAAAATAAGATACTTTCATAATTATCAGTTTAATTCTCTAAAACAATAAAGAAGTGAAAGCAATTACGTTTAAAAATCTTATTTTAAAGTAAAAATAATTGCTTTTTAAAAATATATCTTCATTTACCTTGATTAACTTACATCCTTAGTAGCCATGGGCCATGTGTATACAGAAACTCTGCAGTAACTTTTCTCATACAGAAATTTATGCACTTCCTCAAAAAATGGAGAAATGACTACTGGACAAAGTCAGCCAAAGTTTAAAAGGCAGAAATATTTTCAGGTTTAGAGCTAGTTTATAGCCATACAGTTAATAAATGAGAAGCTTGCAATGCCTTTACACTGTCTGGATTAGCAGGTGCAGAGGCAGCATGAAGGAATGGTAGATTTTTTAGAATCAAGGACAACCTAATGAAAAAATACTATTCAAAGTGTTGTAATTCAGTCATATTGTTTTAATTGGGCAACATGGTATTGTGATAACAGATGGCAGCTCCGTTTGAACAGATTCAGCCAGTCTGATAGCATTCTGCCCCGGCTCCTCTGAATGAAAAGCTACATGCTTCCAGTTCATACTGCAATAGCTTCATTCAGATTTCACACTTGGATAGAGACTGTGCCGTTATGAAAGCAAATAACATTTAAGGCTCTATGCATTAGTGTATGGAGATTTCATGGTAGTTTCCATTACTAAACTGCCGAGTTAGTGGGAATTGTCATAGCTGAGCTGCTTTAGAGTTAGGACATTACTGCTAGTAGCTGTCTACCCTACCCCCTGCCAAAGGTTACAGTTCCTGGCTTGAAGTTAGCAGAAATAGCATGCCTATATCTTAACTACTCCATCTAGATGGTGCCAGCTGACATCCATCTTCCACAGTGGTTTATCCTAGGACACTGGGCTTTTTCAGCGGAAGTGCTACACGTTCCCCTCTATTGACTCTGTGGTAACTCCTGGCAGAGGACTGG
The DNA here is from genome assembly GCA_004320125.1 of Scolopax mira. NCBI lineage: Eukaryota > Metazoa > Chordata > Aves > Charadriiformes > Scolopacidae > Scolopax > Scolopax mira. Next base: position 338,673 of record BJBW01000187.1, read on the forward strand.
GATGGACAGCTGGAGGCAGAAACTTCTTTAATTTCAGAAGAAGGATTCGCCAGAACTTGCTTCTCAAAATTCTAAATGTTAACAGCTTCCTTCTACAGAGATAAAAGCAGCTTCTAAGCCAATGGATAGCTAACGTAGTGTTGCTGCTTTGGATAGGGAAGTATGCTGATGGGGCACTTGGTCAAAACAAGTGCGGGGACATTGGCTACTGTGTTCTCTTTACTTTGCTCTCTGTAAAATGGCAAAGTGCAGGAGGGGTGGAACACAAGTTAGTTGTCTTACCCTACCCCAAAGGCTATACACCCCTTGGGACATGAGGGCCTCAGCCATTCGCTTCCTTCTAACAGTAATGATACAGGGGCGTGGAAGAAACGAAATGTGAACAGATTCTGGCTGCCTTCTGCACTCTGTGTGCTTTCTCACTCCCTTGCTGACCCTCTCAAGAACAATTGTAACCCAGCTGAAGTTTTTCCTGGCTCTTGCCCGATTTAACAGATGTTTAATAATGGTTCTGGATCACTACTTACATGCTGAACAGTTTTCTGTTAATCTGAAAAATTTCTGGATAAAAAAGACTATGTAGGGGGGTGTTGAGGAAAAATCCCAAAGCAAACAAGCAACCCTCCCAAAATATAAAAAAGATTTTAATTCTCAGGGTGTATATATCCAATCAGCATCCATATAACTACTCCTGGAGTGACTTTCTTAATATCTCAGTCCTTAAAATGCTCTTCTAGTATACTTGGCAGGCAACACTGTGCTGAAGATCATGATGTACAAGCCCACATAATTCCAAACAGCAGGCTTTATCTCTCTCAGCTGGCCCTTATATGGCCTTCCACACTATTGCTGCTAAGCTTCTCACAAATTTTTGGGTATTTGTCCTCAATGTGAATTGAGGACAAATTTAGTGAAATTTTAGTGAAATATAGAAGTTCTGTTCTTTAAGAATGACCTCAAACATGGCTGTGAACATGACAGTCTCCCTTTTCTCATGCTTTCATAGCCTTCTTGTAAAGCTATAAAGCTTCAGGCAGCTGCTGACAGCCTGCCTGACCATAACAAGCCACAGCATTAAAGCCATTCGGTGATACACTGTGTACTTTAAAGGTGACTGTCCAGATGTTCCAGTGGCCGCACTTCCAGGCCTGCTGCCCACAGCTTCTCATCCAACTGCAGGTCAGTGTAGTGAAGACTGAGGTTCCTTAGTAGTCAGTAGAGAGTTACAGACCATTTTAGGGCATGAATCATCTGCTTTAAGAACAGATGAATCACACCCTCCCATGCCTATTTCTTTTCATTTGCCATAGAAAGTTTTGATGATTATTTGGATAGAGAAATCTGCATCTGGTCAGACAATCTCACACCCTAATCTGGTCATAAAAACTGCCACCACAAGACAATATCAGCATACCCAGACTAAAAGCAAGATCCACAGAGGTTATCAGTCACCTGAAAGAAACTACAGTCAGTAGGTACTCCTGGTATCTTTGAAGTGATTTGTTTGAGGTCTTACACAGTACAGACACAAAGTCTGCATCTCACAAGCCTCAGGTCAAAATGTTGTCTATTGATCTGTCTTCCCTACCAGTCTGGTGGAAATGAATAAGCACTGTAATTGCCAAAAATTCAGATGATGCATACGGAAGGTCTTTTTGTTAAAAAAAAAAAAAAAAGGTCCCAATGATTAATTACAGATTACAGAAAGAAACTGAAATCTTGCATGCCTGTGCCCTATGGAGCAGTCTAACAAGGGGGTTTGAAGCTATCCTTGTCTTTCGCTGTCCTATGAAAACGCCATCTTTAAAGCTTCCTTAAAGATCACACTCCTGATGAGAGGAGGCCATATGTATGCTACTGGACACACAAATGCAGGTTTTACTCTGCTTCTCATTTTGTGTATATTATACCATGTTTGAAATGGGGATTTTGTTGGGTTGCTATGTGAGTTCTGAGCTATCTCCCCCGTTCAACAAAGTGGCTTTCCATTTCAAGTTGGTAAACTATATTTCCTCATTTACTTGCAAATGTGCAAGGGAAGGTGCTTGAGAGACAAGGGACAAAACACTCATACAAGATTAGGAAAAAAAGCCATTGTTTTAATTGTTATTTAGACACTCAGCTTGCACTTAAAGAAGAAAATAACCCTCCAAAAATTGTGGTCTTAATGAAGATCATCAAAATCTGAAAGGAGTATACCAGATGCAGAAATGGCTGTATTTGCTTAAAACCTTGAACTACAGCTCTGAGAGATTAACAGTCCCATTAGTGTCACCTCATACTGTTGATAATGTTTTTTAAAGGACAACACATTATTATTTCACCATTTATCAAATCAACAAAAGAAAGAAAAGAAATAATTTATGATTGTGGTGATTGCCAGAAATATTTCTGGACATGAAGGATGGGAAAGAGGGAGAGATAAAGCAGAGACAGAAAAAAAAGGAGAGACTCTGAGAGGGATCTGAGGATATTCCTACTTAGGAGAGATTAGTGTATTGATGATTAAAATGCTATCAAAGAATCGAAAGAAAACCACTTTAGTTCCTGTTTCACAGTCTGTAATTCTTGTTCAGCAAATTTTCCAGTGTGTTCTATTAAACAGATTTTCTATCATTTCAGCTCAGGAGATAAGAGCTTCCTTTGGGCTTTTTGGCACTTTTGGCTTTGGCATGACTGTTCGCACAACCATGGAGTGACAGGTAGGTGGAGCTGGGTATGAATTCATAGGCAGCTTTGTATTTGCTACACAGAAGTGGCCCAATTTATTCTTTATCAGTCCAACCAGTCCAGCCAACTTAAAGAAAAAAAAAAAAAAAAGAAAAAAAAAAGAAAATGCAAATACTGAAACACGCCATGGTTGGGAATATAACATTTTCACCCTTTATAATATTTGGGCTCTAAAAGCTTGGAGATGATCGCAACTACCAGCTTGCAGAGAGCAGATAAATGTTTGACTTACACTAAGCATGAGAAGTTCCCAGAGCACTCTCAGGTCCCACAGGTGAGAGCCTGGCATTTAGAACACCAGTCCCATGAGCATCCTTTCACGTCTGAACAGTTCTTTGAAAATACCATTTTTCTGATGGGAAATAGGAGATGCATTTTCTTAATTACCACATCCAATTGTAGTTCCTATCACTTATGTTTGTAGGAAAGGATACTAACTTTCCTCACTGACAAAGTAAATATATAATAAAATGCAGACACTTTGTAAGATTTTGTTGGTGTTACTATTCAGTTGGTAAAATTCCCTCAGACAGAAAAGCCTCCTCCCCTTCGTCCCGCCTTTGTGTGCTGGTTAATAAAATAGAAAATATTAATTAATTTTATCCCAGATTTATCCCAGTGAAAAAAGAATCAAGACATCATGCATTAGACACCTAATAACCAATGAGATTACATAAAACTTCTTATTTTCATGTACATATTCTCATGTAAACAAAAACATACATCTGAAACTTGTTTTATGTTTTAATTGCACTGACTCCAGAAAATATTTATGCAGGTAGAAGGGAACAGGATCAGTCTCCTACTTGAAACGTGAGAAAGTGACAGTGCTTGAATTGTAGCTTATACTACTTAAAACAAACCGTAAACACTTACATATTTTTTTCTGAAAGATTCAAGAAAGAACAAGTTTAGTTTCTCTGTTGCAAAAAATGACATTCAGTTAATTTTCCATCCTCCTCTTTTGAAAGAAAGTATTAAAGGTCTACGGAAAAAATGAACAGGCATTTGGCAAAACTTGGCTTCTGACAAACTGGCAGCGGTTACTGCATTACTGAAACACATTCATAAATGCTGGCTGCTTCTTCCCTGGAGGAATGCCAGTAAAGTACCCACCCTGGCATCTCCCTTTCCAGCTACACCAATTCCATCCTCCGAGGTCTTGCTGACAGACATCAAAATTAATTCTAAAGCAGGCCTTTTGTGCCATCTCAACTAACCCTAAATCAAGGAAAATAAGGACAACATCAGTCCATCTAGGTTGTATCTGTGGTTTCATATATCAGACAGGTACATTCTGATCTTCAGCTATGTTTACAGGTGACATAAAAACGTGTAAAGCAGTATAAGACAGTAAAAAATAGCGTATTCCTAATGACTGTCATCTGAGGAGATCTGAAGTTTGTTTTAAGCAGAAGAAACAACCTCTCTTCCCTAACCTGTCAATTTCACTTCAGTGCATTCTTGTTATTCCAATAATATTCTCATGTAAATAAGAACAAAGTTAATTCTTTCAGTAAAGGCAGGCAAGAATGTGATTTCCATAAGTCTAATTCTAATCCTTTTTAATACTGAAATATATCAGTAAACACAGACAGCTGTTGATACCTATAGACTCATTCCACCCACACTCTGAGCAAGACAGATGTTGAGCAGCTCCCATTTGGGAGTTCAATCTAATAGGCACAATGCCTAAGTTAACAGACTTTGCTTCTCCTTCTGCTGGACAGAATGATTGTTGTTGTTGTTGTTTCTGCTATTAGTAATTTATTTATTAGTTATTAGCAGTGACATTTTCTCAGTGGACCCAGGAAGAATCATGGCTATGAAGAATCATAGGCACTGTAGTTACATATAACACTGACATACAAATACTTAGGCTTCATTTTACAAGGAATCTAGACTATGTGCACTAGAATTCTTAGGATGCATTGACATCTTGTGGACAAAAATAATACAACAGGTCAGTATCTACTTGGATACATTATGGCAACATAAACACAGTATTTGAGGACATACATGTCCTGGTTTGAGGTAAAACCGAACTAATTTTCTATTCAGTAATTTTACTTTTTTAGCTGGGCCTCTTCTAACTAAACTCTGAAATTAACAGCATATTGTTCAGAAACTGTTCACTCTCAGAGTGAACCTGATTATACCAAGGAATGGTGTGCAGAGAGGCCCTTGCTTATACTTATTGGTATAACAACCAAGGTCAGGCAAATTTGTTATTTGCCCCATTGGAGGGTTGGAGTTGAAAAGTGTAGAGGGGTCCCACCTGTAGGGAGGAGCGGACAGGACAGTAGACCCAAAACTGACCAACAGGGTATTCCATCCCGTCCGCATGATGTTCAGTATAAAAGCTGAGGGGATCAAAGGGTCAACTCTCTTCCTTCAATAGCCAATATCTGAGGAGGACCCTGACTGTTCATCTGCTTTTGATCCTGATCTGAGTGTTCCTGACTCCAGATCCAGAATCCAGCTCCTGTCCATCACCGAGTCCAGCCTGGGACTTTCCCCCCTGCCTACTGGTGACATGGTAATCATCCTGGGAGCTTGATACAGTTTTGTATATACTGTATACATTTTTTTCTTTTTTTTTTCTTTCTTCTTCTTCTTCTTATTTCATTATTTATTTATATTTTCATTAAAGTAGTTTGTTTTTTTTCCTAAAATCATAAATTGGTTTTTTTCCCTCTTCCTCTCCTCTTTTTCCCTTAGAGGGGGGAGGGAGGGACCACGTCTCATTCTGGTTGGTCAATTCAGTCGAAACCACAACAATACATAAACTAAGTTCAAACTACCTAGGTTGTTGCTGGGAAGTTTGTACTCAGAGTAGTATGGGCTTCTTCTGAAGGAAAAACATTTGAATATTTATATTCATTTGGATTCTTTTGCAGTCTGCAATGATTTCTGTGCTGCTGCAACTAGACTCCCTCTGGTGCCTGAGATACTGTGAGTAAACTCAGTTGGACACTGCTATGTAAGACAGCAGTATACAGGTGCCCAGTGTGTAGGAACCTAAGAAGATGTAGAGTCGTGACATCTTCAGGATGGAGTAGCCAGCTAAGGCAGAGACCTCAGATCATTCACTGTGGAAGGGCAGTTGTGATAAGCAATTGGTGGGAAAAGCAAGTTGCTGACTCACCAGAGCACCAAAACAGAAACAGTTTTATCATAAGATGGACACTGAGATTGCATGCACTGAATGGTTTGTTTGATAAGCAATAGAAAAACCTAGGTCTTGCATACTGCTTTCATTGGCAAAACAATCTCTATCTCAAAGCATTTTTATTGACACCATTTAATCAGGGTTGTTACAGATGTCAAGACTGAACATGGAGACATGGTGATTTGCCTAGGATCATCCAGAACATCACTGTCAAAGACAAACAGCATCTATAGCATCTCATTTCAGCTAAATGCTCTTTTATACTCACTGTGGCCCCTTCAATGCAATGTCTTGCACAGGAAGTATATACCCCTTCTTTTGACCCCCACTTGATGCTTTGCAAGCATTGCACCTGCATTTCGCATACTTGCTGCATATTTCACTGTTACACTGAGTTCTCGTAGGCCAAGCACAAACAACTGCAGATTCATGATTCTGAGCAGAAAAGTGATATTGCAGCCAGGGAATAGGCTAAATGCCATTTCCTAGCATCTCCATCAAGCTTTCATATGTTATGTCATCTGAAAGTCCAGAACTGTATTTATCCAAGACCATAACCTCCTCTTAACCTCTTCTCTGTCTTCTGACCTGATGCTGTCATACTGTACAGTCAAGATGCCAGCATCACAACAGGTTTGTGTTCAGCCACTTTTTGCAAACTTTGCACAAGTTTTGCCTGAGAAACATTTTTAGTGCTGTTCTCCTTGAGCTACAGGCTCAGGCATTAAAATGAAAGGAAAGCTTGAGAGCACAGTAAAGTTTAGAAGGGAAGTTTCAAAGGGTTAGTCAGTCAAGCAAACGACATAGTTTTCCTGCAAAGTAAAATTTTAGAATTTCCAACTTTGTAGTAGAAAACTTTGGGGAAAAAGGAAACTAAACCCCAAACATACTAGCTTTTTAGAGTTCAAAGTAGAAATCATGCTTCTCAGTCACTGCTGATTACCATCACTTTGTCTTACAATCAAAACCAACTGAAATAATTTACTAAAAGAGGTTGCAGTTAATATCATACCCAAAACAGGAATTAGGCAATATTAGGGCTAGCTTTATTATTAAGTTATTGTTTATTATTAACATTATTAAGGCTAATTAATCTAGGTGTAATACTAAACTGATAAACTTAAATTACTTTCCGGACCTGAAAAGACATCTTTTCATAATGCTATACCCTACCAGATGGTCACAACAGAGGTGTTCTCTATTGTGTGGAATTGACACTTCTTTAAGATGTTATAGTAACTACCCAAAATCTGAGTAATTTTTACACAAAAACAGTATCACCCTATTCAAATTCTGAGTTTACTCCTGGAGCATGGCACTGCCTCAATCACAGGCACATATTTTTGTCTGGGTTTTTTTTTGTTTGTTTGTAAATGTTTTTAAGTGGTTTTAATTCATGGCAGTTTGGATTTGAAGTATTCAATAGGAGAGTTCAAGGTTTGTAAAACACCCATGATGCCAATTTGCAAATGCTTTAGGAGAGTCAAATCAGTTATTCAAAACATTTTTTAATTTACACAAATATATTTACTGAAAACATCTAACTCAATCTCTGTTTTCTTTTATTGTCTTTTGCATCTTTCACTGTCTGATTTTTCCTTTTTTTTTACACTTTTTTTGAGGGAAAAGATTAACAGTCAATATCAGTATTCTCCATGGTGTACAGAAGTTGTCCTGGGAAAATAGCAAAGGTAGGACAAATCTCTTGTAGTAAAGATAACGTAGTTGGTCACCTTAAAAAGCTGATAATTGTTCTCCCTGCTGTTAAAAGCCTTGTGCTGTTTGGTCTTTTGCAGTTGCACAGAAGGCGTAAGAAAGCAAACAAGGTGATTTTGGATTGAGCTAAACTTTGCTTTTCTACAGCAGTGAGAGATGTTAGGTGAAAGCAAGCATTTTAGGGTCATTGCTTTTTTTTGGTTGCTCTAGAAGGCCTCACGAGTATACTTCAGCCATGGTGTTCTTCGCCAAAGAAAGACAATGCTAACGCCCTGATGTTAGGCTTACTAGGGCTGACAGGCATGCCAGTTAGTGCCATATGTGATTTTGTGAGAAAGACAGCTGTTATCACTGGGAAGTGTATTGAGATTACTAAACTCGCCCCCAAACAGTCATCAACCCATAAGGACTATTGGCAGTCAAGCTTGAGTGGGCAATGGAGTCTTTTTTTGGTAGAGCAAGACAGGCATAATGGATGAGAAGGACTAATCCATCCTTAATTTTAAATACCATATTTTTAAATACCACTACTTTTTCTCACATTCAAATTTCCAGCTTTTTGTCTCCCATGAATCATGTGAATTATTAAAAAAAAAAAGTAATATTTTAAGTAAAACTTCCCAGAAGTTTTAGCTTCTAGGCTAATTAGCTGATAGGCAACCTTAGGCACTGTTAATAGCTGCAATTCTGTACCTGTCCAGTTGTGCCATGTGTAAACAGGTTCCCAACTGAGCCAAACTGCAAATGTCAGCATACATACTCTGACATCAAAGGAGAAACTTGCAGAGACCCAGTGTCTAGGAGTTAAGAATCCACCTCCCATATCTTTTAGAAAGTCTCTGCCATGGACAGCTGGGTGTAGTTCCTCTGTCCACTACCTTGCCCTGCATCTGCAAATAAGGGACCCCCAAAAGGTAACTCAGCTCTCCAATAAATAAATAAGAGTATAACATGTTTAATGTTTCTGGAGGTTAATGTTGGGTAAATCCATTGTCTCCCTAAGTTTCTGGGCTAGCCTCAAGTCTCTGGAAGGAAAATTGGGCTGCTGCTAAGGAAAAGGGCAAAGCAGTTCAGAATTAGGGTTTATTTCTGGGATGAGCACAAACTCTGTATCTAACCCATATCTAACAAATCAGGTATTTGTTTCTCTGTGCCGTAACTTCCCTGCTTATGAAGATGAGCTTCTTACCCATTCTCAAAGAATTTAGAGTATTAATTTACATCTACAGTGCTTTGAGCTCCTATGACAGGAATCATTACAGAAATATGAAATGTTCTTGTTATTTTTCCAGGGAAATAAAAGTATCCAGTCATTCAGCCAATTGGCAAGACATTTCAGATGCTTTTGACTGTGGATATCTCTGTTTTCCAGGCTTCAGAAGGATATGTCCAATACCTGATAGCTAGGTTTGGTTTGCCTTCTCTAAAATGAATGATAGCTGTGTTTTTAAACAGCGATAAGGGGAAAGGGGACAGTGAAGGATAATGACAGCAGTTTGGGCTGTCTCTTTTGGCTTGGCCTCAGCCCTCTTATCTCACCTAATGGCAGAGTGAGTGCCAATGTTTATTTGGCCATTCTCATTCACCAGCTGCTCCTGTACCACAGTGTTTTTCTTCCCAGATGGCAGCACGATGTTCCACGATAAAACTGACACAAAAAAACAATGCAAAATTTGTCTAAGAGAGGTTCAGCAAGCATGAGAAAAACAGCTGATATCTTTCAGAGCTAGCCAAGTTGCCTGACCTTGATGCCAGGGTAATTATGGTCTGATTTGAACAGAGGGTAAGAAAAGAAAAGCCACTGTCAGATTTATCAGGTGTGTTTCTGGAAGAGGGGAAAAAAATATTAAAACACCTCTCCACTTTTTGGCTTTGTGACAAAATCAATTGCTGCAATCTGAAAAAGCTCCCAGACGTCCCATATATTAGCGGGTCTTGCGAACTATTACATGCTGGCTAAATAATGCCCTTCTTTATACATATTTTATTAAATTATACTGTGATCTCATTCAAAGGAACACTGAGATGATATTAACAGCTGTATTTTCCTGGGTTTCATCTTTCATTTGTCAATATTTAGAAGCGTTGAATAGAAATTTAATATTTAAATAATATTTATGTTTTTAAAAAATATTATCTCTAAACTCCTAGTGAAATTATTACAGAAGAGATGTAATTAATTTTTTTTATTAATCTAATCTCTCTGAAAACAAGATAATTCTCCTTACCAGACAGTACACACATCTATGCAATATTTTTTTTCCTGCCTTAAGTTACTTTAGAAGTACGCCTTTTTAATGATCCTTCAAAAATAACCAAAAATAGTACTTCACTTAAATGCTGAACTTTTAAAAAAAAATCTCCCTTTTACTTCTTGCAATGGCAATACACTGAAAAATATTTTTTTTCTTGTGGATTTCCTGTTTTCTTGTGCCTATGTTCTGATCTTAAAGTCAAGTTAACCATGTCAAAACCTGAATACCTATATACATGCAAGGATCCAGCTGTAAGACTAGAATAGGTTCTGCAGGTAAGAGATAGCTTCTTCAGCCCAGATGCTGAGCCCTCTTACCTGCTCCATGGATCTCCTTCTCACCAGCCTGTCCAGCTTGATGCCCACTAGCGACCAGACACCTGCACTTACATGCCCATCTGACAGTCACCCCACGCTGCTGGATTACCCTGAACACCAGCACTGTTGGATACCCCTGGCTGAACCCTGGCCCCCCCCCCCCCCATTTCCCTATCAATTTTTCTAGCAAATTACACCCATGCAGTTCCACAAGCAACAGGTTTGGGGAAGACACAACTGGTTCTCCCTGACACCCTAATAGCACCAGGCACTCCAGGTGGACTCCAGCCACCAGTACTAAGAACCTTACTGACTTCACTCCCCATTTTCTCCAGTTGCTCGGACCACAGGTGAGGGGCACATACACCCTCAGTGTGTCTCTAGTTGCTGGGACCCAATCCACTCTAAATGTGTTTGCTCAGCAGCTGCCACTTAGCTCTTAGAGCATACACACATACATACAGGGTACAGAGTGAGATTACACAGAGAGATAGTTAAAAAGTATTTAATAATAGGAGAGAACAGTGTAGTGATCAGGTGCAGAGCTCAGTCAGACAAGCGTACATAGCAGCAATGATCTATACATGGCAGCCCCTTTTATACCCCTTTTGGCCTATTTTACGCTTTATTCCTCCCCAGACTCCTTTCCTTAAACATTCCTGCTTGAATTTCGCATAGTACCACAGGACCCCCTCAAATATTCTGAATTCTCATGTTCATCTTGTTTCTTCCTCCTCCTCAATTACAAAGTCAAAATTGTCTCTTTCTAATATGATACCTGGTAGTTTCTTAATGGCCCATCAATTAGCGACTAGAGAATTTTGGCCTTTGGTACCACCTTGTTATCCTTTGTCTACAAGGTCTGCATCTCTGTGAGTTCTTGTTATACCTTTTTGCATTGGAAGGTCCTTTACTGAATAACCTTACCAAAGCAGATACTCTCACCTTCCAAATACCCATACAACAGTGACTCTGTTTCTTTTAAAGACAGGCAGAATTTCCCACATGCTGCTTTCAATCTTTTTGAAACAGAGTCATTAATCACTGTCCTGCTCTTTTTTTAAGGGAGCAGTGAGAATCAAATAAATAAGAACTACTAAAGTCAGAAAAGTAAAATTAATGTTTTACTTAACTAAATACTGTGCAATAAAAAATAATTATTTTAATGCTAACTCAAAGATCCTCAGCTAATTTTTATATATTTTGGTCCAAAGCCCTCAAATTCATACTGCTAACCTCTTCAGTTTCACCTACAAATCAATAGCGAGGAGTGCTGAAGAGGACTGCAGGAGCAGGGAGCCTGCAGGAGGAGACCAAGCTCACACTTGCCAGTCGCTCCATGGGTGCTTGTCAGACAGCAGTGGAACAGTTCAGTGTTTCGGTTTCTGCTCGTGGCAGATTGCAGTTTAGTGGCTACAGACAGCACAGCTAAATGTCACAGTGCTCGTGTTCAGTTCACATGTGGTGCCTGAGCTAGTCATCTCTACATGAAAAAAACATTACTTTTTCTCTTTTGACTTAAAGAGCCAGAACTTCTGTTGTGGAATTGATGGCTCTTACACAATTTCATATGTAGCCTAGCCTTTATGAGAATGACAGAGAAATTTAGCCTGTGGATGCGTGTTCTAGCTCCATCTCTGCCAGGCAGAGAAATGGCAGTTCCCACCTGATTATCACTGCCCTATTACCCCTGTCATCACCAGATCTGCCAACTGAGCACCCCCATGCCAGAGCACTTCCCATTCCCCTCAGAACAAGTTAGCCCGATGGAGCTATCCTGGTATACGAGGGACCCTCATACCAGTAATTTAGGAGATGGATCTGAGGGACAGGTAACACGCAATAAGAGATAATAATGAAGAGAAATAGTGTTCTTTGTCTGACATTGGGAGAAGATTGATTGTGTCAGTGTAGATTACAGGAAGAGTTCATTTGCTGTGATGACAAAGAGGATGACATTATATCAGTTGTGCTAAGGCTTCCAGCCTTGTGTGGCTCAGAGGTAGGTACTGAAGGGATTGAAGTATTAGCAAAAGTTTTCAAAAGGTGCTAGGGCAGCAGTTCCCGATTTCTGCCTTTCCAATTTGCTGTATGTTCTCCAGGCTAAAAGGAATTATGTGGGAAAACTACTTTCTCTCTCAGTTTTCTCTGGTCACTTTATATGCAGCAAATGCTAGGCAAACCACAAAAATAACCACATGAGTCTCTTTAATATCCCCAAACTGAGCTTCTGTGAAAAGAACAAGCACAGATAGGTCATTGCAGAAACCACCATTCCTGGAGTGTGACTTTTCTAGCAGAGAAAAGAAAAGGTCATTTTAAAAAAATGGATTCACTTTGCAGATACTTTCCTTAAAACATCTGTATCATTAACTTTTACTTGTAAGATTTCTCATAAAAACCTGCAAGTCCATCCATGCAGGACCTGACTGGCACAGTACTAGACCTAATCTGGTGTGTTTGAGCACTGCCATCTCGTTATATAACACAATTATGTATCACTTCAATCACTAACACCTAAGTAAAATAATATGGATAGAAAACACTGGATATTTGCAGAAATATGATTCATGTACAGAGGTACTAAAAAATGAAAATAAAATATGTGAAATCCTTGGATTATCACCTAAATTTGTGTGTTGCCTTATAGAATAAAGAACAATGCACCAGTAAGAAAAAAGCATAAATTCATGAGGTAGATTATATATTTTTGGTTCCATTTTCTTTCACAGTTTAGTGAAAATACAATACCAGATGCTTGACAAAAAAAGTCTTCCTTATACACTCTCTAGCCTGTACTATTTTAGTTTAATTGTGATATAAGCTGACATTAACTTTTTGCTACCTCTTGCTGACTGGAGTCTGGACCAAATACTTTTTACCCAAACATTGTAAGCTTTTAATCTGGCATATCTTTATGAATGGAACAAAATAAAACAATAAAAAGTCAGTAGAGCAATTGAAATGCAGTTTAAGTCTATTTGATGTGCAACAGCCTCTCCTGGCTTGCTAGCCTCAAGGAGGGGTGTTTTACCACATGATAAAACGTGCACCTACTCCCTCTCTAAAAGCACATTCTTCTTTGGAGGGCTGACAAGGGCCACTTATCTTGTGCTATAATTCTGTCTGTGCCAGATACATAAATGAAGTGGTATTTCACCCTAGACTAAGTGAGTGAGTTAGATGTACTTTCCTGGAGGAAAATCAAATATCCTAAGGCAATGAAAGAGTTAAGAAGGTCATAGAATTTGCCAGGCATCATGATGTAATTCTTTGAGTCTACTCATCTCAGAATGACTTAAGACTCTGGACAATATCATTTTTCTTGAGATTCCAACAGGATCAGAAGAGTGTCTCTATAAACAAGATTAAGCAGTAGCTGACTAAATGAAAACTTTGTGCTAATTCAGGAAATAATTTTAAATTACTGTGGGTTTACTAGAATCTCAATTCCTTCCAGTACAAATGGCAATATTTTAACTGATATTATTAGATCATATTTATGCTTATAAAAAGCACTGTATAAAAACAACTTGTTACTTAATTGATCTATTCACTGGAGTGCCAAAATACAAAGTTTTTGCCCCTCTTCAGGCCCCTTTTCAAAACTGCTCAGTAAAGGAAAAGAGTCATAGCAGCTGTTGTGGCTCATACATCATCAGAATTGTCAAGCAAGAACTAAACGGAGCCGGTGTGTTAAAAGTCGTGTAGTGGAATAACCTTTAAAGCTGCATATAAAGAATTCAGCCTCTAGATTGACAAAAGACTAGTTTCACATCAACATTAGCAAACATAGGTATTTCTTTTTACATAGACTTGAATTTAATTACTGTTCTATTCAGCTTAAATGTCACAAAGGAAATTCCCTTTTATACAAGATTTTGCTTTTCTTTTTCCTAGAAGACCCTTCCTGACTAGTATTGCACTAGTGCAATTTTGTCATAAATGTACTGAGGAACAGAGTTTACATATAGAAATAATTATTTATTTGTTATATTCTTAATGTTCTGTGTTCACCCATAAATACCCACTATAAACTCAGTATCTGATCTCATATTTTGAAAGTAAAATTGATTATACAAGCAGAAAGTTTTTATAAAGACAGTTACACAACAGAAGTATCTTTGGTAATTTATCTTAGTACCACATGGGTATTTTCTTGTCCTAATTTTTACATCACCTCCACTTTGATTCTATGAAAAATAGCTTTCTTACCTTCTTTTTATTTCACATTATGCACCTAACTGGCCAGAGTTGTGAGTGATCTTTCATCCCTGTAGAAAATCTCAAAGGTCTTGAAAGGCTCCCTTAGGCCGTCTCCTGAATGTGTAACTCTCAGCTCCTGGACATTTCATAGCACACAGCATATGCTCGCAGAAACTTAATTCAGTTGTCAGAGATCAGGATTTCCAAGTTTTGGTAGTAATTACCTTTCTGAGACCATATAGGAAAATGAATGAGACATAACATCTGTTTTCTGGTTTCTTAAGTAAACTTATATCGAGTGAATTCAATCATTGATTAACTGTTCAAGCCAATGAGACATCACATTTTTCAAAGTCAGAAATTATTAAAATTTCCATTGAGCCTACGATCTAATTAGAACTGAGTGGAAAATAATTTTTTCAGCCTGTTAAAATGTTTGAGATTTCAAGAATTGTCCCCAAACCAAGGAATCCTATAACAACTGCCCCAGTGGTTAGAACCCCAAGTCTGCTGTATGGAAGTTCAAGACTCCCCTTCCCTATATTGAAATCAAAGAACAGGGTTTCCCCCATCTTATTGATAGCCAACCCACTAGGAGGTTAGCTATGACTGTTGGTTTTGATCTGAAAAGGCACCATAGTGATGGGGATGGGCCATGACTGATGTGGGGTCTGGGAAGCAGGATTGATTTTGAGGTTTGGGGATGGAGCGATACTAATTATTGGACAAGGGAATTCAAATCATTGTACTAATTTACTGTAGAGACATGAGAAGGGACTGAAGTAGATTAAATCTTTGCTGAAAAGAAGGGTTCATAACAAACCAATCATTTCTGAGATACAGCTATCTGTATTTTCTAGGAATTGTTCTTTTCTAGCTCCAACAAGGTTTCTGGAGATGGATTTCACCCCATTTCTGGCTTCATGAAACTCCTGCAAAAATCATTCTGCTTCCACAGGATACTGCTGCATCTGCTTGTAGATGAATTTTGATAAAAGTAGATTAGAGAGGTAGAGTTGGGAGAATGGGGGAGACTTAGAGGATGGATTGGAGGCTCAGAAGTCCACAGGCAGGAAAGGATAAGAGCTTAACGTGGAAAGACTGGGGACTAAGAAAGATGTGGGATATATAAAAGAATATTATGAAGGATGTAGAATAGGCTGGTAAATGAGTGGGAACAGTTTGGCATCAGAAAAACTTTGGAAACATGGCTTTAGTTGAGCATGTAAGATCAAATTGATTATGTTGGGATAGTATAGGGAAGTAGTGGGAACATCTAGAGCTCTGATCTAGGATGGTTGGCGTTACAAAGGAAGACTGCTTTTCCATATGAATACCATCAGCCCTGATTTGAGACAAGGGGATGTATATGTGAACGATGCCTTCTCACTTCCATAATTTTCCTTCATAGCCTGTATTGCACTGTCCTCTTTCTTGACTTCATAAAGTACAAAGTATATTTTTCTCTTACTGTCTCCTCCATTATGAGACCAAAAGGACAAATCTGTAGTGTTCAGTCCTTCTGTTTCTTCTAAGTGCTCGTTCTTCCCTGTCGTCATCAGAGTCTTTATAATCACTGTTGCAGGCAACTCTTTCTTAGGATGCCTAAATTTGTAGTTCCCCCTTGATGACCCCTGTGGAGAAGTCAGATTTTTAGGTACATCATCCTCTTGCCCAACTACAAATCTTTCTTTATACAAGGTAACAATATCTTGCTATGCTAATGCTAAACGACAAGTATATTCACTCTCTAAAACACACTCACATCTAGGTAAATCTGTTGTACTCTTTAGAGTTTAACCTGGATTTGAATTTTGGTCTTTGCTAGTAATCCACTGAAATACATTACAGAATCCCATGAACCCCATGCTTTAGTGCAGTAACCAAGTCATAGAAACTGCAGAGAACAGCAACTAATTCCTACCTTCCTACCTTTAAGCCCAAACATTTATCTTCAATCAGTTTTGCTAGCGTTGTAAATTCCTTGCAATTCTGATGGGTTTATGTATGATTCTGGCTAGTAAGAAAATAGTGCCAAAGTCTCATGGGCTTCACCAAAATTAAACATTAATTTTATTGTTTTATTAACATGTCAGATCCTGAAAATGCTGACTTAAATGAAATTCTTGACTTTCATTCACTCCAACAAAAAATCATTAGTCCTCACAGTTGCCAAAATAGATTGAGAATATGAACTCAACACTTTGAACCCAGAAGATAAATAACTCTCCAAATGTAGTATTTTTTGTACATGTAATTCCAAAAACCATATAAATAGTTTTGGGTGGCTGATCAAGAGTTTTGAATAGTTGGAGTAGACAGCACTGCCAAATCATCAGTTGCAGAGGGCAAGAAGTAAGGGTGATGCAGTCAAGCACTCAGTGCTGATCAAGACTTGGTGTTTTAAGAACAACTGCTGAATTTGAAATCAATACTGCTTCCAACAAAGGAAATGTAAGTTTTGCTAGTCTCTGCAAAATCAGCAGATATCACCTCCAAATCTTGCAGACACTCATGAAAATTCACAGACCATCTACTAGTATCTATGGGATTGAATGATTCAGGTGAACTCAAGCCTATCAAGAATTTTGTAACTTCTGAAATATAAAAAGAGGCATGTCTAGTCCATCTAGCTTTAACTTGTCAATTCTAGATTATTCCTCATTCCAGGGAAAGAATTTCCAGGGAAATACAGATTCCTCTGAACAGCTTCATTCTCCTTCTCACAGGAACACAGCCCTTTGAAGAAAGCTAATGAGAAATGGGATTATAATCCTGACTGACTGAATTAAAAAAAAACTCACAATGAAGGCATGTATATTTAATAATTTTTCAATTTATGTTAGATGGACTAAATCTTAGGACAACTTTTTTTTTTTTTTCCCCTTTTTTGACTTCAGTGTTAGTTGCTGAAACACACTGCTGTTGTCTGCAAGAGAACACTCCCAGTGTTCCCAGCTTTAAGTGCTGAACGTTTTGTTGAGATCACAAATCCAATGGTAATCAATGTGGTCTAAAAAATCTTGCTAACCTCTTAACACCAACATTTCTAGAGTGTTCTTTGGTCCTAATAAAAGTGTTTTTAAAATACTAGTGTACTCATAAATAAATCTCTAGATAAGCACCAGTAAATTCTCCTTATCAGAACTACCTCTTTTGTTCTTTATTAGTTTCTGCTTTGCTCAAGAAACATTTACCTCTCTGTCACATCTCTGACAGCATCATTATTTCTCTTTCCAGCTATTTTCCATACTATGGAATGCTCATGCTTAATATTTTGTGGTTTTACCTAACACTAGGTAACATTGCCATATAATAATCCTCTCATTCTCTGCCTCATTAGCATGCAAAGTAGTGATTTTTTTTGAAAATTTTCACAATACTACTAGGGAATGGTATAGTAAAGATCTTACAAATAATTGTATATTCTTTTAACAAAAGTATTGTTGCACAGGAATATCAGAAAAGGTATTTAAATTGCTTAATATAATACAATATTTCTTGCTTTGCCAACAATGATTTTTGTATATTAGAAATTACTCTCTGTCTCCTACTTGCTTACAAAATTCTGTCTTTTTTTGCTCCATACTACCTGGCTTTTCATCAGATTATGAATAATACATTGCATC
Organism: Scolopax mira; assembly: GCA_004320125.1. Taxonomy (NCBI): domain Eukaryota; kingdom Metazoa; phylum Chordata; class Aves; order Charadriiformes; family Scolopacidae; genus Scolopax; species Scolopax mira. The sequence continues at coordinate 356,698 of BJBW01000187.1, forward strand.
CCACATTATAGGAAATGTATTTACAAATGGAGTCTAACTGCATCATCAGATGTGCAGTTTGTAACTTTGCATTTTAGAATGAGGTAAACGATTGAGAGCACTTGAAAGCAACTTCCATTATTTATGTTACAGTCAGCCTGAATTTGACTATCCTCTAAATATGTCGATTTGAGCCAAGTACTGGGCTTTACTGTACTATTGACTTTTAAACAGTACTGTCCATTGATTTAATTGGAGAATCCTGATTAAAAATTGATGCGGCAACATGGCCTATTGCCCTCAGTCTGCACATAAAGGTAGTACTGATGTTACAACTGCAAAGTTACAGTCATTCATATTCAGCTGCTGTTCAGCTAGTTGTAGCTGAACAATTGCAGCTTATGTTTTTAGAGATAATATCAACAGCCATGAACAGACACAGAGACCAGTCCTTTTAGGAGGAAGGGCTGGGAACAGATATTGTGAGCCATAATCACTTCCTGCTAAAATCTTCATACTTTTGCCTATTTGATAAAAGATTTTTGATTCAAACATCCCTCACAGAAATAGAAATTGTGAATCAGTAGCCCACCTGCTAAGGAAGAGCTGGATCATTTATCTCTTGGTCAGCGTTGATATAATCAAAGAAACAGAGATTGACTTGTTTCTTTGTAGAAAGATATAGGAATGTCTGTGAAAGATATCTAAGGCCCAGTACAAAACATGCAAAACACTCCCTTGTAGTTTCTTGCTGTACTTGTTGAGCATGTATTCTTAGTACACCTTTTCTTCTCCACAGTGAGAACACTCCGTTAACCAAAATGTAAAATTTAAAGAAAAAAACCCATCCTACTGATGCCCTCTAAAACAACATTTTCTACTGATTTCCTTAATGTATTTGTCAAGAAATATTATTTAAAACTGACACTAACTACTTTGTTAACTGTATCTGTGATTCACTCTCACATAGCACTAATTTGGAGTTAGCTAACAGTTACTGAATATATTTCAAAATATCACAACTGCAAGTGTTACTGAGGAAGAAGAAACGAGAAGTTAGATTCTTTTGTCTTTATAAGACAGGCTAAGGACCCAAATTAAAAGCATAAGGGGGACCAGTAGAAAGGAAAGTTACACAGATTAGAGTATCAATGGTCTAGACAGCCAGAATAGAAGCCATATGGAAGTATGCTATATTTAGCTAGATGTCCCGACACAGAGAAGTTGGCTGAGCTTGTGCAATCTCCACATTTGTACCTGTATATTTGCAAAAGATTTTGACCTTTTACTGCACTGTAGATGTTGGAACTAGAACATAGCTAGTGTTGGTAAGTGAGTCCCCATGTTATAGAAAGCCATAGAGAGAGTATGACATAACTATAATGTTCAAGTGAGCAGAAAATATTCTGTGAATTATAATTCTGCTTTCCCTGAACATGTTCATTCCATGTATATTGCTTTTAAGCAGAAATACTTCTTGAGGCATCACAATCAAAATCTAACACTTTGTGTATTTAGTGGCAAAGCATGAACTGATTGTGTATGGTCTATTAATACTGAAGTGAATACACTGAAGTCCATGTAATTGGACTTCATAGGAAATACAATGCTTTTTCTGTGGGAAAATTCCTTCTGTATAACATTCATGATACAACTACCATAATTTGGAAATTTGTGCTTCCCCCAAAGGTAGTTTGTAAATACAAAGCCTGTTTGCAATTCCTGTGGTATACCAAAAGAGGGCACTTAAAGCTTTAAGTATAAAGTCCAGGGAACTGATGGAACTTCAATTATTTTCCAACATTATTTCAGAAATCTTCTCCCACTTTTACAACATATTAAGCAGAAATATAAAGTCTATCACTAGACAATGAAATACAACATGCAAAATCTATGTATTTACTTTTAAGAAAAAATGGTATTTCAACTTATCAAGTTATTCACATTATTTATAGATTATGTAGCCAGAAAGAAAAACTGATCACCTACTTTGATTTCCTATACAATGGCCTGCAGTAATTACTTTTTGAATGATATAATTTGCTTTAGAAGAATTTCCTAACTTGACATTAGAATTGGCAGTGTTTATGGACTCTAAGCAATGCATTTAAATATATTTTCAGTGACTTTACTTTCACTATTGACAAGGTATCTAAAATTTCTAACACATTTTTGGTGTTAAGTTCTTACTGTTGGGTAACTCCATTAACTTTCAAAAATTATCTCCCATTATTCATTGTTGATAGTTAAATCAAAATCCAAATCAAACCTGCCATAAGGTGCACAATTTAGGACATCTGGAATATTTCTTTAAAGCAGTGAGTAAGAGCTGGCTTGGCCCAGTGTCTGTGGTAGCTGAAAGGAACATCTTCTGTTTGCAGCCTGCCTGTCTACCTGTAGTTGAACCTTAGACAATTTATTGCATTATGCAGTGCCTTAGTTTCCTTGTGTGCCAAATGGATGCAAATTCTTTGAAGCCCTAAGCAGAAGGCCTCTATGAAAGAGATACCGATTGTACAAAGGTCTTTGTTGGTTTGCATCACTCAAATTACTGGAGTTATGTAGTCTGATTCTTAGTGGAGTTACGGAGTCTGATTCCTGGAAGGATCAGAAACAGTAATTTCTTTTTTCAGGAGGGAAAATATTGCTATTAAAACAAGCAAAAGGTTCTGTTCGTATGTCCACCACAACCCTGGAATTTATCTAGGAGTCTGTAGCTACAGCTCTGAATTGCAGAAATGGCTCAACCTTTCTTAAATCTCTAGTTCATTTAAAATTTGAGCTCCAGGCCTTGAATCCCAGCCTTCTAGAATATCTGACAAGTAAGAAAAGTAGAGGCTTTCCCACTCCTTGTTGTGCCATAAAGATGCAAAAGGTTGTCAGGAATTGAATCCTGAACAGGAGTGTTTCCCAGTCAGGCTGTATGTATGCATCAGTAGTTCCAGAATCCAAACTTCAAACACCATTATTTCACTGTCTGCCTCATGCTCAAATGCTCCCATTTACTACATATGATCCATGCTTCTGTCTTCGCTTTGCAGAAGTCTGCCAGAGTTCGACTGATTACTTTTGGATATCTTGCATCTAATTTTATACCCATTCACAGCTACTTTCTAGTTTGCTTGTTCAAAACCAAATACAAATCACAAAATGGGCTTTTATGAACAGATTCTTAAAGATGGCAATCTGGTGGCAATGAACAACAGTTCCTTTTTTGTTCTCCCACTCTTACTGCCCTTATCAACACCCTGATGTATCTATTTAGGAACATTGGTATCTCCACCTCACAACTTACCTATGTGAATACAGTACAGAAAACAGTGCAAAGCATGGAATAAGAAGAAGGAGCAAATATGCAGTTTATGAAAATTGTCATAAAATCCACCAGAGGTGATTGGTGGCAGGACTGAGCACCATAGCGGTGCAGACTTCTTCCTAGCAGAGAAGAGTGGACTGTCTGGAGTCAGCATAGCACCATGTGCATCTACTAGCTATAGAACTGGAGTTAGCACTGCTGTGGAGTCAGGCTGTGTGATGTGCCCACAAGTTTTAGCTTGCTCACAAACAGAAGTTAAATTCTAGAGCTGTATAGCTTCCTCTTGCACAGAGACAGTAAAAAGCTCACTTCAGAGGAGGAACTAAGCACAGACACTTGAGAAAAAATAATTTGTCTTGACTCAGATTCCAAACTTTGGTAAGATTCAAGAATTGCCTTGTGAAAGTCCTGCCTTTGATGAGTTTCAGCAATTATTTTGTTACCTGCCCTTCTATGCTACATGTTTTCCTATTCTATAAAAATAGGATCATTGATTATGTTAAGCTATATAGACCATGTGTTTGAAGTTTTATTTGTAGCAATGTATGTTAGAATAGCAAATATTAGCAATGCACAAGACTATATTATACTCATCATATTGATACATTAGCTACAATAATTTTCATTTAGCAGAAATCCTCAGTTATAAGTAGCTTTTCACTTACTCTGCTCTGTCTGGAGACTGGAAAAGTATTTCATATGGTTACTGTTCCCAGACATGTTTATTTCATATGCAAAAATGCAAAACATCCAATTCCCAGGTTAAAAATGAAATGAGAAAGAAACAAAGATTTTCTTTTCTACTCGGTTTAAATACATATATATGTGTATATATATATATATTAGAAAACAGGTGCAAAGTAAATATTCAACTGTAGCTTTAATGCAGCTTTTTAAATCTTTCACCATTTGCTTCTTCAATTGGCTTCCTATGCCTGTCTTATGAGTAACAGAAAATAGACTTCCAACTGTAAAGATATTAAATTTAATATCCTATTAAATGACTGTGTATTTTTTCTGTTTAGATTGTGATTAGTGCTAATGTACTGTATGAAAAAGAACGCAAGAATGAAAATTTTTCTGGCTCTCTTAAATAATACCCTTTATTGAAACAGAGTTATTGTCCCCTAAAATATCAAGAAAGAACTGCAAAAAGGACAAAAAGAAGACCTGTCTGGAAGATATGTGATTAGAAAAGGGGAATAAGAGTCAATTGCTTTTGACATATATAATTTCACATTTCTTGGGTGTTTCTACTGTTACTCGTTTTCTATATCTCCAGGGTTTGCCTGCTGGACACTGCTGTATGGATTTTTGATTTATTTTTTAAAAAGACAAGAATGTATGAAGGTATTTCCTAAAGTTGCAATGACAGTTTTGCTTTGTTACCTTTATAGATCAGGTGGATTATACAGTTGCATTCAGTAAAAGAAGCTTTGAGTGAAAGAAAATGTGGAAATTGATATATTAAGAATAAAATATTTTGGTTTTAGTGCTTCTAGATAAATTCAGAACAAAATATCTTGTCATTACTGCTTATACAACTCCTGTTTTACAAGCCCTGGTTTTTGCATTTCCTTTCAGTGTCAGTGTCCTTTGCAGGGACACTATGTGCTCGGGGAATTCACATGCTGAAAGGTGGGCTACCACATAGGGTCCGGTCTTGACCATCTAATTTTTCAGCTACTGGAACAAAAAGAACTTTTTCATTCGGGTTACCTGAAATCTAGATTATGTGCACAGACCTAAATGGAGCAGAACAGAGGGAGGAGCGTAGGAGGGTTGCAGGGAATGTATGCCTTTCAACAGTGCCAGGGAGTGCATATATAGTGGTGCAACATGCTCAAACATATGGGCCTACATTTGGATGCATCTGTTTTGGGTGCCCAAGCTGAGAGACCTAGAGAGCTGAAACTTCAGCAGACCTTGGGAACTAGCCTCTTAAAATCAAGCCTTTTTATGCTGTCTCAATTTTTGCTGATAAAAGTAGACACCAATAGTCGCCAGTCAGGTTTGAAAACATAGACTGGAGAATATTCCCCACTCTGGACTTAGAAAAGTAAATGAGTGAAAAATCAGAGGTTAGAGTTCTAGGTTTTGTTTGAATCTGACCTAGAAACCGAGAGCAAATCCTTACTAACTGGAACAGCTGAATCTCAAAGGTTTAACCTGGCTTTGGTTTGCACACTGTAGAGGACTGCTCTTACATGGGAAGAGATGGACCTAGAGGAATCCTTGATGTTCTTTGCTAGTTTAGATTACCTATAGCAAAATGCTCAAGATAAAAACTTTGCCCCTTGCATATGTTAATCAAATCAATTTATTGTATAAATTACAATAAAATTATCTCAAATACAATTCTAGAAAAAGGTATGTATGATCCAAAATTTAGCTGTTTGAGTACCTTACGAATACACAACGATTCAAGTAACATGAAAGTGTTCTAGATTTTTCCTCAGTAATATGTGTTCTATATAAATTAGTCTGCTATGAAAAATAAAATGACAGCTTAAGCTAGATTCAGGATTTCTTTTCCACAGATTCAGTTCTTTGATCAAAAACTACAGTAGATTGAAGTTTTGCAATTGTCAACATATTGTACATACACAGTGTGTTTATTTTTGTGCACTTTTAATGTATTTAACCTTAATGTCTGCTTCTTTAAAGCAGAGAAACTGTGGCTCAGCATCTTGGATTGTCAAAGCAACCTATTGCAGACTTCTTTTTATAGATGAAAAGAAGCGTCCAGATGATGAATGCTCTTCACAAAGTGATTGCTGTGGCAGTCATATCATGTCTCAAAGTACACATGGCTGTGTAAATAGAAACTACTGAAACTTGTACTGACATGTAAAACTTTTTCCATGGCATATGAACCTTTCTGTCACCTAAGGAGATTCATCTGGAGCTCTTACTAAAAATGCAAGTGTTTTTATTTGCATTTTTTATTGTTTCTTAATATCACTTCATTGAATGGGCCAAAAGTGAAATATTCCTCTCCCCCATGAGAACCTCAAGTTTAACATTAGAAGAAGTTTTATGATAGTCTAGTAAACCTTTAATGAGATTTCTTTTTGTGACAGACAGATGTAAATGTATCCCTCTAATCCTGTCTTTTCAGGTCTTTGTCTGCAGATGAATGTTAATAATTAGTAGTTGCGTGTCTCCCCCCCCTTCATAAAATTGTATTCTTCATAAATTCGTCTTTTTTTTTTTTTTGTTTTCTCAAAGTACCAGCAGCCCTGACAGCCTCCCTTTGTTCTTATGTTTATAAATAATTTATAATGTAGAAATATCTCTTCTTAGTCTTAAAAAATAAACTAATGGTTGAACATAACATACTGCCAGGAGCAGATCTACCACTAGCTTTAGAAAGGAAAAAAAAATAGGAAAAGGGGAAAAAAGCTTCATGCTTAACAAAGAGAGAAGGAAAGAACATCACATGGAAATCCATTTATCTGAGTGAACGCTGATTTTTGTTTGCAGATGCTAAATGCATCTGAGCTACCCTTCTCTTATACTCTGTTTCTGCTTCGTTTCCAGACAATGCACCTTAATTCACTCCATAACAATCTAAAGTCTTTTAAATGTTCTGGTCACGTAAAAGGCTACAGCATGGGCTAAGTTATCAGCACAACTGTGGTTGTACTGGTGTAGGTGAATCCCTTGAGGAGTATACCAGGCCTTATACGGACACCTCGTTGATGATTGCTGGGCATGCTGTAGATGTCCTGCTAAAGAAAATCCCGCATCTAGCCAAGACATGCAGTCTATCAGAAACTGTGTATGGACCAGCTGTTGGTGTTGGGATTCTTCCACAAGAATTCTGAATGCTGTGCTGTAGTGGCAGATACTTTGTCACAAACAGTCATACCTGCAATCTCAAACAACAAAGAACAAGCATTCAAATTAGAATTGAAGTGCACTGACTTTCAACCCCTACTGAATGCTGAGAAGTGATCCTGTTTTCAAATGTTTGTATGGCTCTTTATTATTGTTTTATGCAGTCACAGCAGGAGCAGTGTCCACATAGATGACTGGAATTACTGTTAAGTAAGATAACTACAGCTGAACTTGATATTACGATGTCTAGATAAGTTCTACAGAGAAATCTTTATTTTACCTTAGGTGAGCATATGTCAAAAGAGATATCTTAAAAGTCTCTATGTAATATACTGAAAATATATTCGTGTTGTTTTAAATAACAGTCCTAGCACGCAATTTAGATAGGGATCTCGGCATTACCTCACACCAGATGCTACTATCTTTAGCCAAAGACAAGATACCATGTTATCTCCTGTCTCAGAATGCTCTCTGTAGTGGTCACATTAGTGAGTCAGTGGCTTACTACCAAACTGCCAAATGGCAGCATCCCTGTATGCAGGGTACCTCCAACAAAGAATCCATAATTACACAAAAGCAAGTAATTTGGGTGCTACTTTCTTTTACAGCCAGTGAGTGTAGCTCTGTTTTAACATGCTCTATTTTAAATTCCCCACCTGGCACTAATCCGAGTGTCCTCTGCAGGTGACATACAATATTCACCGACTCTTCAAGCATATTATCACAAGTAACTTTGATTTAATCAACAGTGCTAAGTAATTTAGGGATAGGAAGTGAGTAGAAAAAAAATGCCTTTGTCAAGGTCTACACACAGCAGAAGATGGGGAATTTGGGCAGATGTGCAATAAAGATGTAGGAATAGTTTTGACCTGCAGGGCTCAGCTTTGGATCTGGTAACTTAAAGGAGGGTTGGAGCCAAGTTTTTAGTTTGATTTTGCAGGAACCAGGCCAGCTGCCCTTTGTAAATTATTCATTCTTGCTTTTGGCTGGTTTCTGACTTAGGAGGGTGGAATGAGTTTAGGCCAGAAAGAACACTCATGCAAAATCTTTTGAAATAACTGGTTAAGGAGCTTTCTGAATAAAAAAAGACGTCACTCCTAGCAGCTCAGAGATGAATCTGCTTGCACAAAAACAGCTTGGAAAGAGCAAGTTTAAATCTCCATCAGGTGTCCAATATCAATCCGAACCCACTTTTTAAGAGTTTGATCTTCTAATCCTCTACTTTTTCTCATCCCTTGCTTTTAGCACCATATAAGAGGATTCTGAGCTTCCATTAAAATACATTTTTGTGATAGTCTGTAAATCTCTGCTGAGATTGCTACTGCCTTCAGATCTCACAGGGTGCGATGTGAGGATTCTATGTTTTTCAGCAACTGTACATTCAGAATGGAATCCTGCTTGAAAATCCCTGGGTGCACACGTTGTAAAGAAAGCAGGAAGACAGGCCTAAAATAGAGCATGCATCAAGGCCAGAATTTCATCCAAAGGTACCGTGCTTGTGAGGAAACATTTGAAAGCTCAGTGCAATCTTTTAAAGGAAACCTTTCAGGTTCCTGAGAGCTGCTGAGGATCAAGAGAGAAACTAGTGTCATGGGAAGGGAGGATGAGGTTGAAGGAATGAAACATTTGATTGGAAAGAAGAGGAAAACAGAGAAGCAGGGAGGAGTATGAGAAGGGTAAAAAAGCTTCTCAGACAGCCATTTGACAATGGTACCTTCATATTTTCAATGCTATGATAATAGCACAGAGGTTTACCCTTAAATGCTTTAGCATTTATCTGAAAGTGATCTTCAGCCTATCACATTGTCATGGTGAAATGTCTAATGACGCTGACACATTACTTTTGAAATTTTCACTAAACACTTTTCATGACTACATCATAGGTACAACACTACTTTCTCTTGGTTAAATTATTCCCCTGTTCTGCTCTGTTTCACAGGTAAAAACATTTCCAAATGCGTTCATAACCTCTCTTCTGTTCTACTCCAAACTCTATGTTGAATAAATACCCCCAAACCCTAATGCCTGTAAAAAAGATCAGGACTCAGACATGTATTCAGATGTCTTTTTTTTTTTTGTCAGATTATAAAATGGACTAATCAGAACTTCAGCTGTAACACACTTGATTTTTGTTGATTTCAACACCTTGATCAAAAATTTTTCACCTGAGACCCTTTGCTGCCTGTAAGGATGTATCTTTATACAGCACAGAAACTGTCTGGCTCCCCAGTGTTATTAAGAAAATACAGTATACAAAAGCTTAAAGCTTTAAACCATACAGCATGATTATTATGATAGCAGGAGGTGTCAGGTGGAGACAAAGACACACAGATAGAATTGATTTGAGGAGCATCATCAGAAAATAAGGGTGATGTGATCACAGTACTTATAGCATATGCAGCAGCTGTACAATTCTACATGGCAGCTTCCATCATACCCTTCACATGAAAAAAAAAGAAAAAAAAAAAGAAAGGATTCTGAGTAAATGATGGGTGAATGCAGAATAAATTGTAGTGTATGACAAGACACTTTCTTTTTTGTTTAATATATAAATCAGGAGCACTTATGAATTGATATTAATTAAAATAATGTATTTGCTTTCTTTCAGCAGTTATGTCAGCCTCATTAAAAACTGAGTGCTAAATCTTCATTAGATTTTTCAATACTAAAATACTTCCATGAAATATAAATTAGCATTTAACTTGTTGCTGGTCATAGCAAGAAAAAGGAGGGGATGAAAAAAATCATTGGGATGAAATTCTGACCCAGTTAAATCAATGAGACTTTTATTTCTGAATTCAGTGGGGCCAAATAATTCCCTCCCTGTTAGCAATGAGAGGCAATAGCTTTAAATCTGATGCAGAAGCAGGTCTCAGGAAGTATTCTATTTCAGTCTGTTTTCCTGACTCGTGTGATGATGGTTAAAATCCTTGTGACACAGGGGAAACTATGGCCCGATGAGAGTAAAGAAGTTGAGATTCCTGGCTAGCATCAGTGTTTTAGGAAACCTTACGGTGTGCCTTGAATTTGAACGATTCTACCTCATGAAAAGACACAGTGGCATTCTTTCTAAACGGATGCGAAACCTACTGTTCAGAAGATGAAACCTGCAAAGCAAGCAAGCAGTTCGTTTGTGAAGACTGTAATTTATATCAGACAGCAGACTGTCACTGTTACGCATCTGGAGAGACGTACCCTGTCTGATGAACACCACCGAGTGCTGAGCAGTGAGAGTGGGTGTCTCAGAGCTCCGTGTCGTGAATCTTCCCAGGTCTCAGCTCACTACGCAGCTTGTGTAAGATTTCCCAGTGGACATGAAGTTTAGGAAGATGGATAGATCAAGAAGGGAGAGAAGCTGAGCAGCCGCAACCCAGTTGAAGGAAACTACCATCATGTGCACATTCAGTCATAGCTGTGATCAGTGACCCCCTTACTTCTGCAATTGCTGCAGCCTTGAATCAGAGCAAACCTACTTGGAACGGCTGTAAAACTGTCCGAGAATCCCTGGAGGTGGCCTAGTTGCCTTTCAGATGTATTGTGCTTGCTTGCGAAGGAGCTTGTAAACTGTTTGCGTTTCAAAAAGATGGGAGATCTTATAATTATGCTTTTCTGACCGGAGATGGTTTGGAACTGGGAAGAGCTGATGCTCTCCTTCCTGGGCTTCTGCGTCGCCAAGCCACAAGGTGGTGGTATGGTGTCACTTCTTTTTAAACAACAACAAAAAGAGGTTTTGTTTAATGAGCTTGAACTCACAAGCCTGCTCATCTAGTGAACTGTGACTTTTCAAATACCAACCTATTAATGTCAAAGGCAATACTGAAGGGAACAGTTCTGTTTGATTTAAAAAATACAGACAATGTGAAGTCCACTATGCTCTAATATCTATCACCTATGGGGCTCCATTCATGCCTAATGCTTTATTCAAGCTAAGACCTAGTTTTTATATATCAGATTAATACATATCTACAGCTTTGCACCTTTCTATTTTGATTTTTTTATTATCAGGGCTCGCCGGGGCCATTTTCATTCCCTTACTGTAGCATCTGCAAGCAGGTGGATTAGAGATAACTCTCATTGTGCTTTGTTTTCTCCTGACACTGTCATTAATCATTCCTTAAGCCACACTTCAACTTATAGTAATCAGGACTGGCTGTTCCCGAGCTGCACAAGAATTGCCTTTCACAATGTAATGTGAAATTGGAAGCGAATGGCTGAAGCCAGACGCTTCTTCTGCATTCCCCATCTATCTCATCATTTAGGTATTTATCCATCTCAGGCTTGTACAGGGAGCATCTCTCTCCTTCCCATGAGGACACAGATTGCAACAGAGGATCAGATTTGTTACCCAGGCTTTGGGCTTTGATTGTCCTCTTATAAGTTCAGGATTAAAGTGAAATTTCCCACAGGGCTATGCAGGATTTGCTAGCATTTAACTGTTTAACCTGGCTGTTTGTGAATGAGAATCCTGTGGTCAACTATTCCATAGAGAATATTATGCTAAGCCAGCTCTGAATGGCAGACATTTCAGTAAATTCCTGTAAAGACTGCTACAGTTGATTCCAATTAAGTTCATACCTGATAACAATTGTTTTCTTGTACATGATGAACGGTAATCTTATCATAAAAAACAATTGTCTAGTCTCTTGTGAAATACTCATGTCAGCTGCAGAATAAATGCAGACCTTCAAAAAGTTGCAGTCCTCTGTTTATGCATTTAGAATCACCGTGCATTAATTTGTCTTGAAGTAGGTCATCTCTCTCACCACATAGAAGATCTGTATTCCCTTCTATCTTCCCCAATTTTAGTAATAAGTATAAGCTAATAATATCTGTAGTAGCATGGCAGTGAAATGGACAAACATTTTAAACAAACCACACTTGATGTATTAATAAAGACAAATTGATGGTTCTGGAAAGCACGCTGTTAAATATGTAGCCAAAACAGATGTATTTTTCCTGGCATTTGATGTGATTCTTGCACAAAGGAAAGTACCTATAATGTGCTATTCTCTACGAAACTGAAAGCAAGGGGGAAAAATTTCAGTCCACATTATCTATCTTTTAGTCTTAGCTTTAGAGCCATTTAAGGAAAAAGATTTTAAAACAAGCCAAAATCATTTTGTTATCAAGTTTTAAAAGACTGCATGCTCAACCACTGTATATATATTCTATTTAATGTGGATGTGTTTTTAAAATGCCTAGGAGGATAGTGCTCATTTCATGTGCTTCTCCAAGAGAGACATAACACCCAAGCAACTGAAGTACATAATTTAACAAAACATTTTAGCTTGCAGTGAAATCAGTTCCCTTGGAGGGAATGGACTGAATCATTAAGCTCAATTTTAACCCCATTCCCTGAGAAATTTTTATATCTTATTCAAAAGTTTGCTTTTCATTTTCTTCTTTGTTGGCTAAAAATGTGCTGAATTTCCAAAATAAGCTTTCATGGGATTTAGTTAGGGGAAAAAAAAATCAGAAAGATTTTTATTTATCCTTTTAAAAATAAAGAATCTCAGAGACCTCAAGGGAAAGGCTTACAGATATTATCAATTACAAATTTATAAATTCTAATGCATACCGGAATTAAAAAATATGAAAGACAAATATATTCATTTTTTTGTTCACTGTTCAACTATTCTGCATTATGGACCTGCAGTTATGACATTGATCTTGTGCTAACCAGTGTCTCAGCGGAAAGGAGCAGCGTTTGGTCGTGTAACGGTACCTGTGAAAGCCTCACTGGCTGAGTGCAAATTACTAAATATCTTTACCATCATTTAGTCTTTCTCTCATAGCATTAAATGATTACTGAAAAGGCATAAGCAATCCTTTCTATTTACTTGAAATATCCTCTAGATTCACATGAGTAATTTTCAGCTGTGTATAATGCTCCCAAAGTAACCTCTTCATTTCCATTGTTTTAGTGTGAAATCATTTCCTCGGGAGATAATTAGAGTTGCTCCATTTATTACATTAAATGATTAGCATGCACTTGAAATGATTCAGTATATTTTCCTTTATTGCTGATGACTCTTAAATATGGGCCTACATTTTTAATGGATAAATTAAGATTATCTTGACACTTTGTGGCTGCCTCAGCAGCAAAACAAGAGACTTTCTTTTCCAAATAGACACACAGGTGTGTGTTGAACAATGCACATTAGTTGATGGGCTCCTATTCACCTGAATATCCCACCTGGTTCAGCTTAAAGACCAGTAATGATGTGTGAAGGTAAAACAGGAGATTATATGTACCAAAACTGCTGTTGCTTTTGTTGCACATGTAGTTAGTAATTATTCCTAATGGTCATGGGATCGGAATCCCAGCATCTCAGCTGAAACTTCTACTTTCTCTAAAGAGCCAGCATCTTCTTCCAATTGTATATAAAATTATTCTTACAGTGGCAAAACTTTCACTTTTATCATATTATATGAGTTAATCTAAATGAAGAGCAAAGGAGTTTTTCTGTGTGCTAACTAGTGATTTATCATACACTGGTTTATGAAAATAAATTGCCCTACAATTGGTGAAAATATATCCCAATTAGTAATCCTTATTAAAACTGAGTAAAATTTAACGTCAAGCTAAAGTCACAGCTTCAAGACTTTCATTTAAGAATTCAGAATTTCATTTAGAGCCAAGTGGATGGGCTGACGGCCCGAGTTGTGACCATTGTGACAAGGACTCCCACAGCAGATGCCAAGATGGACCTGGAAGCACAGGATACCGGCTGTGATGGAAATCAGCAGAATTTAAAAGGCTCCATTTTCCCAAGATTGTGCCATGTCATTCCCAAGAGAACACCAAGGACATAGTTAACTGGGTTTGAAAGCTTGGTCCGCTGGAGTTAAATAACCTACAGCACTTGAGCTTCATTAGTGGATGTGAAACTGATGTCATTATTAAAGGATACGTTCCCTTGTAATGTGATACATTCACCTGTCCCCTGTTTCTCAAATTTCACTATGTCCCCAAGACTCCTTACACATCCATTCAATTTAAACTCAATCATTTTTTGTATTTAGTATCTTAAAATTCTTATTTAGTAGATATTTTAATGGTAATGGATCCTCTTATTCTCAGTGAGCTTTTATTTAAGTATTAACTTTTTGAAGAGTAAATAATGCATCTCATGTTTTATCTGGAAAGACAGTCTGTGGTGTCAGTGAGGAAATTTATATAAGGTCAAAATAATATGCAAACCAAAATATGAAAGAGAAAACAATGCAAAATTAAAAAAAAAAAGAAAACAACAGTATTATAAACACATGTGTGTAATGCAGTATTAGAAAACACTTTAATAAAACTATCTTAGATCAGAAAATAATATTCTAAATGAAGTGCCCATTAGTAGAAAGAGACGATGTATATCTTTTGTCTCACTCACTAAGAAAGTATACAAACTAACTCTTTCTACCGACCTATTTTCCATCCAAAAACACTTCAGATATTTCTGGCATTTAGAAAAAATTTACTCTAAGTAAAATAAATACGTCCACATCAAGTGATAAGCATCGGTCACATTGCATAAACAGGAAGCAGTCTGCGTTTGGATCGCACCAAATCCAATAAACTGTACCCTAATATGCAATATTACTGAAATTTCATGTAGAGCTGCTGCATGGAAACAACAATAGCATGTGTGAGCTTCTACCACCACTGCATATGTTTGGAAATGAACATATTTCCTCAGTTTCTTTCTTGGCTGATACCCATTTGAGCCAGATTCTCACCTGTGTCTAAGCTGCCCTCTTACCACAGTGTGGTCATATGGGACAGCCTTCCTAAATTTAGCTTTAAAAAAATCTATGAAAATACTTAATTTGGTTGTTCCTTGGAAAAAGGCAAGAATCGTGTGGATACCACCTCGAATTAAGCCCAAAGAGAGAACAGATGCATGTCCCTAAATGACAATTGAATAAAGCCAGCCCCATTCAGACAAACTCTTACAGCACATGAATCTGTCCCACCAGTAAAAAGCTCTAGATGTAAAGAGGAGGTTGGATGAACTGGGAGACAGAGATTGGTTATGTTCTTATTACAGCCAGAAATGTGACACTTCGTTCTACTTCAGTGACTGGATCAGGATCATCATAACTAGAGACAAAAGCCTGCTCGCCTTATTAACAGCAAGTAATCTCATTTACTAGCCCCAGGACTAGTATACGATGCAGGCACATTTATCCTTAAAAACTTGAGCAATATAAAAGCACACCATTAAATAATAGCACTACTATAGGCATATTATACAAAAAGTGCCATAATGTTGTTTATATATGACAGGCATTTTCAGTATAAGAATGCTGAAATTCTACACTGATGTCATTAAAGCATAAATGACACACTACCAAAAGATGGAGATACTAATGTATGGTGGTTAAAACTACACTTCTTTCTAAGTTTTAGAGTATTTTTAATAGCTTCAAAGTATATTTTTAATAGATGAAGTTATAACAACAGTAGTGGCGTGAAAGGTTACAATGGATGAACACCATCTCACTCAAACATTTATTCCATTTAAGTAAAAATACCCGATAGAGAGCATTTCTATTATTCACAAGAAATCATGCAATATAATGGTTCCTAGCTCTCCTTTTGTAATAGCTTATTTAAATACTTGGGGCTGCAATTCAGATTCCCACTTTGTTCAGACTTCACAGAAATACTTCTTACAATTGATCACATTTTTATTCTTTATTGTATTCTAAATAGCCTCTGATTTTTCAGAACCCAAGACGAAAAATTATGTTTGCAGAAGTGAAAAGTACAGTCTTCAAAAAAACCCTGTACGCTTTTCATAACTGAGGATCAGCAACTACAAAATTGAACAAAAAATCTATGCTATGAATCATTTTGTTTACAGAACTGCTTTAAGGAATTATTCCTGAAGTTTAAATGGAGCTTGATGGGGCTTTTCTAAAGCCCTAAAATCTGAAATGACCTGAAGGTAGAGAGAACTCTTGACTTTAGATTTCTTTTATTGGTAAGGTTTTCTTCAGTACTTCCAGCTGAGGCTAAACTAAATTAAGAAAAACAGACTGATAAGGAGTTATTAAAATTCTATTCATCATCTTAAGTTTATCTATTGTCAAAAAAATTATTTAAACGAGGAAATAGGGATAGATCTTTATTTATTATGAAATTTTTTTACCAGTGGTTTATAGATGTTATGCTTCCAACTTTTCTCAAATTATTTAAGAACTATTAATGTATTTATTATTAGTCCAGGGTAATCTCTCAGTTGATGTATAACAGTGCAAAGTCAACTGAGTTGTTGACTTACATCAGTTGAGGATAAAGCCCTTTTTTTAGAATAAAATCGAGAGCAAGGCAGTGGAAGATATGACTGGACTTAAGTCAGATGTGCCATCTTTTCTCCACCACATTTTGCCAAGCTGAAATGTCATACTTAAGTAAAACTAGTTATTTTAAGAAAAAACCTAAAGTGACTAAAATTAACAGCACTATGCTATGGTGATGGACTATTAATAGATTCAGTCCTGAAATAAACCACCTAATTATAGAAATTCATACTCAGCATTTTCTTTACAGAGCTTGTTATTTACCTGAGTATAAGGACCTTTGGAGCATTACCATACACAAATAAAGGCATATGCCATTTTTAAAGTATGTCTTAGCTAAATTATAAACAGAAGCAGCTCTCTCAGGGGCATATAAACTCTCTAATCTCAAAAAATGCCCAATCTCCTAGTTTACAACTCATTCCAAAATGGTTTAATATGACAAACTTCATACGGCAGAAGTATTATCAGACTACAGCATGGGACTCTTAGAGCAATCAAGAGTGCTCTTTTTAATATCATTCCCATTTGCATTTTAAATAACCAAATGGTTTTCAGGCATTTAATAGAAAAACATTTTTTAAATGAATACCAAGAGACATTTGTAAATAGCAGCACAAATTGCTCCTGGGCTATAAACCTGAGTGCCAAGTTTCACTCCAGTATGAATACAGACAAGTGTTAAAAGTCTGAAAAATGGATTCCTTAATGGATATACTGGCAGACCTGTAAGTGTAATAGAGCTAGCGTGTGCCACTTTAATAAAGATATCATATTTCATCTCCTAGATTACACATAGCTTTTCTATTTTAAATAAAAAGATTAGAACTAGAAATATTTTCCCTGCATATCATATTTAAAAATGTACAAGGGAATGTCATCCAACAATTTGCTAGCATTGAAATTATTTCCTTGAAAACAACAAAAAGTAATCCCTAAAGATATGGTAAATATACAGTTCCTTTATTGAACAAACAAAAATAGATTATGCATTGCTTTTTCAAAATCAAATACATCTGCTTTGACTGAGCCAAGGAGACACATCTGGGGGCTTGAATCTTACCACAGTCTCTGTGATTCTCTATATTGTCAGTGCATCAGTAACCTTGTATTTAACCAGATTATTTACAGTCAGACCCTTATGGGATCACACCCATTGCTGCTGGTGTGAGGGAGGGAAGGGGACCTCTGAAATTGAATACGAATGGGATATTTATTGTTACATTTATTAGGCTATAACCGTATATCAAATGCACTAAATTCAGTGAGATAAAATAATACAATCACATCATGACTGAAAATTTAATGCTAAACAGAGACCCACAAGTTCCCTCCCATCCCAGCTTGGTTTGTAACTCAGATGAGAACAAACACTTTACCCCAGAATTCACTGGGCTCTTCCTCTGTGCTTGTTATTAAACGGAAAGGCTGTCTCCTTGTTCTGCTCACTATGTGTAAACCTACTTGTACACCTAATTTGTAAACCAAAACATCTGTTATAGGACTACACTTGTTTTTGCCAGGAAAAAAAATAAAAATTAAAATCTCTCCATAGATATATGAGTTTCACAGCAGGAAGGAGGCAGGTCTAAGCATTGCTATTAATATAAAAATGCCTATTGGACTTTGGAAGAATTTTGGTGGTGGGGTAAATTAGTTTAGATTTCACCTGACTGTATTATCCCCAGTTGCTATGCTAAAAATGCAGCTAGAGTGTAATGCATATTGGCAGTGTCAGACTTGAGATCCTGACACTGGTGTGGTCTGGGTGTTGAGGCTTTTCTTTTCACAAGCACTACTTTCAGCATGAGAGAAAGGGTTCAAGAAGTCACTAAATGTATAGATCTATTTTAGTAGTAGAGAGGACAATGTGTTTGGGAGATGGAGCACGAGTTCTCTAGATTACACCTTATTTCCTTTTGGTTAACCAAATAACATCAAGTTCCAACTGCAGAAACAACCTTCAGCTTGTGCCTTGCTTTCTTAGGCTAAAAAAAATGATCCACTTCAGCATATATGTTTTCTAATATACTTTAACTACTTCTTTCATATATGTCCATATAACATTATTATGTTTCTGTCAAGACCTAAGTGGTGTGGATCAACAGCTATAGTGACCTGCTAGAACAAAACTAAGGTAAATTCACCCCCATGTCACTCATTGATGCCAGTGGGTGACACAGGCCCTTGTGACTGACAAATATAGCAGGCATATTCCACACGCCACTAAGAATAACAAATAAAGATAAAGGTGGATAGGGAAAAAAAAGGCTTAGCTTGGTTTTGAATGCCTTTCTTACCTTCCCTAAGGAAGATCCTAAAAACATGAAGTTAGATGCAAGAGAGGTATTCATTAATATATTGGAGTGATTTTCAAATGCTCAGGGGATGGTCTGGTTCTTCCTTCTTTGGAACTGATGTAGATTTGAATGGCTTCCTTCGGTGGCAATGGAATTACACCAGCTTTACACTCATGTAACAGGCAGCACAGCTTAACACTTGGTGTACAGCACTGAAGTTTATCCTGAATGGGAAAGTAAGACTGCTGTTCTTTCCAGTACTACAACTCAAATTAATTTGTAGCAACCTTTGTTTTTTTAAAAAAATGGCAGTAGCTGAGTTTTGAACTGAGTTTTGAGCTTTCTGAGTAAATTAACTACTTACATGGGACAAAAAGAAAGATAAAAAACAACAGCGTAAAAACAAATGATTCCTCTTAGAAAAGAAAGATTGTGGTTGCTTTTTCTGACAGCTGTGATTGCAGAACTGCAAAATTATTTTGGTATAGATTTTAGGAATTTTTCTCCCAATTATATTTCCTTAGAAAAATACTTTCATAATACTTAAAAGCGGTATCCTTTATTACAACATTTATTACTGCAAAATAAATGGAAGCCTGAGTGGTGGGTGTATTGTTATGACACTTAAACTATTTGTAAATATTGCTCAGAGCTTTCTTAGCATATTTTAGTAAGGCAACATTTCAGCAAAGTATAATTTATCACACATGTTATATGCTGTACGCTTCAAAGACAATCATGCTGGAAAACAGACTCATGAAAAAGAAGCTGTGAGTGTGTCTCGCTTTCCAGTAAAAGCATTTTTTTCAGTCTCTGGGTTTGGAGGACTACTCTGCGATCATGAAACCCACAGTGGTTGGCAGGAGGCATTTTGTGCTTTGCTTTCAGTGCCTGGTGCTAAACAGCCAGTGCTTTGGTTGATGAGATTTCTCTTGGTTCTGCAGCTCATCCTTCCTTCTCCTTATGCTTTATACTCAAGCAAGCTCCTCTGATTGATTGCAAGATGGGAGCCACACCACCAGAGTGTTTTCATTACCTTCTCAGCCCAGATATGAAAAGAATGCATTGTTTTACACTAATATTACATTCAGTGAGGGCTTTGTTTAGACTCGTTTAAAATTATTCTAAGAAACCACGTAAGAGGAGTTTTACAAATGCAAGGAAAACCCCAGTGAACAACCGACCAGTCTGCATCAACTAGCTTGTTAAAAAGCAGGTAACCCTCTCTCCCTATACTTTCTGAAAAATAAAATATTCTAGCTGTCAGTCCTAATGCTAGTAAACAGCAACATTTATACTGTCCCTGATTTCTTTTATAATCATCTCCAATTTGTAGTTTATGAGAGATTTTTACACATTTTATGTTTAACAGCATGATTGTAGAGTGATCTATGCTTAACAACAAACAGGGAGTTTGACCACTAGCTGACTGATCAGTAAAGCCTTAACTGCTATTGCAAATAATCTCCAGACATTGACCATATAGCATGTATAATGAAGCCTTTATACTCTTATTATAGTAATAAGGGGTGATTTTGCAAAGTTGAGTGGCAAAGTAGGTTGGCCACATCACAGGTAAATGTTAGAGGTTTCCATTGGCATTATGTTGGTGAGGAAAATACATCGTGACTCTAGTTGTCAAACCCTATACATTTTGTGAATGTTCCAAAACTCGATCCAATCTGTTTTTCCTTAACTGCTCATTACTTATTCCAAGGAATGAATCTAAATATCTATCTATTTAAAGTCTATCAATGTGTATTTTTTCTCTTTTAGTTTCTGGATTTAAGTTTAGATTTCCCTGAACAAAATTTCTTCTATGGTCTATACCGTAGTTTTTGAGGGGATGTTACTTTTTGGGCTATTTATGTCATGGAGATTTTCACCAAAAGATGGATTGGAAGATTTGACCCACTGTTAATAGGCTTTGCATTCTTGTCTTCTACTTTTGTAAATCTATGCCTTACTTTCTTTTTTTACCAAACACTTTGTTTAACAAGGAATAGGATATTTTAGAAATAATCATGTGACTCTGCAGAAATGTTTAGATTAGTGATTCATAGGGGAAAAAACAGAAGCATCTGAAATCAGCGTAAAGATCCAAGTGGGTGAGAAGAATTTAGCTCAGGACATTATGATGTTAAATTAAAGCCATGCCTTGCTCTCCCTGAAGTCAATTAAGTTGTAAACTTTCATCATTGTATCATTTTACAATCACAGAACAGCTTGCATTTCTTCCTACTTTAAAAAGTAGATCTCAGATCATTATAATTATATGGACACACTGCACAAGGTATTACAAACCCTTTTCCAAATAAAACCTTCCACTTTGACAGTGCTCCTGACAGTGCAGGTTCTGACAAGCACCTAGTTACACACAGCAAGTACCAAATAAAATCTGTGTGCAGAAGCTCGTATGTGCCTCGTACAGCATATATGTTAAATTAGGTGACAATGTGGAAGAAGGTCACTGAAGCAACTACTCTACTTGGGACCCCCAGCCATATTCATTGTGGGGCAGTCAGTCAGGGTGTCCTGATGGGCTGCTACACTACGTTTCAAAGGAGTAATGAATAAACATACTATAAATAAATAAACTACATATTTTTATTCTTGTTGAATATTCCAGTTGAATCCAGCAAATTAGTTACAGTTTGAGAAAACTCCCACCAGGAAAAGATGTTTAACTGTGGGGTTTTTTTATTGCAGTTTACTGAATCCAGACACGTTTCTCACACTGATGATTTACCAGTACTTCGTTTTACCTCTGAATTTTATACATGCAAACCAAAACGTAGAGCAGGGTTCTACTTTTAGAATTTTAGCACCATTAAATACCAACTAAAATTACTACACTTGCAGAAAAGGAGAATAAAAACATAGCAAACTCCTACTCTTAAATATTGTTATGCCATCAGAAAAGTAAATAAACACCCTTTAAAATGTGGAAGTGTTTCCAATTAAAAAATAATATTTACAGTAAGAATGTAATCGCATTTTCTCTCCAGTGAAATAAGAAAACTTGAAGAGAGATCAGATATAATACAAAAATGCTTAAAACCCCACCTCAGATAACACAGATTTCTAGAAAAGAAATTAATGTTTTCCACCTTAATATCAGTAACTCTGAGTGCAAAAGCTGTAAGTTGATAAATAAGAAACTGCAAAGATTTTTTTTATATTTTATGTTTTTATTTATGATTTTTAGTTTTATTTTGAAATGCATGAAAAGAATGTATGTATATGGGGCACGTATTTTTATAAAGTACAAATGAAAAGTCTGTGCTGTCTTAATTTTCAGCTTAAATTTACAGACATACTACATGGCAACAGTATTAAAGCAAAAAGGAGGGATACATTTTCCAATTCAATAAAAAGCCATGGAAGTTGCATGGGGTAGAGTCTCTAGGAAATCCACTCTTTCTTTGAAAAAATGTCATTGGTGAGATAGGAGATTGGCACCACAATGAGCAAAATATAGTGAGGGCTGATACGGACTGTCAGCTAGAATTTGGGTTAAGACACTGACTTTTGTCTGCATGGTGTCTACCTTCCAAAGAAGATGGAAGATGCAAAACTGCAAGTTTCCTCTCTCTGGTTAATGTGGTCTATACAAGTGAATAATGTATAAGAAGATGTTCCCTTGATAATGTCACAATTATTCATTGTACAGCCATAAACTCAAATATTCACATTAACAGCTAGGTATTATTTTTCTTCTCTGAAATTAAGTGAGTGGCATCAGTGGTCATAAATGAGAGCATTCATCAAAGGCGTAGGCCATGGCAGAGGATTAAGTGAATGCTGATGAAGTGTCCAGATTCCCATAACTTGGAATGGGCTGCATTCAGCATTCCTTTATTATCCATCTGCCACATAACAAAAAGTCTCATATATTTAATGCAGGTTTGCCCTCGGCCACGTAATAGGATTAGGAATAATTTCTACAAATTTACAAAAACAAATCACATGGGAAGGCTTAGAATTTGCTAATAATTTCTCCATAGTTGGGAGATCAAAGGGATGTAAGAGTCCAGAGCCAGGCGGTAGTTTGACCCTGGCCAAGCTTTCTTAATGAAAGGGTTAATCTTCTCAGAGGTGACCATAGAGGAGCAAATACTGTGACCAAAGGCAGATTCAGGCCTCCAAAAATAGGAAGAAAATCGTCTGCGAAGTATGACAGCAAGAAAACATTTACAGAATAACAGTACATTTTCTGGCTGGAAAAATAAAATAAAAAAGCAAACCACAATGAATTGTTTTTAAGCAAAGTGTGACTGGCAGGGGGCGGGAGGAGGGCTGTGCTGAGCAGAAGCTTGCAGGGAGGACCAGAAATATTACTGTTTCTTTCAGAATAACAGAAAACAGGCGGAATGCCTCCAGTCTAAAAACACTTTCTGTTGACCACAGGTGAAAACTGTCTTCTCCACGTACGTGTCAAAGCTTTGGTTGGTTGTTTGGTTTTGCCACGTACTTGTTCTTTTTTCTTTTTCAGAGGAAACACTGCAAATACACGCTGCTTCACAGGTGAGATTTTGGGAGGACCTGATGCCCAGTGAAGCTTTTTCAGAAATGTCTTTGGCTTGCTTCAACTTATGGTTAAAAACCTTGGATTCTTTATACTCTGAAGGCAATTCCATCTCTTAAATCCAATCAAGCAGCCATATATAAGAAAAGACAAGGGGAAAAAAAGAAAAGGAAAGGAAATGAAGGCATCGGGAGTGGAAGGGGGGGGGCATGTGTGTGGTTTTTGGTTTTTTTTCTGCTTTAGCAATCACTAAGCTTGTCTAAAAATTTTCAGCTTCCTGGATTTCCTTTCCCACTCAGTAAACTGCAAAACAAGCAAATTAACATCAGCTAGATGTAGGTGACAGCTATTTTAATTTTGTGTTGTAAGTGGTTTTAATGACATTTGGAACACATAGCACAATGGAGTGCTAGCTTTTTCAATTTAATAGAAATCATGTGATCATTCTCATTTTTGTTTCCCTGACCTGTTGTAACAGGTTTGAATGCAATACTCCACCTCTGTGGTTTTCTTTACCTATGGGGCTACCCATCAAATAGCCAATCAAATAGTCTGATTACAAGTAAATTAGTGAATAATTTATTACAGCTGCATAAAAGGCCATGCAGACATCTGAGCCTAAGTGAAGATATTATTTCTTGTGTTTCTCTTCTCAGAAGAGAATTTTTGGCCAAAAGTTTACTTTAGCTTCAAGATTAACTTCACATGAACCTATATGTCCCCCTACACTCTTTCATTAAATAGGAAAGGAGGAGTAGTGATGACAGGGAAATAATGAAAAAATAATTCCCAGGAAAAAATGAAACGTTTCCAGACAGAGCATCTATGTTTGAACACGGGGCCTGACATATACTCAGCGTAGGAGAAAAAAACTGAAAGCTGAGCAGCTTTGAAAAGGGTCCAACCGGTATCCCCTGGGAAAGAGAATTTATGTACTGTGTTGCTTGCATCTTTCACACACAGAGACTCCTGTCAAGATGGCTAGAAATGGAGGAAGCATTTTCGGGTATTATTAGACAGCCCACCTATTTCCAGTCCTGTGCCACAAAGAGATTTCTAAGAAGTATGCCAACCTGAAGTTGGTATGAGTTCCATGAAAATGGCAGTGTAAATTGGATGGAGGTCACCAGATTTATTTCACACAGCTTACCAGGAAGTTGATAGTAACAACAGTTTACAGTAAATTGGTGTTACTATCAGTATGGACTGAACTTAATTGCATTGTAGAGATAAGAGACCTTAAATTCTTTTCTCTGATTATCCCTCACCTTCTCTGTTTATTTTATATAGATGATGGTTCATTCCACCTCTCATGCATTTTGAGTAATTCCATTTAGTGGCTGAAATCCAAACCAATTTTTTTCTTTCATATGCAGAAGTGCAGCTTGGCCTTCTGACACAATATTTCAGACTTTCTCTGTGTGTGCAAGTATCTTGTAAATAACTTTCAGACAGGGTTTGAGGGAAATGTTTTGTGCACCAGTCTCAAGCTGTGATGGTTGTAACGTAACAAAACAAAACAAAACAAAAAGCAACCACTATCACCCAACACAGGTCAGAAATGCTCAACAATTCTTGTTTCTTTAGTGATAGCACTGAAGATCTATGGACTCCCAAGTACATCAGAGAGGCAAAAGTTTTAACTAATGACAAATAGCGCTAGGGGGTATGTAGTCCACCTTGAGAGTACAATCTCTAGTAGTTAAACTTTAGACATCCGGTTTAACAGGCTGTTGGCTGGCTATAGTCATACTGAAAAGAGATGGATTCTTACTCTGAAACTTCCTTGAAAATTGTAACTTAGGTAGTCTTAACTGATTCCCCTTTGTTGGCTGAGGTTGTTCGCTACCTAAATGAAGTATTTGGATTAACTACCTAAATTGGAACTGTATTCGGATTTTGGTAAGGATTAGATCACTTGTAAGACACCCTCACCTTGCCCCACTTCAGCTTACCCAGTAGGGATGTAATGACAATGCTCTTTGCCCATGAAAAGCACAAATGTCCCTATTCTACTTCACAAACAGGTTATCTGTGAATATTCTGGTAATTTGGGACACAAATTTACTTTTACTATGGTTTTATGAAAACAACACAGCAACTAGAAATTGAAAAATATTATATTCTTTTGTTGCATTTTCACATTATAGCAAATAAGATAAATTTGTATCTGATATAATTTTCAAACCCCTATCTTTTTTACAACCATTTTACCATGAACTACATTTTTAATACCTGCAGTACTAATGTGATAAGCTGTTTGAAGCAGAAATACAGACATACAACATATAAGTCAAGCTCAAGACACAGTGTTGGGATTCAATGTCTGACTCAGACCCTGTGTTTCCCAGACATCAGGAGTGTTCAGCCTTCTTGGTTCCAGCCTTTTCCCAGCTCCATCTGGAAACTAGTTTTGCCTTTCACCGTCTTAAGTAGCTGCTCGTTTAATGGTCTCTGAGGTTGACCTTTATGTGTCACAGTGCCACTCAATGGGATAAAGAACGAGATGCCTTTTTAGAAAATCATACTGTGTGTTTACAAGCAGCTTCTTGACCTTAACCAAATGAGTTGGGGAGCAGCAGATAGCAATCTATTGTGTGAATTCTACTGTTCTTCATGGCAGACTTTCGAGCACTATACTGCCCTCGAATGTAAGGTCGTATTTCTGCCCTACATCTAAGGAACAATAGAGGTTTTCATGGATGTTCAGAAATACATGGTGCCCCTGTTACAGTCGGGGCCGTATCCTGCCCTGCTCTGCAGGCCACACAAACCCAAGGGAGAAAACTGCAATTGCATCAGTTCATGTAAAGCAGTGGCAAGAGATGGGACAAATTCCTCCAAATTTTATTTGTTTTGAAGGATCTACTACAAGCACAGGCAAATATTAAGAAACCCTCTTATGCAATGGTAAGAAATAGATTTGTTGGCTTCCTTCTTATGAGTTCATGTACCACTTGGTAATACTTTCTTCTTACTCCTTTGAATTAACTTAACAAATGTTTTTTTATCAACATTTCTTAAAAATTGCTTTAAGCAAGGGAAAAGAGTCCCAGCACTGCATGGGAACTAATAGCTAGTCAGCTGAGAATTCTGTATTTTTGTTGCATGTTGGAAATGAACATGAGGAATAATGCCATCTTCCTCAATGCAGTTGGGTTGCACAGCTGAGTGAATCGGAAATAGGAATTTTTGGTGTCAGTATTGAAAAGCACAGCAGACTAGTCCTTCTATACCTCAGAATCTTTTCTCTATGTATTTCCCTGTGGAGAATAATGAGATACCTATTAAATAATTTCAGAATACACATCACCATCTGACATGATACTATCAAAGCCCTAGGACACTTCTCTTAACTTATGGACATCACTGATGCATAGGAAATAAATAACGGTAAAAAAAATCAATCTGGAAAAAAATGCTTAGAAACATCTTTTAAGAAAAGATGTTTCAAGAAAAGTCATTTCAACTTCAGATTACTGATGCAAATTCAGACTCAAGTCACTTAGAAATCATTAAGATCTGGCAGTTGTCTCACCCTATGGGTGGCAGGACAACAATTTACATAACCAAAAAAAATCCTAACAGAGCTTAGAGAAGAATTGAGTAGTCCCTCTCTTCTCAAGGTATAATCTGAAGAGTGCTACAGTTACTTTGTATCTCCATCACGACTCAAAAACACATATCTAGAATTAAAAATAAAGAACAAATAACTTCAAATATAAACCTTGTCCTTCCTTACTTATCATTCAGTTATGGACACTTAACTCTAAACCTTAATGAGACTTCCAATACCATATAATACTATCTATTGGTCTAAGAAATAATCCTACGGCTCTCTACAAAATCCATCTCTCTTATCATCTAAAATAGCTCATGCTTCTTTAGGGTAAAAGTAAAAATGAAGATGCAAAATTAGTACAAGTAACCAGGACTCATAACTAGTAATCAACAACATTACTGTCAGGCTATTTTTGGCAAGGGAACAGGATTCTCCGTGCCCCAGTGTTAGCATACCAGTCCTTTTTCATTCAGCCACTAACTTTGCAATCATGCCAAATAGCAATAAAATTCATATGGCAGTGTATGCAGCTTATTGCTTCCAATTCCCTTTTGTTAGCTTTACCGAGTAAAGTGCTGAAAGCATTTTTCCCTGTTAGTAATAGTTCACATTTTCAACATGTCCAGTTTTGAATTCTCAATTTAATCCTATTAGCCCAACTTAATTTACTCAAAATCAACTCCTTTTTAACAATTTTCAGACTGAGTAATAAAAATTGAGGTACCCAAAGCAGTATTTTGTAACATCTTGGATTATAGTAGTTAGACAACAAAGAACTATAAAACAGAAGCTGTTCTTTACTGAAGAAGTTTAACAGTGGAGAGATCATTGTCTATTGTGAGCTTTACTATTCCTATTTTGTCACAACATTTTATATTTCGTGTAAAGTGAAAACCAACCACTTCTGACAAATATGGTGCAGCTTCATTATTTGCACAAACTACATCCCCATGGTGTTTCACACGGCACAAGGCTGTGCTCTCTGGTCACCTGCTTGAGAAGGCTGAGGGCTGAAAAAAACATTTTGGATATAAAAAAACCAAGCAATGCTTAAAATGCTGCTTATCCAGGAACTCCAGGGTATTTCCTGTAAACTTGGATGACTTAAATTAAAGTAACCAGTGGGCATGCCTTAAGTGAAATGGGTCCAGTCTCTGTTTTACTGGTTAAGACTCCCAAATGAGTCCAGTCTCTGTTTTACTGGTTAATGGAAAAACTGTAACACATACATGTGCCTCATTCTAAGAGCTACCGAGTCAGTTAAAGCTATTATAAACTCACCCTGTACAGCGTTGGCATGTTTTTGCCCAGTGCTCCCAGTTACTGCGATGTGGAGAAGAGCAACGGCAGGCTGGATTTCCGTGCTTTAGCTCGGTTCCAAGAAGGGAAGGATTGCCCAGTTTCAGATTGCCCAGTTTCACTAGTTACTTCTAGTGACAAGCTGTCACTGGAAGTAATACAGTTTCCCACGTGGTATCACACCTGATCTAATGAACTCTTGCAAACTAAGTTGCCCCAGCAATTCTAACACTATCTGCAAGGCAGCTAATCTCACTGCTGTTAATTAAGAGTTAATAGTAGCGAAAGCCTTCAAGGGGGTGATTACACTTATGCTGGATTTTAAAACTGCCAAAATGCCTTAGGAGCATAAGCCTCACTGATCATTTAGCTCCATGTTTTTGTGGCAGTTTTTGGCTGGTACATGCGGGCATAACAGATCCAACCCCCGCTGTTATGTCAGAAGAGAAAGCACGAACTGACATCAGTGGAGGCACGAGGAGGGAATATCACAGCAGAGACAAGTGTATGGCTTCTCCTCTTACATTCAGTTTACACTGGCTTCGTACCGACTGCGCTGAGGTTCTTCCAGCTGCACGCCAAAATGAGTAATATGCTGATCTGGAATCACACAAATGATGCAAATTAGGGGAAAAAAAAAAAAACACGGTCAAAAAACCCCATGTGAAGCCAACACTAGACTCTGTGCTTTTATCTCATGAGTAGCTTAAGTATGGCTGGTCATCCATTTCTTCTATAGCTAGTTACTTAGGTCCGCTCGTAGCTGGCAGCTGCACTGCAGCTTTTGCACAGGCTCTGAAATCTTTGTGATATTTCAGCCATTCTAGCAAATTCACATTTTCAATAATAAATAATGTACCCCTATAAAGTCACCTGAACACCCTGAGAGAATTATAGTTTTTATTATGTACAATTGGGGGTATATTAATCCTTACATTGAAAGATTTTTTTAGTGACCTGTCGGAAAGTTAGATAAATTATCAGAAATAGCAAAGTAAAATTACACTAAATGTCCTTTAGTAGATCCACTGAAATGCCCTCTGCAAAATATGGGATTGTTTAGTTAGAGGAAGAGAATCCAGGGACAGACATGATCATTTTTTGTGGCATAGCTCTGAGGCTGATTACTTGAGTCAAGTGACCAATCTGGGAACTGTGAACCTCTGGACAGTCATTTTCTTGCTATTACTAGTGGCTGTTTTAACCTACTCACCTATTAATCTACCGTGTATTTTCACTTGATTTATGGAATTTTCCTTATAAGTAACATTTGGCAGAATGGTACCTTTATTCATTCAAAACAAGTCCTTTGCCTAAATCCATCTGAACACATGGGAAATGGCTTCCAAGCAACAGAAATAAAAGGGGAGGAGAGGAGGAAGCTCGTTTAACACAAATATTGCAATATAATTGAAATTATATTTAAAAAATTAAATGACTTTTTGTGAACTTGTTTAAAAGGGTCAGAAATGTGTTTGAGCTGTACAAGATTAACCTTTACTCGTTTGGGAAAATGCAGACTTCAACAGCAATCCTCTGCAGTGGTTGCACTTGCTAAAAGTTTAAAACAGTAATTTTTTCCCAAGAAAGGTCATCTTGAGCTAAAATGTCAAATAAATTATTTAGATTACTGAATTAGAAAAGTGAGGATCTGACAGGCTGAATTTTTTATGCACATTAGCCACAGTCAGGGTCTCTATATATGCTCTCTCTATTAAGTGCACCCCCTCTTCCCTTATTAAAAATCTCTCCATTTATTCCAATATATTCTCCTTAAGATATATCTTAGCATCTAAATTGCTGGTCCAATTTGCTTCCTTCTTGTAGAAAACAGGAAGCACATTATTTGATTTTTGCTCAGCATTTTTACAGTATAAAACTGATGTAAGAGAAAGAATCTTACCACTAGCTTGTAGGGGAAATTAAGTGACAAAAAATTCATCTTTAAAGTCTCCATGTAGCTATTAAATCCTAGATTCTAGCAGGAAAAAATATTTTTAAGGAGAATGAATATTTTGAAGGATGGAAAATTAAAAGGATTGAAATGGAAAGGTTATAAATTTAGGTAGGTGCTACTCTCACTTTTATGTCCTATCGTAGGACATATCATGTCCTGTTTTTACAGGACAAAATGTAGCTGTAAGTAATTACTAGAAAATTGGAAAATCATCTTCATATATAGCTGCTCACACACAGGTTTTACCCCACAGGTTCGTATTTGCATTTCCCATTTTTCCTCACATTCATAAGTACTATTGATAATTATTTGAAGTAGAGCAAGAGGCTCCATCCAAACCTGATGCCATACGATTCAGTCAAATGAGAACAGCAGTAAAACTTCCCACTTCATTTTCCAAAACCAATATTTGCTTAGCACCGGAGAGGTCATTCTATAAAACAATTCTGCATCGATAATAAACCGCTCCTATTTTGACTTGTACTGCAATTTTTTTTCCCCACAGAACACGGGCACTCCTGAGCAAATGAAGTTCTCAACCTGAGTACTTCAGTGCAAATGCCAGAGGTGCAGGGCATGGCAAAAGGGGGGATAATTTCAGTTTACCAGCAAAACCAGCTTCCCTACAGCCTTTCAAACTCCAGTGCATAAGCTGCTGAACCTCAGCCCTCACTTTGCTAATACTCGAACACCCCTTGGTGGCACAGTGTCGTAGTGGGGCTCCTGTGAGCGGGTAAGGTCTGTCACTGTGTAAATGCAGAGGTGGCGCAGCTGCACGGGAGCACACAGGGCAATAGCCTTGGCAGAGACCTACTAAGGGGTCTCCTTTGGTTGCTTTCCTAGGACCCAGGCCTAGCAAAGCCCAGCTGCTCATTCTGGAAAGGAATGGAAGAACGATACTCATGCTAGTGCATATCAGAAGTGCAGGTAATACGAGTGTGTGCATACAGTTTTGTAGTGTACCATCACACGTAGCCACATCCCCTTAAATGAGATGATGGGAGGAAAAGCTACCCTTATGCACTTATTCCCTGCATGCTTTGTTTTTAAAAACACCTGAGATTTTTGTTTCTTTTGCGTGTAAAACATCTGGCATGTGCAAGACAAACTTCCTGTCACCCGAACCTGAGACTGACCTGTTTTAACTTTCTGTCCTGCAGTGGCATCAAAAGTACTTAGTCATTTGTGCATCACTGAGAAGAGGGATTTAGTGAATAAGACAACCATAGACCTTACTCCTTGGCGATTCCTTCTTTGACAGGGTAAATCCCACAGAAAAAACAGCATTAATAGAGCATGACGATTTGAAGAATAGAGCCCTAACTGTTGACATTTCGGTTGTCAAGTCAGGTATTATGCTATGATAAAAAAAAAGAAATATTAAAAGAATTGTGGAAAGCTCTCTGGAATAAAGTTTCTTGATGCTGAATTACTGTAAAGGCCATTAGTACTTCTCCCACTCAGGGGTCTTTCATCTTTCCTGCTATGAATTCTTCTTTTCTGGACTCAATCATAATTTACCTTTGTCAGGTCAACAAAGTAGAAGTTGTAATTTGTTATACAGTGTAAAATACTCAAGGGTCCTTTTAAGGTTTAAATTTAGACAGAAACAGTTTATTTTTGAAATTGTTTGTGTATTCTACTCACCTCATTGAAGTTTTTGCAATGTGAGCTAAGATACACTGGGGAAAACCGGGAAGAATATATTGGCTCTTAACTTCAATTTGCAAATTAATAAACATTTCTTTAAAAGTTCTTTAAAAAGTAAAATAAGTTGGGAAATTGAGATAAGCCAGTAAATGACTTTCCCAATGGTTTTCACAAGCAGGTTGGACAGATCTTGATGTCATAGTTCTTGGCCATCCTTGTTGTGTGAAATGCTCATGATTTGTAGTTTTATTTCTCAGGTGTTTTGTAAGGTAAAATGCTTCAATGACAAAGTGTTTGTCATATGACACAGAAGTTTGGGAAACAACCCCATTAGTGCAATCAAAATGAAGCTACTGTTTTTCCACAGCTTTTAGTTTTTTTTTTTTTTTTCCTTAATTTATAATATGATTGTGGATATGCACTGATGTGCAAAATGTGGGTTTTTTATGCTAACATTGTTGGGCTAAATTGATTCTGCAAACTTTGAGAGGTCATACTGACAGAAGCCTTGTGATAGAAATGTATTTTGCCCTGTATCGCAGTGCAGCATCACACTGGCAAAACACTAGTTCACTAGTTGTTTTCAGGAGAAGTTTTTTGTCCAAAATGCATCTCAATTTCTTCTGTGTAACAAGGCTGTTTCCCAAAAGGCTGCACAGACTGAACTGCAACCTCGTTTATTGACTCTTACCAAGATAGTAATTTTTTGCTTTAAGAAAAAATCTGTCTAAGAGAACTGTCTTGATAGATTGCTATTTTATTTTGCTTCAAAAATTTAAATTAAACTAGTACCAAAGTTCTGTGTGTCAGTCCTCTGAATTCCTTTTCAAATTAACACTGAAAAGAAAATCCATCCATCCATCCATATATATGTAAATACACAAAGCCAGCTGCCAACCAGTGACATTATCCACGGGTTTCTATGGGCTTGCCATAGAAGTAAATGGGAAACTCTTCTAATATTTCCAGTCTGGTATGATATTTCTGAAATAGGTGAGAGAACGCAGCATCGTTCCAGGAAAAAAAGGAAGAGCATTTACCAGTTGGAAGATGGGCAGATGTCACTGATAGCAGATGGTTTTAAAACTCGTGTTTTAAGACAGCAGCTGCCTGACTGTGTTATATTTAAAAGGGCTACCCTTCATTGGAATATTGGATGAAATTTTTTTGTAAGAGGGCAGCTTTAACTATGAAAAGAGCAAAAGAAACTGGACAGATATAAAATCAGATATTGTTTCTATTGCATCCATTCAAAAGCTTTATTAGATACAATACCAAAAAGATAGGAAGATGATTTCTGTCAAAGTTTGTAGAAAGAGGAGAGATGTACTTGTTCTGTATATTTTTGAGTGCTAAGTCCATATGGCTCCGTGACGCTATCTTAATTCAAGAATACTCTAGAACTGTTTAAAGAAAAAAGACGGGAAAATTAGGGAGGAAACCCTCACTGAAGCCTTTTCCAGTCACATAAAGAAGAGAGACAAATGCAAAATCTTTTCTGGGATGGAATAATCCCATCTAATAGTACAGGTTGTGGACTGTGTGGCAATGCAACAAGTTTGCAGTCTAGGAGCTCTGAAGGATAATAGCTTGGACATGAGACAAGGAAGCGCCATTAAGGTAATACCAATATCCACCAACAGGTTTTCCTTGGCAAGGCTGTAGACAGCAAGCCAAAGGAAAGGATAATTCCCTCCTGCCTGGCACCCATGAGGGTGCACCTGGAGCGCAGTGTGCTCCTTCATTCCCTTGAAAGTGTGAAACTGGAGAGAGTCCAGCAGAAAAGCACCAAGATGGGTATGGAACCGGAGTACATGATATATACACACACATATACATATATCATTTACTGTGACTTCAGCAAGGCTTTTGACACTGTCTCCCATAACATCCTCATTAGAAAATTAAGGAAGTGTGGGATCGATGAGGGGACAGTGAGGTGGATTGAGTCCTGTTTGTGTGACAGGACTCAGAGGGTTCTAATTAACGGAGTGGGGTCAAGTTGGAGGCCTGTGACCAGTGGCGTCCCTCAGGAGTCAATACTCAGCCCAGTCCTGTTCAACATATTCATCAGTGACTTGTGCGAGGAGACAGAGTGTATCCTCAGCAACTTTGCTGATGATACCAAACTGGGAGGGCTGACCTACACTCCAGAGGGCTGTGCTGCCATCCAGCATGACCAGAACAGACTGGAGAGCTGGCCAGAGAAGAACCTAATGAGGTTCAACAAGGACAAAGGTAGGGTCCTGCACCTGGGAAGGAAGAACCCCAGCCACCAATACAGGTTAGGGATGGGTGTTCTGGGAAGCACGTCTGAGGAGAAGGATCTGTGGGTCCTGGTAGATAGCACACTTCCCATGTGCCAGCAATGTGCCCTTGTTGCCAAGAGGGCAAATGGAATCCTGGGCTGCATAGGAAAGAGCGTGGCCAGTAGGTCAAGGGAGCTCATTCTCCCTCTCCACTCTGCACTGGTGAGGCCACAACTGGAATACTGCATCCAGTTCTGGGCCCCCCAGTTCAAGAGGGACAGGGAACTACTGGAGACAGTCCAGCATAGGGCAACGAAGATGATTAAGGGATTGGAGCACCAACCTTACGAGGAAAGGCTCAAGGAGCTGGGACTCTTTAGCCTGGACAAGTGAAGGCTGAGGGGAGACCTTATTTATGTGTATAAGTATCTAAAGGGTGGGTTGAAAGATGTTTGAGCTGGACTTTTTTCAGTGGTTTCCAGCGACAGGACAACATGCAACGAGCTTAATCTGGAACATAGGAAGTTCTATTCAAATATGAGGATAAAATTCTTCATGGTGAGGGTGACAGAGCCCTGGAACAGGCTGCCCAGGGAAGTCATGGAGTCCCTTTCTCTGGAGATCTTCAAGACCCTGGATGCAGTCCTGAGTGATGTGCTCTGGGCAATCCTGCTTAAGCAGGGGAGTTGGACTAGATGATCTCTACAGGTCCCTTCCAACTCTGACAATTCCATGATTCCGTGATACATGATTTGCATAGATATACATAGAAGCTGAGGGAACTTGGTTTCTTCAGCATGCAGGTGAGAAGGCTGATGGGGTCCTGTTTGCAGTCTTTGGTACCTGAAGGCGGATTATGGAGAAGAGGGAGCAAAATTCTTCTTAGATGTACACAAGAAAAAAATCACAACTGGAAGCAGCAGCAAGAGGAATTCAGATTGCATATCAGGGAAAGAAAAAGACAACCAAACCCTCAATAAAAGAAATTTAGCATGGAACAGGTTGTATAGGGAGGCTCAGCCAGCCCCATACTTGAGAATATTCAAAATTTGACCGCAAAATGGTCTGAACAATCATCTTGTCTAACTTTGAAGTTTGCCCTGCTTTGAGTGGGAGGTTAGACTAGGCGACTTCCAGAAATCCCTTTTCAGCCAGGTTTAAAAAGACTGAGAAATTTTTTACCAGATCACAAAACAGAATTGCTACATACTTGACTTTGACATTTGATTATCATAAACTTACCATAACATGGTTAATAAATATAATGAGTCTTGAACTCAGACACCTTTGGGTATCTAAAGCAAATCTTCCATGTAGCTCCAGCAAGATGACTTCAGAGAGTATGCAGAAAAAAAAATGGGACCAGAGTTTCTGAACCTCCAAAAGCAGAATTAAGTGTTTAAGCACAACTGCAATAAATGTAAAAGTGTTTCAGTGTTATATTACAAAGCAATGACAATAAAAAAACAATAGTGAATTGTCACTCCTATTGCAATTTTCTTCATATTTTAAATTTCAACGTTTGTAATCTATTGTATTTTCAAAATTTTGTAAGCTCAGCTATGTATGTCAGAATTCTTTATGTTGTACTCCATGTGGTTGGATTATCCAACCACCTGTAGATCATCAAGGAAAGTTGATGGCTGTTCAGTTTGTAATGTCAACAATGCCTAAAAATGCATGTTATTTAGCCAAAGAAAAAGCATTTTTATGTATATTTGCTTGATGTCCTCATAGGCTACTGACAAAAATTAAAATACATGAAAGTATCTGGCTTTGGTTTCCTAGGATCTGGCATAGAATATCAGTCAACAACTTGTGTTGCGATTTGTATTTTTCAGCAGAAAATGGACCTTATATTAAGAACATCACAACCACATTTTAGTAATGCTCACATGCATTGATGCAGGCTTATTTAACATATGATGTCAACACATGTTCTTCACCTTGAAAAAAATCCCTATAGTCCTTTTGAACTTTGCTCTGGAGATAAGAATTTGGCCTCTGTTTTTGTCTCTGTTTCTCAGTTACAATTATAAACATAATTAAATCGCTGCCTGATAGATATCCTGTAAGTGAATATATCCCTTACATTTTCCTGTTAAATGGTTAGTACATTTCTGAACACAGACATGAGTCCCTAATGTCCAGTTAGCTGTATAAACCTCTTACACAGCTTGGCTGGCATATGACTGGAACAATGGATTTTGAATTCGACATAATAATTTTTTTTTTTCCAAAGGCTAATTAAAATCAATTTCATAGCATTTCTCTGCTGTTAGAAAAGATGCCGCGGGTAGATGTTTCAATCATTAGCAATATGGTGCTGCTGGATTAAAAACAAATTTCCAAATACCATAGCAATGACAGTTAGCCTGTGATAATCCATGCAACTGTTAATGAACAAAACCTGTTCTGCCTCTATACCTGAATATCTGTTGATGGTACCCAGAAATGTAGATGTCATAAAGCAATGTTTTTGTTATACTTTAAAACTATGTCCATTTATTTTAGCTATGCAAATATAATAATTTTATGAGGCCCCAAACCTTCTAAATATGGACTTTCATA
Organism: Scolopax mira; assembly: GCA_004320125.1. Lineage (NCBI taxonomy): Eukaryota > Metazoa > Chordata > Aves > Charadriiformes > Scolopacidae > Scolopax > Scolopax mira. The sequence goes on from BJBW01000187.1 coordinate 393,255, forward strand.
ATCATTGTAAGATATTTCAGAATTTAGTTCTAGGGGTAAAATACTCTCCTTTACTGTGGTTACATCTAGAGTCACTCAATCTTTGTTTAGATGTAGCTCTCATGTTTAGTCCTTAAGTTTTTAAAATTAGGTTGAATGATCCAAATTCTGCTCTTTACACAATGTAATCCTACTCTGGGATCAGCATGAAAACATTCTTGAAAGCTTATAGAGCCCAATTTAAAATCATTGGACCCAATGGAGCTGAAATCCTTACTTCGTTGAAGGTCAATGAATTTTGTCACTGATACAGCTGAAGTGAGAATATTACTCCAGGAGTTTGAAGAAACGACGTAAATGACAAGAGCGTAAGAGGGAAGATTTTAATAAATATTTTGGAGAGTAGAAGCATAATCTGCAGAAATGAGTATTTGTGATTGGATAAGAGTCAGTGCAGACAGACATCGCAGCTTACTCTTTTTCCCTTTGTGTCTTTTTTTCACAGTAGGGTTGCTGTTTGCGTAGCCTTTGAGAAGGGGCTGTCATTGTCTTTCATGTGAAATTATTGCAGTTAGAAGAACACAACTGAGAAGGAATCTTATTATTTCTGAGTTAAACAACTCTAAATGTAATTGATGTACACCACATAGAAGAAAAAGTCCCTGTTTGACTGATTTGGCACAAGAATTTGCACCTGAATTCCTTGCTTCTCAGACTACTTCCTCCCTATATGGTGCCTATTGAATCCTGTAGTACCTATATTCCCAGAAAGCATGAAAAATCCCGAAGTTTTTAACAAAAATAAAGAAAAATTGGAAAAAAATATTAAATTTTTTAGGTACATGTAAAGTGTTAATAATGACATATCTGAGAAAACCCCATGGATTTTACTGTCTTCCTTTTTTTAAATGATTACTACCACACACCCTTGGCTGACAGCTACTGTTCTTATAGACTAGGATCTATTTCATAGTTTAATTTCCTAACTGAATTATAGGAAACTGTGTGAAATATGTTGCTATAATGAAGTCAGATGACTACCACCTCTTTGTCTGCATCCACTGGGCAAGTTGTTTCATCACAGATGGCAATCAGTTGGTCAAGCATTTGCCATTGGTAAATCCATGTTGTCCCTTCCCAGTCACTTTGTTGTCTTTCATGGTCATGGCAACAGCTTCCATGAGGGCCCATTTCATACTTTGTTCAGGGCCTGACTTGAGGCTGACTGATCTGTAGCTGGTATCCAGAAATGACACCTGTCTTTGATTCCTCACATTTTCATAAATGCTAAGAATGAGTAAAATTCACAGTAACAGTCTCAATGAGCAAAATTCAAAAAAGCAACAAGTAAGTTATTGCCGTGTCACCTCATCTGCTAGTTTCTTTCCTGAGCACTTGCAAAACTATTGATGAGGTAGATTGACACTGCCAGCGAAGTTAAAAGGCAATACCTTGTAGTATCATTATAGAGGTGTGTTTCTAAGTTTTACATAGCAAATTTTACTAACAGTTCATGGTTAATCAAGCTGTTACTAAACAAGATTTCATATGCACATAATGAATGCTACAAGGACTGTGCATCCTCGTGTATAGAAACTGAATCTATATATGTATAGCACAGGCTATAGGCATAATGCAAGGAGAGAATTTTTATATAGGCATCTTTGAAGAGACAGCATGAGAAGAAGCAAATAGAGGCATTTGATGTGGGCTGGCGAGGAACACAGGAAAGTGTGCTCTCTGAAATGTGCACGTGCACATGGAAAGCATGTGTTTGTTAGGGACAAAAGTGCATATGACTGAAGACATTTATAGAGAAGACCATTTGTATAGTGCATGCATCTGGTTGAGGGAGTTTGGACATGGAGTTATAAGCCTCTTTATGTATAGATAAAAGAATATTTGGATTTGTGTATAAGCTAGGGCAGTGGATATAAGTGGATATTGATGTTCACTCCACATACATATTTACAATGTACATACCTAAAACTTTAATTGGAAGGATGTGTCTGTGAGAAGCTTGGACTGGTGGAGAAATGGGAAAACAAAATAGGAAATAAAAATAATAAACTACATGCTAAGATATAATAAGCAATTCCTTCTGTTGCCTTGTTAAAAATTTTTATGCTTTCAGTGTATCACTTGGAAAAGCATCATTATTTTCTCTATTGATATCAGCTAAGTTTAGTCAGTATTTATGTGCCCAGCAGGACAAAAAACCATAATGGTTATGTTATTTTTCCTGTTGTTTACTTTAAATATTTTTAAACAATAACCCTACTTTGCCAAACAATCTTTTTCCAAAGATTTTCCATATCCCAAGAAATTTTTCAGGACAGGAAGGTGGGTATATTTTTATTTTTGCACATTTCCTTGTAAAAACCCTACTCTGTAACAGACCTGTACTATTAAATACCTTGCTGCACTGATTATTACTTCTGCTTTGAGTGGCACTTCCCACTCTACCAATCATTATCAAAACAGACTTTGCTGCTAATTTCCTGGAAGATTCAAATGTTCCTGTTTCAAGGTCATCTCAAAGGATAGTTTGAAGAGCTTTTTCTGTAAAATATGTATATTTACAAGAGCACGCATAAATGGTCACCAGGGAAGATAAGCTATCAGAGAGTAAAGAGATGTCTTTCCTTATACAGTTCACACACCACTGAAGCAGATAAAATTGGTTTTGTACCCAGCCTATGAATACACTGTTAGGAACTCTGTCCTGAAAATTGATCTATAATTCTGAGATAAAATTCAGTGCATGCCTTTTCATAAATATCTAACTGTGGCATCAAAATTCTACTGCTCTTGCCTGAATAACCATCTACTGTAGTTCCAGCAGGTAGCAGAGTGACTTCACTCATGCGCTCAAGAGACGTGGGAACAGGCTGGATCCGTAGGTGATTAGAGCATTAGTTTTAGTGCACAAAGATGTGAATCCAAGTTTACAGTTATTAAAGTCAGACGCATGACTGACTACGAAATGTTAAGATTAAATCTGTGTTTATTTTTAATAACGAAGGCATCCAGCATTCATTAACTTGTCTTTTTTTCAAGTCCCCTTATACAGCTTTGTATTCCTGGTCTTGTCTTCTCTGTCTCTAATGCATAGTACTGGCTGACTACACAGCCTTAGAAACAAGCAGACCTGTAAGATTAGCAAGGCTCACTTTTGCTCTGCTGGTTCAGTCTGTGGCCATGGTCTACCTGCACAAGCTTAACTTCAGTGTCATATGAAATTTTTATATGGGCATAAGAGTGCATATAGGCTTCACTGTTCTTAAAATATATGGTCAGCTCAGTAACACAATCAGCAAAATCAATCATGGGTGTGAGCAAGCACATAGGGACTATTCAGAGCTGGAAAGTGCTCAGAACCTTATTAACTAACACACAGTTAGCAGTAATTTTAATGTATTATTGGAAAAAATGAAATCACATTGCAGTGGCTCTCATGGCAGCTCCTACAATTTTCCTTTAAAGCGTCTCTTCACATTACACTTTACGCAATACATAAACTTCTAAAGTAAAAAACAAATATGTGGGAAACTGGAAAACATATTAGGCTTAATCCACTTGCAGCTAGTGTCAATAGCTAAATGTCCTGCTGACTTCAACAGGAAATGAACCCAGGCTCTTTATTTCACAAGAAAGCTTACTTAGATGTGATCTGTGTGATGGAGGCAGCAAAAAATCTCCATTTACACATAGTCTTTTATCCTATAAATAGCCAAAATGCAACAGGTTCCTTTAGAAGAAACCTAATTTCACTTTAGATTTATTTTTTACAGTATGCTGCAAGAGACATTACAATATATTTTAAATTTTATTTTTAAATCCTATTTTTAGCTAGTGGATATCTGCTGGCAAAACACAAGTTAAGTGAAAGTGCCTGAGTCTAGAGCAAAGAAGATGACATGCTGAAATGACTTAGAATAAGAAAAAAAAGAAAATTCTTTTCTTCTGATGGTATAATCAGTAATTTGCTGGAAGAAATAAATGGAAAACTCACTGAAGCTTTTGTGATAATAATGTACAAAACCGGCTTAGCCAATTCTCAGCTCAAACCAACTGGCGAATCCTCTTACTGGAAGCCCTGCACAAGAGTAGAGCTTTAAGAACACACACTTACATGGATGTTTGGGAAGGGTAAGTTCAGCCCTCTACACATCTGAAAGAACCTGTGTTGAGAAGGAAAAAGTTGCCAGAGCCCTCTTATTTATGGTGTACTGGCTTTGAGATAGGTTATGTATAGATAGGATGAAAAGAAATATAATACATTAGAAGCCTGGAGACACAGAGAAGGAAGCCATATGGATACACAGCTCCTACTCCTCTTTCAGAGACATGGGGAATGCTACTGCAAAACTACTCACAAATCCCTGGAATGGCAGCAGAGATGGCTCAGACTGGTTCTGACCTTCCCACTCTTAGGGAAAGTATAACTCTGCTTATTTCAGCGTTTCACCCTCAGTATTTTGTTTTGATATTTGCAACTAATGAGAGCCAGTGGCTGATATGGGATCTTATATATGTAGATTTCAAGGGCAAAGTATTTTAGTAGGTACAAAAAGTTGTGAAACACACTTGGTATATGGGTATATTCTGCTTTTTTCTTCTTATGGTAAGGAATCATTCAACTTTCTTCACTTCCATATATCAATTCAAATTTCTGCATAAATTCAGCAGAGCTCAAAATATATCATTTTATTATATCATGTTTAAAAAAATAGGTGTTTGGGAAGTGCAGTCTGTAATTCTGATGAAAGTGTATGAAAATCATGGAGCTGCTAATAAGATGTGGAAAACACCTATTATGACCATCATTTCATTCTCACTATGAAACATCTTTGTGTCAACTTTGAAAATATCATTCCTTTCACTGATTTTGAAAGATGACTCCTTTACAATGCTGGTTTCAGCTTCTAAATTACTTGCATGCATTATTATTCCATCTAAAGCTATGCATTAAAGGTCACTCTCTTTTCAAGAGGTCAGTTCAAAAGTATGACATCTGATAAGAATTGGATTCTTACTTAGCACAGGTATACAGATATTTGAATCCTTATGAAAATAAAAGAGAAGTCATTCCTTGAAAGAGTGGATGTTTTTCTCTTTGATCAATGGTAGATTGAAATGCTTATTGGGAAATATATTAAAATTCCAGCTTTTAAAAATCTGAATAATTATATTAATTTTAGTACCTTTTAAAAACACTTGCCTCCTTGTAAGGGATTGTTTAGACATTTCCATTTGGTGCTTTGTTGAACAGAGGTATTGTAAAACAATTTATGGCTTATTCCCCTTATGTGCTGTTCATTCACTTCAGCATAGGAAGGAATTTAAAAGTGGTGCAAGCAATTGAGCTTGAGAAGTGGAAGGCAGAAGGAGAAGAAACAGTAACTATCTTATCTCATTTAGATACCCACTAACTCTTTTATCTAGATTCACTTGCTCAAACCTAAGGCCTGTGGCCTTGTTTAATATCAGCCAGTAATAAAGAGCTCTTCAGCTAAATACAGCTATATTCCACTATTAACTGCAGCTCTTGAAGCAGTCATTGTGGAAAGGGGAGTCTAAACCCTTCAATGTCAAGGCATTTAGAGGCACTCTAGCATCAATCAAGGTCTACGTCCAGTAAGTGCCTGCTTACATTTACATGAAATATTCATACAGCATTCAGTTTTGCTTTTCTCTCTCCTAATCATCACTTTTAGGAAGAAGCTACAATCATCACAGTTAAGGGAGGGCGTTATGGGATGTGCGGTACCTTTCAATGTCAGGCTTCCTGCAGATAGCTAGCTCTGTAATGAGGCAGCACACTGTATAGACTACCAAAGGTCTTCCTCACTCAGTCTAGCCTTGTTATCATGCACTATTCATCTTCAAGTATACAACTTAAAGCAAATGAAAGTAATTAATTAACCATAACAGATCAATCAAAAAGTGATCTCAAATCTTGAAAAATATTTCATATCGCTTTTCCCCCTCTCCCTCTGCCATGTATTCTCCAAAACCAGCATTCGGGTTCTCTTTTAATTATAAAAGCACACACAATCCTTTTAGACTGGGAGTGTTTTATTCTTTCATATTTTTCTGATGCTTTTCATATGGCTGTACAGAGCTTTGAAAACGTAAAACTCTATAGACTCTGAACTATTATTACCTAGAGTTGGCTAGAGAACATCAGTAGCCTTTTCCCCCCTTGAATATAACATCAACAAGTCTGTGTAGTAATTTATCTACTATTCTTGACAGTTCAGAATACATTAACTTCAGTGCTGTTATTTTTTTTAAGCAAAAATAATAACATTTGTAGGGAGTTACTTAGGAGTTCGGGCCAAATAGAAACATTGTGCAGGGCCTTCTGAGTGAAGTATAATGAGCATTTCTCATATCCTATATTTAGCCTTAGAGCAAATTCAGTCACTTCGCCACTGGTAGCAGCAGCATCTCTATTCTTCTTTATTATCAGACTATTAATATCAGAAATTTAGATCTTTTAAAAATTACTAAAAAAATGTTTTTTGTTATTGTGAGTTTGCCCCAGAAGTAATGGCAGATCATGACATTATTCATCTTATAAAAGCAGAATAATATAGAAGATATTTAGGGCAGCTGATGTTGGATTGAAACCTGTGAAATTACATCCAGCCATTTAAACTTTCAGTGTGTATAATTCTACTTTTAAAAAACTTAGTATTTTAGGCATTGTTTTATATGTGGGGTTTTTTTTATACATAGTTTTATATATTTTTTTTTTACATACACAGTTTTATATGTATTAAAAATCTAAGATCCTTGAGAAGAATATGAAGAGCAAAGCTTGTACAATTAGCACATTACCTACTAAAGTATTAATTTTCTTTTCAGTAGTATCTTCCTCTTCCCTTCCTTTAAAAATTCACACAGTGAAGCAACCGCATTTGCATTATAGTCTCATGTTGAGCCTGCTGGCATCATCAGTTTTGATTTTTCTCAAAGGAATCTGGGTTCTCTAATAAATTACTATGCCAAAATTGAAGCTGATTGCCTAAAAATTGAATATAAATGGCAAAATACTGAAACCTAGGAAGACATCCAAAAATGTCAATGTATTTGTTATTTTTAAAAAGCTCAACATATTTGTTTACTTTTAAAACAGTTAAAATTGAAGCCTTCTTCTTTTATTATATTCCCTAAGTAATAATAAAAATAGAAAACCATGATCACATTGTGCACATGGGAAAAGAAAAAGGCAGTTCTGAGTATCTGTTCATCTAAAGATTAGAGCATAGGTAATCAAAACCAATTTCAAACAATTTGGGCCAATAATCTTCAGTTACCTCAAATAAAGACAGTCATACTTAAAACCAAAGAATATAACTGTACTGTTGTTGAATGTAAAAATACTTGCTATACAAAGCCACAAAACATTCTTGTTCATTCCTCTGCGTGTCTACTTGGGATAACCCATATTATGAGAACAAATTAGCTCTTGAAAAAAAGGTGTTCTTTCCTTGTCCCTTGATTTTGAATGAAATATACTTCATTTTTTTGTTTCTTTTTTTAAAAAAAGGAAAGACAGAACCTAATGACATGACGCTGTGTAGGCAAGACACATTCAAAGCTAATTTATAACAGTAAGTAAAGATTGCACAGTATCTGACTCGGAACAGAAACAGAAAAATCTTCCCTGAGGAGGCCTCACTGAGTTTTAAGTAAATGGTGGAAGGCTTATGGAAGATACTGTGCAGCAGTAGAAGCAGCCCTGCTTTATAATACACTTCCTAACTTCTTACAACATTTCTGGCTTAGGAACAGATGCTGTGCAGTGCAGAGCTCCTTCTGGGAGGGGCTGAGAGCTCTTGATTACTACCAAATTTAGTGAAATCAAAGGTACTTGTCACACTGCCAGTTTCAAACTGCTAATGTAGGAAGTATACTTTTTCTCATGTTTTCTTATCAGCATTGCGATTTATTAGTCAAGATAGAAATCTAAACTGTATTCTTGCATGTATACTACTGCAAAAAAATCTTGTCATCTATTGCTGCATTCTGTGCTTTCTAATTCTGCCTTATGACAATAGTGTTTCCAAATGTTCAAGACCTTGTTAGATAAGTTCATTAAAAATATGTCTATGTTGAGAGGTATAAAGATAACATAGACAAATGTAAATTATCTGGAGGCTATGTGGGATTCAAACATCTTTTAAACAGAATTTAGTGTTAAATTGCAATTTTTAGTAAACTTTTTTTTTTAAAAAAAACCAACAAACGAAGTCATAAATAAACCACTGAATTTAATATAAGCTTCTTACAAACCCAGTCATATTCATCACTAGTACCACCCATCTTGAATAAACCGAATCCTCCGGATAGAAATGTAGTATTTCTTTAAGTCTGACTCATAAAGTGGCATAATCCATTATTCGCCTCCTTGCATGTAAGCTAGGGTAGGTGTTCAAAGTTTACTTCTGTTTTTTGGTCTGACATTATCTATCAAATTTGTATTTGAACATTTCAAATGACTAATACAAAATAGACCTCTACTGGTTTTGGGGGGTTTTGGGGTTTCTTTGAGGCGGTTTCAGAATGGCATGCAATCAGTTGTGGTTTGGCTCATATTTCAAGCTATGCTGAAACCTGCTGAAATTTGAAGAGTTTGGATCAGTTGTAACCCATCATACCTGTGGGATATCTTTAATCCCACAAGTTGTGGGAACTTATGTATACTGTTAGCTTTTGATCTTACTACAATGATTCTGAACATAACTGGCAAAAGCGATACTAGTCAGACATAAAGGAATTGACTCTCCCTTGTTCTGCTTCCTAAAGTGTTCTCAGAGCACTGAATAACATTAGGCTTTGCTTTGTGTGCATATGCAATGCAATGATTTCCACTGCAGACTGCCACCAGATTCAGAATACAGAAAGGCTATGAAATACAGAATACTTTCGAACAGTTACCTCTATAATATACATGGGTTTTGAAAATGTAAATACGCTCTCTGTGCTGTAATTAGTCTTAATTTTATACACAAGCACAGTACACACATCTGAAAAGTAAATATATTTTGTCAAATGCTTTTACTTTACATCCACACATCCTCAGTATTTCCTTTAATAACCATGCGTGTTTTGTACTGTCATGACTTGTGTGAAAAATATTCAAGATGCAGCTTTGTGCTTTGTATTATTATTGCAGATGCCATGAACGTCCTTTAGAAGGCTAAATATCTGACTTCATCAATGACTGTTTGTCTATGTGATGTTGCAGGTGTCAATGCTATAGGAGCACAAGGCTGCAAGTCCAACTTGATAGATATATGCAGGCTATGTATTATCAAAAATGGATTACAGAAATTCAAATGTGTTTTTAATGTCACTTCAAATTCATTTTTAACTTTTTTTTTTTTCCTTGGAGTATAATCCAGTATGATCCACATTACTGTATTTTAAAATGATGGATAGGTTACCATCCAAATTATTTGTAAGACATAAATGACCATTGTATGCCTCTTTGAAGTCAGAGCATGTATTCTGTATGACTCAATCATTAAATCATCTTACAAATGTCTAACAAAGCACCTGCATTTAACCATATTTCCTATATTTACATTTTTGGCCTCTTTCTAAGATCAGGCATAAATCCATCAGGCCACTTTAGAACTTCAGAACTTCCTTCTTTTACATATCGACTGCTCATTATCCAGAAGTTATTCTGTCCCCTGTGTTAAATTACTTTATGCTGCAGCTTAAACGAACATGTCTTGCTTTCATCTAGCATTTCAAATAGGGCAAAGACTGCTGTACAATTTCCAAACACAACTGTGCTAACAGAGATGAATTACTACAGTTTATATAATTTATATTAGGAATTCATAGACCTAGCAAAAGGGATTAGTACATTTTATTTCAGGGTAGGAGATGATCCTGTCATTAATGGTCGATACTTTCAACATCTTTTAAACCTGAGGAATTTCCTGGGTGACAAGACTGTAAGGACATATCAGGGATTCACAGCTGTGAGCTTTATCTGGCCGTGTACTGCTTTACTCTCAGTATGTGGACTATGTTCCATCAAAACTGGATTAGACTGTCAATCATGTCCTGCAATGTATATTGTATTATGATTTTTTGAAAATGTCACTGAGATCAGAGTAATTTCTTAGCTAATTGCATCTCGTCTCTTCTTAATACTGTGCATTTAATGGTTTCATTACCTTACATGACAATCACAGAGTCTAGTCCAGTATTAAGGGCAGTTTTACTTTTCTTTTTTTAAAAAAAAGGAAAAAAGAGAAAATCTAAGGAATCCTCAATCCTTTTAATAACATGGAAAAAATATTTAAGACACTTCTATATTTGATTAAATGAAATAAAAATGTGTTTGTGGTGTGCATATTGTTCCCTATGGTCTGAGATATACATACTAGCAGAGATTGTTTCTCTAATCCCAAAAGCACACCTTATGCTTAGCACAGTATTTTCTTCTCTCCTCCTGTTATGGAAATAGATTAAAGAAAATATTAACCTTTAAGAAACTGTCACTCATTACTCACACAGCTTACATTTTATGTATTTTTGTCTCCAGGGAAACTCTCCCAAACACAAAAATATTTGTGTTTCAATATTAACCATTTAGGCATGAGAGATTCATTTAGATGAATGTTATGTTTCCCAATGTTTCATTAAATGATAGTTTGCAAACAGCAAAAGGTTCTGCTCATATGTGTCAAAAATAGCAAAATTGTTTGAGCGTTTACAGAAGTACTTTAGTCAAACTCGTTATGGTTGAAAATAAGGATCCTCTCAGAACCCCCAAAATTAAGGATCAGAACCCTTTGACTACAAAAAAGAGCAATTGGCCTAATTTAGATGTTATTTTTTAAGCTGTTATAAAGGCTACTCAAAACAGGAAGAGAACCCTGCCAAACCAGCATGGCTGCATGAAGTGCAAAGTGATGTAGGTGAAGGTGGTGATTCAGGACAGGACTGACAGAAAACGTATTTTCGATCATTGTACTCCATTACCTCTGCCACACTGAAATACAAGCTGTTACTCATCAATGTAGCCTATTACACAATTATATGCCCAGAGCTGAACATGTACACCCTCTCCTGGAGTTTATTTTTGGTTCCTTTGAGCAAGGGAGGGATTGTCTCCATTTCTGACATCCATCTTGCCTCTAAAGACCCTCATGTTCCACCAGGGAAGGAAAAGCATCAGCACTTCTATCACTCTGCAGTCCTTCCTTTTCTACTCTGTCAACTAATTGCAAGCTACAGGGCAGAGAATACACAGGAAAGATAGGCACATATTGCCAAGGATTCCTGGTAGGGGTGCTCATGATGAAGGACACTCTTGGTTTTGGATCTGACAGCAGCTGGAATACCTAGTTCAAATTTGCTGTGGCACGTAGAAAGAGTGTGAATGTTAAAATATCCAAGGCGCTTGTAAATACTCTAACTTGCTAGCCATTTGCATCCAGTTTGAGTGCATTGCTCCTATCACTAGCATAAATGTAAGCTGACATGTTTCTAAACGTGCTTCCACCGAAGATTTTGTTCTAAATGCCTTTTATTTAAACATTGCAAAATATTTTATTGATATTGTTGCAAAACAGTAATAATGATTAAACACTGCATAAAACTACAATGTACTTCATTGGAATAAAACCTGATTGATCTTATCAGCAGATGTTCATATGCATCCACAAATCACTTAAGTCCCAGTAAGTTTCAAAATTAACAAAAAGATCATTAATCTCTCACAAAGGGAGTACTTGTACTGTTCTGAAACAGCACCGATAATTCTGGTGAGGTGGGGAGAGGAGGGAGAAGGAGAATGAATGACAAAACCAGGACTTCCTTAAGCTAAAAATGAAACATAGTCTGGGCACCTTGTATTTAATACTATTTTCTATTACTGCAATATTTGGTCTCCATATATTCCTAAGAACAAATCAAGTTAGCGATGCTGTTAAGATAGGCAAGTCATTGCTTAAAAACATATGTACATTAAGATATTATGTCTCAGGTCACTGGTCAAGCCTAGCAGCATGGATGAATTTAACAGGCAATGGACATGTAAGGAAACCTGGCCGTTCTCCTACAAAAGAGAAGTGGTGGGTAAAGGAAGGAAAAGGAGGTAGTTTTACATCCCCAACTGTTGCTAAAAATAGGTGATTTACATGCTATCTAAAACATCTATGATAAAAAACATATATCACAAATATCTGGCAAACAGCATACTTGGCTAAAAATCTGTCAGTGGGAAAACAAGGAGAAATTCACATAAGAATTATTTGATACTCCCTTCCCTTTGAAAGCACAGCACATGTCAGAAAACTCTTAGTTAGGTTATCACCTTTGTCTGCAAGACACACATAGAATAATGTTCTGTGGATCTGGTTCTCAGTATGAGCTCTGTGATGTCCTGTTGGTCACTTCCTGTAACAACTCAGCTGAACATAAAAAAAATAAATTGAACTTTGTTTTAAAAAGCAGGATTTATGCATAGTAGAATATACTAATCTTTTGTTTACTATGTTTTAACTTGTGGTGACAGTAACCGTGACCTCTCTTGACATGGATGTAAGAGGACCACTGTTGCCAGAGAGACAGGACATTACCAGCCTGGTTGACCTGAAATATCTTGGGGATTCTTGTTATCCACTTGAATATGATTAAATCTACTTTCCACTACAGGGCCTAAATTTAAGTCTGGTAGCACTATGACCACACCACCAGAGATAAGTGTGTTTGCTGTGAAGTAAAATAGCCCTTTGACAAGATTCTACATCTGTGAAAATGACCCTTGACTTAAATCACACTCTATGCATAAAAGAAAATCAACAACACATTTCAGAATTAACTAGCTGTTTCTGTCTACTGTGGTAAATTCATCCAAATGAGCAGGTACATTGCAAGAACCGAAATAAATAAAAATTTCCCATTTGGGGATATTTAAAGGATGAATTAAAGTCTTCTGTAAGATGAGTATATGTTCTTTACAGATTTTCCTAACATATTTTCTCAATCATTGAAGATGTTTACTAATAAATAAAATAATGATGTGGGATGAAAACACTCCCGCTTCTCCCCAAAATTAATAAATACATGACTAAGAGCATTTCTGTTCAATGGGTTGTTTGTTACCTGTAGAGAAGCTAAACGTTTTATTGTCCTTCCTTGTGCCACACTAATTATATAGACAAAAATAATAGATATCTGAAAATAATAGATATCTGAAAAATAATAACCATCTGTTCAGCACCAATCACATGCCTAGTGAAGAAAAGTCATTACAATCTATAACGTGAAAGAGATTTCAGTGAAGATCCTTAGTAAGCCTCAAAACCAAGGACCTGGATTTTGGGTCAATGAGTCATCATAAATTTCACGTAAAGTTTAATCTACATTGATCTTAGGTCTCTTCACACTCTTGTGGTTGCAAGTACTTGAATAACTTCTGTTTTATCAAAATACAGAAATGGAAGCTCAATAAAATGACTGGAAGCTAGAAAATGCAGTCTGCTTTGAAACTAAACATAGAAAACCCTCTAGGCTCCCTTTTTCTCTAATGCTCATCCCAAATTCTAGAAAGCTGTGGATTTGACATCATCATTGGTAAAAGTTTTGGATTAATAATTCCTTTTTTTCCTTATGTCTACTAAGGTCAGACAGTTGCTTTGATGATATTCAAGATGGGCTTGAAGAAGACAAGTGGCTTCTTCTACTCTCTTTTTTCAAACTGGGGGAAAAGAATCTTATGCTAACTCCATGCTATTGAAATATTTTCTGTCTACTTTCTGGGGTTAAAACTATCACCAGTACACTCATTATATAAGGACTATTCGTTGCTTGAAGGGCAGAGTCCATTCAATCCTTTTTCTTACAGGATGAAGCAGAACTGGAAATCTCTCTCTTTTAAGAGTAGAAAAAGCCATGAGCTGAACATGAAAAGATTCTGTAAAGTTGACCTTCATATATACTTCCAAAACTGAAGCTTCCTCTGTTGCCTGGTGTGCCTGTTAGAAGGTCATCTTAGCTATGCTGCTTACAGAGGCATTTAGGCAAAGGGGGAGCACAATAGCTGAGAGTTAATTCTGATTAAATATATATTCAGTCCAAAAGTGACCTTGGGGTGATGCTAAGGCAATTTTTGAGGACTTTTATGCTATCTGGGCAGTGCAAACTTGCTTCTAAGTACTGCAGCATCTTGACTATACAGAGGGTTGTCCAACCCCCTTTTAGACTCTTGACTGATAAAAGGACAAGGATAGACAGGAATACGGTGTATGAGTAACTGCTGTCTTTAAAACTGACTTTAATAAGTAAATAAATAAAACAAACTGTCCTTTTTTAAAACTGACTTTAATAAGTAAAGATTTATACCTTTCACCCTTCTGTGAAAAAAAAAAATCAGCCTGGATTTTTGCAAATATGTTTATTAGGAGGAAATACCTTATCATATTCTAAAACAACTTAATGGTATTTCACATAAATAATAATTCGTGCTAAAGTGTGCTAAACGTTAGGGGTTGTAAACATGATTACTAATACATGGCCCTTACCCAAATATGCATAAATAATGTTATATCTTCATAAATCATAGCCACATGAATTTAGTAATTTTGCTTGCAGAACTGCTCATGGGTTGACCCTAAAGCATTTCCTAAATTTCAGATGGACTCAAGCAGCAAAACATGCAGGTGAAATGTAGAATTCCTTCTCCCCTTTCAACATCACACACACACACACAATCATCAGATTTTGGGATTTAGATTTAGTGAATTAAGAATGTGGATCACATTTATGCAATTCTGATTTGGATGCAGATAATGCTTATACTCTGAAATGCTTAGAATGGGATTTTGCTTTGTGCTTGCCTGTAGAAAATCTCTTCATTTGCCATTCCAATGGTAATGTTTAGCTTTTATTTATTCAGTCCAAGATGTGACTTTTCTTGCTGCTAAGCAGCTGGATTTTGTTTTCCCTGTGAAGAGCTAGCCTCTTTAGATGAGCGTACAGACTTAGAAAAATAGAAGAGATTCTCCTTGCAGCAGTGATTCTGTGGCACTGCCCAGTGGCAGTACCATGGTGTCACAACAATTTATCATACTCAGAACAGGGCAGCATGAATGTGACTTGTTTAAGTGCTTCAGTGGCCTTATTTCACAGACAGAATGTGGGACAGGGCACAACAACTGCAATGGCCCTACAAACCCCTGGTTACACAATTCACCAAATGCATTTTCTGAAGTTCCTGAATGGATGTGAGGAAAGAGACAGAAAGATGGAGCTCTGACTGCAGCACCTCTCCAGCAGGAGCTGGGCAAATTCCTTCCTCTTCTTGAGGCACGTTTGAGCTTGTCAAAACCTTTATTTGTACACTTTCTTATCTGAAATGAGAAATGGAGCACCTACTCAAGGCTCAATCATTTATCTAAATAGCACAAACCAAAATTTACATTTTAATTAAATATTAATTGTCCACAAGCAAACAATGTTAAAATACAATATTATTTTGTTCTTCTATGTCCAGCTGAAGGGTTGTTCCATTATTTATTGGATTTGATTGTGGGTTTTTTGTTTTTGTGAATCTGATGCTCCATTGTGGAATATTCATAATGCAATCCTTATGTCGGTCTTCCCAGAAAATACAATATTCATTTATTATATGCCAAAGTACAATTTTATACAAGAAATATGTTCCTTTAAAAACAAAAAAAAACCCCAAAAAACCCAACACTAAAGCGCTTTTTTTAAATCTCAGGATCTTGAAATGTTGCAAAAGCATCAAGAGCTAGGATGTGGTACTGGGATTTACTATACTGCCTTTACATCAGGTACATTACAGTAGTGCCTATAGAGCGACCAGTTGTACAGTGAAAATGTTGAATAGTCTATGACTTGAAGAGTTTATGGTTTAAGATTGACTCTAAACAACCGACTGTGGCTCCCTAACAGACATGACCAACACCATGCCTAGCGGAGCGGTGGTAGCTGTAGGATTTATGGCAGTACAGGGAAGACTCCCTTTCCATACAGCTGAAAAGCACACTCCTTTGTAAATGCACCCATCATCCCACAGTCTGAAGGAGTGATGACACCATTTCACACGTCCGTGCTATTCTTCAAGTAGTGAGGAACAAATGTGCTGCCATGAAGTATAAATGCCTTTGCATATACTGCTCCCATTCCCCATCCCAGGGCTGGGGGGCAGGGAGGGCTTCTTCCCACTGATGCTGTCTCTGGGGAAGAACCGTAATAGATCTACAATCAAGATTTTATGACTCTACCCCAGGCGGCATTGAATAGCCAGAAATTATACAATCGCATAGTATAGTTTATATCTGTAGAAAAGATGATAATTTGATTTCCTGGGTAAGTGTGAGGGACTAGTGCCTAGGTCTCTATAGCAGGTAAGCACAGCTATAGCTGTTCCACAACAGCTGGAAAAGCTGCACTGGGCAATGTAGAACTGGCTGAATGCCCTCCTTAGGATTTATTTTCTTTCTTTTTTATCCTCATTTGCAATCAAAGGTAATAAAACAAAATTTTGCTTTTGCATTGCTAAGCCTCAGAAAAGGGGGAGGAGGGGCAGAAATATGTGAATGATGTCATCCATACCAAACACATTCTCTCTTTAAAACATAAAAAAGTTAAAGGAGAAAAAAAGACAGTATTTTTGAAACAGCCTTTTAGCGGCATGAAGAACATCTCTGTTCATCATGTGTAGAGAAGACAGCAGTGCTGGATGATGATTACCTTTGTAAGAGACCTGATAACATTGTGCATATATGCTATATATGCTGTGGCTGCCTTACGCCTCCCCCTGACTGTGCTCAGAGGAGAAGAGAAAGGAAAGGTCGCATCGGGAAATAAATGCCTGGAGGGTGAGGCTTTCTGTAACTTTACTCAAGTGAAGTCATCCTGTTGATATCAACAGCACAAACCAGATGAGTAAAGTTCAGCATGTGCACTAGTGTTTGAGAATTACAGCCTTCATTTGTGATTCAGAGTCCAAGCCTGCTGCCACTGAATCAATAAGAGAGTTTCTCCATTAGCTACAGTGGTGCAGGACTTGGCCTCTACTCCCAGTTTCCGAAGATGCTTCACTGACATTAAAAAGCACTTTGTTTTGTAGCACAGACACCGTGAAGAGAAGAAGGGACAATCTTTGTTCCCTAGATTTTTTTTATAGTTTTATTGTAGGCAAGAGTTGCCTAAATGGGCTATCATACTTAAAAGAATTAGATTTCTAGGAAAATTCTACATGCAAGATTTATATATTGTCTGACAGAAACGTATAGTAAAAAACAGCATTTAATTGCCACACTTCTTGACCCAATTAGAACTCATTAAAGAGTTCATAGCAGGTGTATGTGTTCTAAGAATCACTACTTTGGTCTCTGAAGGTATCATAAAATGTACTTTCATCACGCGTACAACATCTACAAATTCTGATTGGCATTTCCTCCTTCCCTGAAAAGAGAGTCTGGCTCAGTTTGCAGCAAATATGACAATAGGCTGTGCAAATGTACATCTGAAACACAGCCCTTTCGGGGTTAAGCATTCAAGCTTATATGAGAGATCATCAGTTTCGGGTCAAAGTGCTGTTCTTAAATGATCAGTGCAGAACAGAAAAAAAAGGCATTGAAGTGACCTTGCTGAGGGTCTAAAACTGTGCTAAAGCCTTTTCTGCATGATTAAGTGAGCAGAATCTTAGATTAGCTAAAAGCAGTGCAGAAACATAATGAGTTCACTTATTTTGGAGCATTTAATAACAGTTATAGACAGTTATGTGATCAGGCGGAGTTATGACTTATTCATTCTTTCATTGCTATTAAAATTACTGCATTTGAGGTTTTTAAAGTCATTGAAATAAAAAAGTCTGATTTATGTTAGGAGAATTTAGCTTGCCCTTTGGTCTCTCCGTTTTTAAATGATATAATTAGACTTTTTAAAGACCATTCTAAAAGCATTATTAGCATTTTCTATAGCTGAAAGTAAATGCATGTTTTGTGGGTAGTTTAATTTTAAAAAGGATAATAATAATACTCGATTCAGACAGCGATAGATTGTTACAAAAAGAAGTATTGCATAAAATTGTCTTAAAGGTGACTGGGTGCATTTGTATGTATGTATACACACGGAAATACATACACATAAACGTATAAATGTGAGCACACATACATTCAGTGTACATATGAACAGGAGTTCCACATACACAGAAAAATAAAGCTATTTCCTTCACCCATTTGGGAAATGAAGGCAAGAAGAAGAACAAGTTCCATAGGACATATTAACTCATGACCTTTAACATATTACCTCACAAATTACAAAGCCATCCATCAGTCTCAAGGGAGAAAAAGTGCTTTGATCAAAACAAAGGGACTTGCAGGTGTTTTGAATTAACAGTAAGTAATAATCATTAAAAATCCCTGGGATGACTATGTTAGTGTCATGAATCTATGCACATTTTAGCATATGCACAATTCTTAAGTCTTTGCATACACATTACTTTCAAATTATTTTTATAGTAATTATTAACCACTACAAGTATGCCCAGTGTTTTCGGTAGCAAAACCCCACATTTTCTATATCTGATTTTTAAGCTTTTGCACATCACTCACATTACACAGACACACAGTTGAATACTTTCACACAAGATTCTATGTATCTTGCTGCAAAGGCCAAACAGGTAAACCAAAACACTTTCCTTTCACATTTAAATAGCAGGTTTTTCCTACATTGTTTTGGCTTAGAAAATAAAATTTCCCATTAGATTAAGAAATTCTGCTTTTAGTTGGGTCCCAAGGGAACATATCGTTGCTTACAAAAATCACAACAACAGCTTCTTTAACTGAAAGCTTTTTTTTATGTGTGTGCCGTGTAAGTTTATTCAGTAGACAGTTTGGGTTGCTCATGTTGCAGTCAGAATGCAGTGTACTTTTCTAATAAAACATATTATTAAAACTAAATCAGAAAGAAGCTTATTTAATAGTCATTTCATGCACATGAATGATGGGAATACATAAATTATCGGACTAATATCTGATTAAAACTTGATTAACATGCTAATAAATTATGCTAGAAATGTTGGGTTTTTTTAATTTCCCCACTTTTACTTAAACTTCCTAATTGACACTTCAATTATTTTGTTCTCTGAAATTTTGCCTTCCTTATGAATAACAGCTGAGATAAATTATTTCTTTGCCTGAACTTGGTATGAAAAATGATCGATTATAATTGTTAAAGGTCCTTGGTAATCTGTTAATTATTATGAAAAAAGTCACCTCATTTTTATTTGTTAAATGGAAACCATTATATTTGCTGTTGACAAAAGGCTGCAAGGTGTTCTGGAAGCCCATCCTGAAACAGGTGCAGGGTACGGACAAAGTGTGGAGGGCTGCAAGATGGAGTGTCCTCATGCTTTGCTCGGGGTGCCACTAACTTTGGTGCGTGAGCCTCGGTGCTCGTGGAAACGACAGAGGAGCCTCTATCAGCCTCACGGGCCGCTACTGCCCGTATGGAAAAATACACCCATGAATCTTGTAATACAGACTCCTGCCCACTAGAGACTGATCTCAGCCCAATAAAGCATGCAGCTCGGGACCCTCACAGTTTAGACTTGAACTATGGTCAGAAAGGTGAGAGGCCAAGGCTTCATCCACTAAGCCATTTACCCTTTTCCTTTGTAAGGAAGATTGATTTTAAAAAAGCTATTAACCTTCAGCGATTTATCTCATCAGATCATCTTCATTTTGTTCTCCCCATAATAAGGCTGTATTATATAGTTTAATTCTTCACTTAATTCTGCTAGACTATCCAAAAAGAAATATGTGGGGAAAAAATAAGAGGGGGAGAGAAAAGTTATCAAAAATTTTGCAATGAAAATATTATCAGGAAAACAAAAGAAACTGCAAATGTTATCACATGTCTTGAAGACATAACAATAAGAGATGTAAGTGTGTGTATACAGATATCCCCGTCAAAAAAAAACTTCCAATATTTCTCAATATTTCATAATGAAGGGATGATATACCCTGCTTATGCTAAGCCTTGACTAAGCTATTCAAGAGACAAAAGGAGAGTACTCTTCATTTCTTGAGGCGACTCACAGTAGCATCAAGACAACCCATATTTATTAATTTGTATACCTTCAAATAGATATTCTCCCTTGGCAGAAAAGAGCAGCTCCAAGTAAATCTGATCTTGAAATTTAATGTTCTGCTGATTTTCAGGGGAAAGCCTGGAGAAGTATGCAAAACAGTAGACTGTTTTGGCAATAGTATATATAACACTAATTTTCTTTGAGATGAAGCAAGTAGGGGTTGCCTGCTAGGAACTAAATTGTTTCTGGTTTAATGATTAATTTGGGGAAGGAAAAGAACCCATTTTTTATGAATAATATGTTTGCATTAATGACTTTTATTCACCTGGTTTATTGTGGCAGGTGCCAATATAACTTTTGCTGGAACATGTAATGATAAAAGCAGTTCTAAGCATTTCAGGTGGAATTAGATAGTGAGTTCACTCATACTAATGGTTCAAAATTATTCAGAAACTTAAGTCTCACTGACTTTCAATGATACTTCGATTTTTAAAACGCTTAGGTTCATCTGTAGTGACACATGCTTTTCTTTTTGTGTGTTAATGAAATGCATATCCTCAAAAATAAAAACAATCTTTCTGTTGCCTTTGGTGGGCTTTGGAGCACAACAAAATATTTTATTCCTTTTTCAAGCAACTCCAAATTACTTCAACACCTGTTTTGCCAGAGCAAGGACTGCAGGATAAACCCAGAATTGATCTAAAAACAGCAGATCACACCTCTTGATTGCCTTCTCTCCTTCTTCACAAACACATTCATGAGTACATGCATCTTACAGCAACTGTTCTTTTTCTTCTGGTACTGGATATTTAGATGGTAACTTGAAGCCAATGCTTCAATATTGAAATATTGTAACAACAGGACTCCGTCTTAGTTTTGCCCATGCTTAATTTAACACTCCTGAACCAAAACTCTTTTATTTCGTATGAGGAAGTGAACAATTGGGCAGTTGAATAACACTAGAAAAGGGTAATACTAAAAGTTACTATGAGAGCCCTACTAGATAATCAGAGTCAATAAACTAATCCTTGGCAGATCCCTAGCAAGTCATTCTTTGGCAACAGAAGACAGGGTACAGGTAAGCAAACTCTGGAAGCAAAATACAGGGAAAAAGTCTAATGAGAAATAGTTCAACTTTTTTTTTCTTTACAAATGAAACTGATGATAAAGTAACTCCTCAAGAACTGGTTATAAATCCTCTTCATACATATTTAACAGTATACAGTGAATAGGATTAGTAATATCTTTTGTCTAATTTGTCAATCCAGTTCTTAGTTCCCCACAGTGCTTCAGTCAAATACAAAGACAGTCTCAGTTACTTTTCCATAGATTAAGTAGCTCTTGAATTGATATTTGCTGTATGGTTTGGGTCTTTGACTGGTAAACACTGTGACTGATGCTGAAGGCCAAAAAAAGGCAGCAATAAGGAATTAAAGAAATAGACTTTTTGTTGACTTGAAGGGCAAATCCTCTTTCCCCATTTTGCTGTAAAAACAGAGTCCTTCTCTTAACAGAAAAGATACCTAACAGTGTTAGTACAACAATCAGTGATTGTTTTAATTCCTTCTTTCTTTTCATTGGCTTAATTTATTTTGATGTGTTAAGCTGAATTTTGTGACATCTCAAAACAGGAAAATACAAAGGCCTATGGTCATCCTAGATGTGTCCACTCATACTGCTTCTGATCCCCCTGTAAAAGTCAGTTCCTGGGCCAGGAAGTGTGGAATTAACTGACAGTACATTTTATCAGAAGCCTCTTCTTCCATGCAGCTGGAAAACATTGCCATAATGATGGTACTGCTCTCTAGTCCCCCTGATTAATTTTGGAACAGGAATTCCAAGTCTATCCTTCAGAACCACCAGATAACTTGTTTTCAGCAGCAGTGACACAGACATATAGACAGGTCCGTTGACTTGTACGTAGTCCATCACCAGTGTGGGTGGACTGTGAGAACATTGCAGAGCTCATATGGATATTGCTGTCTGGACTTCTGCAACTGCAAGCCCTTCTTTCTCATTATTCTATGCTCATTTGTCTTATACTGATGATAACAGAGGTCCATGAATAACCATCAGAATAACGTGAAACCTATTGGAAGAAAGAAAGAAAAAAAAAAAAGTATTTTTAAAAATTGTTGATTTTTAGTCATTGTTGAAGACATACAAGTAACAATTATTTTTTCACAAACCCATTTTAGTTCCTTCTTTTTTCTCAGCAAAAGAGTGCATATGTAAAAAGAAGGAAAGATGACAAATATAAGCATATAGTATTTCATATTATTTAACTACCTAGCTGTTCAAACTAACTACCCCTGCTCACTGGCCTACCCTCCAGTGGTTTTTATTTCAGTTAACAGATTTAACCTGTAATTGTTAAAGTTAGTTGTCACTAGATTTGACTCACTACTCTGTTTTTGCCACATTCACATTGGGATAGTCAAACACTCACTTTCATTTTTAGCAAGTGATTATTGGGCTATTTGTGGAAGGTTGTGAAGATCTATGAATGTAGGAAAATGCTTATTGTATGACTACCTGCATCTCTTTTACTGACTTGGGAAAAATTTCTTAGAGAAGAGCTTTTTGTAATTCCTTCTGGTCTGAGATCTAAGACCATGGTCACAGTCAAGGGAATGCAAAGTGGGCACACAAAAAGAATTAAGAACTTGGAAAGAATGATAAGACACTACATACAGATTTATTGTATTAAAGCTACAGGTCCATAAAACTTGGAAATCTATTACAAAAGCAAAAAAAAAAGGCAAAAAAAAAAAGGCAAAAACTTATACTCAGCTTTCTCTAACTTATTTCCTAAATTTACATATTTGGCCTCATTCAACTGCCATTAAAGGCAATTAAAGCCTCATGAGAAATTCAGTGAAATCAATCACTGAAGATCTAATTCTTTGTAAGACGGTTCTGTTCAGCATATTTATTCCAAAGAGTCGTATTTCAAAGTGTTAATAAAACATGACCATGTTTGTGTTTAAAAAAACCCTTACCTTTTCTTAAGACAGGCATAATATAGAGACACAGAGACATGTTCAACTATCTCTACCTGAAGATGGAAGGCAAAGCTTGCTTTCCCCATTCTGATGGAACAATGTTTGCAATTCAGGATTATGGATAGGGTTGTACTTATGTTCTACCTTAGAACATTGCACACACATAGAATCATAGAATCATAGAATGGTTTGGATTGGAAGGGACCTTAAAGATCATCGAGTTCCAACCCCCCTGCTACAGGCAGGGACACCTCCCACTAGAACAGGTTGCTCAAACCCCCATCCAACCTGGTGTTGAACACTTCCAGGGACGGGGCATCCATGACTTCCCTGGGCAACCTGTTCCAGTGTTTTATCACCCTCACTGTAAAGAATTTCTTTCTAGTATCTGCTCTAAATCTCTCCTCTCCCATATTAAAACCATTGTCCCTTGTCCTTTCACTACACTTCCTGACAAAGAGTCCCTCTCTGGCTCTTCTGTAGACTCCCTTCAGATATTGAAAGGCCATTATAAGGTCTCCCTGGCGTCTTCTCTTCTCCAGGCTGAACAACCTCAGCTCTCTCAGGCTGTTCTCAAAGGAGAAGTGCTCCATCCCTCTGATCATCTTCATGGCCCTCCGCTGGACCCATTCCAACAGATGCATGACCTTCCTGGGTTGAGGACTCCAAAGCTGGACACAGTACTCCAGGTGGAGTCTCACGAGTGCAGAGTAGAGGGGTAGAATCACTTCCTGAGACCTGCTGGCCACACTTCTCTTGATGCAGCCTAGGATGAGGTTGGCTCTCTGGGCTGCCAGTGCACATTGCTGGTTCATGTTGAGCTTCTCATCCACAAGCACTCCCAAGTCCTTCTCCTCCTGCTTTTCAGCTGTTCTCTGCCCAAACTGTATTTGTGCCTGGAATTGACACATCCCAGGTGAAGGACCCTGCACTTGGCTTGGTTGAACTTCATGCAGTTTGCACAAGCCTACCTCTCCAGCTTGTCCAGGTCCCTCTGGATGGCATCCCTTCCCTCCAGCATGTTGACCGCACCACCAAGCTTGGTGTCATCGGCAAACTTGCTGAGAGGGTTCACTCTATCCCACTGTCCAGGTCTCCAACAAAGACATTGAACAGCACTGGTCCCAGTACAGCAACTGGATTGCTTTCAATGTCCTTTCAAAACAATGGGGAAGCTCATTTACTGAAGCTTACTACTCTTCTCACTGCTATTTATGTAGCTTATTTAAAAATCCTAAACATTATTCTCAAATATCAAAGAAAAAAATCCAACCCTTTCAGCATTATTCCATTTTATGTTCTCTGCTCTATTAGCTTCTTTTACTGGCTTAATTTTCTTTGGTCTTCAACTGCATCTCCATTCCCCCTCCATTTTCAAAAAGGGTAGTGTGAAACCTATCTCAGCTTTGGTCTCAACTCCTTTTATTTGCCTAAATAGAATTAAAGGGAAAGAAAAAAAAAAAGGCTATTCCATAAGTGTTTTCTCTGCTACCTTTAGTACACTTTTCACTTTAAACTTCTAATATTTTCAGTTCATTGTTTTCCATAGTATTTGTTTTTCTTTCTCTCAAAGAGAGAAAAAAGGTAATATCTTCTTTCTGAAGGTAATATAATTTTTTCCTTCAACAGCATCCTCTATTGCTTACAAGAGTGTCTTTTGATGTCTCAGACCTTTTCTTTACAGGGTCATCTTTCATTCTGCTTTTATTTAGAACTACTCAACCAACAGAAGTCCAATACCATGTTATTAGAAGCGTAAAACTTAAAAAACATTGGTTTGTGTGTTTGAATCACACTCTTGCTTTCTCTGGAAAAGCTAAGTAAATATGTCAAGCAAATACCATATAGATAAGACTAGATCTAATGGATCTTTATACTTGCCTAAGATGTCCTTATACAAATACGTAAATATATGCTATATCAGACACAGTTGTCTTGGTTTATATCCAGATGGCCAACAGCTGGAAAGACTAAGACCAGAATGCAGATAAGCTCCAGGTTTCCCGAAATCATAAACAAAGGCGTGCATGTATCTACATTTCATGGGGCCCTACTACTATTTTATTGCCCTACACACCACTAGAAATATATACATTGAGACAGCAGACATTCTATGTGTTTCTGCCATCGTTTTCTCTAACTACCATGGCCTCTGTATGCACTGCTGAACAAGGACATGTGTTGCTGCAAAATGAGGACTGTATGAGTGCTGTAGACTACAGATTAATAGTTAATTACTTATTAGTAAAACAGAAAATCAAATGAAAACATATTTCTGTGCAGTAAACTCGAAATTTGATGGTAAGACTACGTATTTCACATACTTTTCAAAGCATTAGACATTACAGAGAGCAACCCTAATTCTTTTTACATATATTTCAAAATTTCCCTTCCATTCCTGCTTCAAATGTCTGAGGAACTTTGAGAGGCCTTTACCCAATGACTTTTAAAATAAAATGCATAATTCTAGAAACAGAAAGAATCCCATGCACTGTGGCTGGAGTCCAAAGATCCACATTGACCAACCAACCGACTGAAACACTGGACTATGGCACCCCATACCTTCTGGTATAGTTAGGGGAGATTTTTTTTAATTCACCCTCTAATGGCTCAGCCTGTCAGAAGTGGAAAATGCTGCAGTTCAGTAACATCCTGTTACCAGTAAGCTGTCATGTAAGCGCTAGGTGCTGAAAAACACATGCACCATGGCACTTTCTAGATGGAGCTTGGAGAGCCTCAGTGTCATCCACACATTTGGTAAGCTCAGAAGTCACATCAGGATAGACATCACTCTCTTCAGTGTCACAGTCCCAACAGGGCAGGGAGGCAGGGATCTTGCTGCCTGCAGAGAAGCAGCTCTGGCTCTAAGACCAACACAATATTCTAGTGACAGCAGAATTGTCACTTCTTCAGAGTCAGAATTAGTCAACTAAGATGTTTGTAGGATTACTTTACCACCAAACAGAGATCTTTAGATCACAGTGACGGACTCCAATGTCCTTGGTTCACCTAAATCCTCTTTTTAGTTTTTTCTGTAAGTATGAAAATAAGCTCACAGGGCTAATATTGATTATGCATTAATGTATACAACATATTTCTAGACACTTAAAATATTATATAATCTAAAAGAAATAGTGCAGAGTAAAGAAAATAAACTCCCACAAAGAAATCTTCACTTGCAAACATGTATTTTTTCCAAGGTATCTACAATTGAAGGTGTTTACTGAAGATTTCAAAAGCACCTAAGCATGCTTTGAAATCAAGACAAGGTCTATCTTGAACATAGTAGTTTTGAATACACACACCTTGAATATACAAATGATGATTGCTATTGAGAAGTCACTCAGTTTTATCAATTTTTAACCCCTTCCTTCCTAGTATAAGTAGGGAGAGCTAAGACAAAGCTGGTAGCATATCATAGCTTTTTCTCATTAGATTGTTACGTTAATTATGAGAGAGCACTCACAGTTTACATTGAGCTTCCCTCCCCAGAAATCTTAAAGCATACGATTCTGAGTCCACGTGTCTCTCAGTATAAACATATGCTTCCTTATTAATGTTTATCTTTTCTTTTTCCAAGTTTTATTCTGCAAACACTAAGATTGCACTCACCTAGTATTCATAGTCATCTGTCAATACCGTCTATATGTTTAGAGGAATAAAAGTAGTTGGAATATACATTATGCACAATTGATTCATTTTTCCAGTTATGTGCTACTTGTATTCATAGATGGCAAATGGTTGCAGAGACTATTTTGTTTTTTACGGTTCCCAGCACACAAGAAATGGCATTGTAATTCCCAGTCTAGCACAGGACAGCAACGTGCCAGGTCACCAACACGTAAATGAAACCATCAGCATTTGAGGCTGAAATCAAACCCTGTCCTCCTCGTCTCTGATCTCTCTTAACACCTCACCAAATGGCCTCTCTCTGAAGGTTCAGCTTACAAGGCTGAACAGCTGAGTGACCAGCCAGGCTCTGGTTTTATTGCACCTCTCAACACCTGACAGGCAGGTCTAACCCTACATCTTAGTCTCTACTGTGTGGTATTCCTCTGGGTCCCTGCCAGCAGCAGGAAGAGAGACATGTTTGGGGACCATGTTGTTAGAGACCAGACATGTCCCTTGGGACTTGGGGAGCACAAGGACAACTACAATACTGAGACACTGGTCTGCTGAACCTAGATCCTCTCCTCCAAAAGCGGCCAGCTGAAGGTGTTTGGAGATTGCTTTAAGAAAAGGTCCATGTATATCCTCCCAGTAGTCTCCCAGACACGGGTCTGGGATGGAGTCTGCATCCAGATCAGATGGGGCTTTTTAATCACCAATTGAGGTATTATTTATGATTTCACAGAATTTCTTTAGAAACCTATTTATACTTCTAGCCCTCGTAAGGTTGCAGGGAGAATGAATTCACAACATAATGGTACATTGTGTGACAAAGTACTTAATTTAGTTTTAAATTAATAATTCCGCTGGCTGACTTGAGTCCCTCAATTTGAGAAACAGTGATTAAACTATTTCATACTCATGTTCTTTGTGCCAGTCCTGGTTTTATAGCTCTCTATGATACCTTTCCTTTACTAAGCAAGGAGGTGTGAAGTTTTACCTTGTTCAGAACACATGCCCTGCTGCTCACCAACCTCGTTGCAATTAATCCAAACCAGTAATGGAAAAAGCGGTGTTAATGTGATTAAATGCTAAACCTGAATAATTATCATACTCTGATTTTTGAATTTTCCTCCTTTCCAACAGGATTTTGAAATAACCAAAATAAAGTTTACACTCAAGCTTTGCACACAAACAAAGAGCTGGGCTGGCTGTGAGCATTTCAGGCAATCTTGCTAAGGGGGGCAGAAGCAGTTCCGATTCAAAAAGTGCTGTGCTGTCAGAAGGGCTTATTATATTAATCTCAGCACAGCACTTTCAGAGCAGAGCTGGCTTAAGGCAAAGCAGAGAGCAAATTGCCAAAAAGGCAGCGCAGGCAGGTCACACGGTGCAGAAGGTAGACAACGGCAGAAAGGCAGGAGCATCCCTGATGTGAAGGGGAAACTAGTGCACAGGATAAAGCTTGTCCCTCTGGATACAGAGTGCTCCTTTGGAGAGAGAAGGAGCAGCACTGCATGCAGCCTTCAAGGTATGACCTCAAGGACTCAGCTTCAGGACTAGGACCCATAGAAAAAAAATTGCCAGACATTTTAACAAGAACAGTATCTTTCTTCCTAAATGAAGACTCAAAGAAAACCCCGCTTTTGGTTTTATTTGGCACTTCATAATTTTTCTGCAGCTCGTTCCAACGAATTACAATTCGGTGTTTCCTGTGGGGAAAAAAACTACCTTAATAAACAAAATAAAATAATGTTACCAAGAGGTAGGAATAAGGAGATCTGAAACCTCAGCATCTGTAGAAAGAAGTTTGTGACGTATTATCAGAGGAGGTCAGGTAAAAAACTCCAATATGAAGGGGATAAGACCCCATGAACTCACTTTATTGTTTATAGAACTTTTTAACTACTTTGTGTCTGTAGCCCTGAATAGCTAGATATTAATGAAAAAATAATTATACATAGGGTTCTTTTAAATTAATTGTAATATAATGAATGCTGTAATGGCATACTTGTAGTTATGTTTCACTGGCAAAGAACATCAGTTCATTTTTGAGTCCTTATTTAGTTCAGGTGAGCTCACACTTTGACCCTGTGGATGCTTCTCCTATTATAACCACTAACTTCATTGTTAGCTTACTGTGCTAATGAAATGAATCCCAATGCATAAAAATAAGGAAGAGTAAATGTCATATGAGGATTCTGGGGATAAGTGTGTTGAGCTTAGCTTTTATGATTTACAAAACTGTATAAATTTCTTTAAGGGATTTCTTATTTGATTAATATCTTGTCATATGTGATTTTTATAAATTTTTAAAAAGTTTGTTCTTGTAAAATTTATATAAGTTCAGTGGTATAAGATTTAGCCTGTTAGCTGCTGCTGAATTGGTCTTTATAGTATTACAAAGCCCTACAACTTTTTCCAGGATAACCCAGCTTGCTGGGAAGTAGCAAAGTTGTGTATTTGGGAGGTTTTTTCTAACACAATTGCATGCATGCTACCAATATAAATGAGATTAGTCCTAAGATAAATACATCTGAAATCAGAATTTAGCTTGGTATTTATGCATACTTAAATTGCTTAATTATGATGTTACCAAGATTAAAATGTGTACCTTGCAGAATAGTTAATTTCCCTAAGAAAAATATTTTTCTGTCATTTTCTGATTCAGTATTTCTGTAGCTATTTGTATTTAATGTATTACTATTTTACATGGTGTATAATTAGACTTGTTTCATTTGCCAGCAAGTTCTAAGTACTTTAATAGAAAATAATAAATTTACATTATTATTTATTGCGATTAAATATATTTAGAAAAAATTAATTAAAATATATTTATATCTCCTATAACTAGAGAAAAAGAATCATTAATTTTTGTAAGCCTAGACCCATGGTCCTTATTTAACAGCACTATTATTATGATGATTAACTTCAACGGCTTTTTTTACAAAGTAAACCCAACAAATGAACAAAACCCTACAGGCACCTCAGCAAATATCTGGCTTTAACTAAGTAAACAAGTACGCTGAAGCTAAGGGAATCACCTGCATGAGTTTTTAGGTAGTTATTGAAGTGGTGACAAAGTTGTTTTTTCAACACCTGGAAGAATAAGAGAAAGTGTTCACCAGGGCAACATACAGGTGAAATTTTGCTTTAAAGAAAGAAAAAAAAAAAACCCCACAAAAAACAAGGCAACAAAAATAAATACAAATATGGGATTTTTGTTTCTACCCGAAAAAAAAGCAACCAAAATACCGCCCCCCCCCCCCCAAAAGCCCTGTAAAGCAATTGCAGAGTATCAGGAATTACTGAGGACAAGAAAGTAGGAGTATTCAACTGATGCCCAGGAAATGCCTTAGGACTTCACTGTATGGTGTCATTAATCAACCCCAAAGCAACAGGATACAAAACATCTGATGGTTTTCTAGATACTAATATGGCACAAGAGATAGAATCATTGAAATATTTAACTTGGCTCAGCAGAACACTTGTTTGAAGTTTAAATGGAATATTTCAAGACTTTTTAGTTAATTAAAACTACTGATTAATATTGTTTAACATTAATGTTCAAGTCTGGAAAATACTGGGTTCTCTTCAACTCACTTAAAACACTGAGAGTGCTGTCTTTCTTTGGAAACAATCACAAGACCAGAATAAACATCAGGTATATAGAGGATCCCACACACTTGCAATTGGAAGGTTTTTTGTTGTTTTAGTTCTTTTTAAAGACTAGACTAAGCCACTTTGGAGGCCAAATCCTCACCCTTGAGTCAACTGCTTACTTGCATACCTAATCTATAGCTGAGACTAAATTCCCCAAATTATCAAGAAGAGGAGTCAATGGAGTTTGACAGGATCTCCTTTCTGAAGAAATTCTAATGGAGATTTTAAGCCTCTCTTCAAACACTAGTCTCTCTCCCAAGGAGCAACTATAATAAAGACAGGTAAGATACTTTATTTCTTGCTGCATTCAATGTTTACCAGCCCAGCAATCAGCAGGACTCTACAACATGTGAAATTTTGCACTTGCATCTGAAGCTCATTCGTGAGCATTTACAGAATATAGTTGGATAGTACTTGTACCCGAGTGTCACAAACAAAAATTGTTTTACAATTGTGATCTAGATTTGAGATTAGTATTCCATGTAATATTTGCAATTGTCAAGAGGAGATGTCTAAACTGTTACTCTGAAAGCAAACATGGTGATCACCAGCTTTTAAAAAATGAGTATCAAAAAAAAAAAAACCCCAAGCAAACAAAAAAAACCACAAAAATGCAAAATTTTGCTTGTTTTCATCTTGTGAAAAAAATGCACATTATTCATCAATCTTGATAAAATACAGGATGATCTTGAAAGCATCTCTTACATTTCCTAAAATGGGATGTTAGCATAGTTGGTAGCAATACCAAGCTCTCTTAGGAAAGATAACTTGTAAGACACGACACTTGTTTGACGTTATCAAATCATCAGTTTCCCCAAAGTAACAACGGACACATCACCCTTCAAATTAGTGAAATTTACTCCATACACCATTGTTTTCATTTTTGACACATTTCACCTTCATTTCTGGTGCCTGACATGTCATTACTCCCTTTGTTATTAAGGCAGGTGGGAGCCAGTGAGGTCCACAGCCTCAATTACAGCAATTTGCACATTGATCTACTTCTTCCCAGAGGCTACAAAATATCCTACTTGGTGGCCAGTATATAAACTATACTTGTCAAAGTTTCTCCCATCAGTCTCAAACCTCTCTGTTTTGACCAGAAGGGATGTCCAGAAAGTGCTATACTTACAGTAGAATTGAACTAAAATTAATACCTTCCACAGCAGTAGCAGGAGCCAAATAAGAACTCTGCCTATGCCCAGAAATCTCTATGGGAAACCTGACATGAAAGGAGACACATTATGGTATGTATGATCTTTGTATTTAAGAGAGTAAGTATTTTACTTGCATCTGACACTTCCTTTGTGCTCTAACATTCATGACTTTGCAAGCAGTTGCAGAGGCTCATCATAATGAGCAACCAGGCAACAGAACAACAGATTAAATTCAGTGACAATAAGTACATGTAATGAGCAATGCTGGCTGCACATGCAGTAATAGATGATCTTACTGCCCTCAAGAAAGAGGTCTTATAGTCATTATAGATAGTTCTTTGGAAATAAATGGCAAAATGCTCACTGGTAACCAGAAAGAACATTTTCAAATAAGTAGCCAACAAAACAGAGACCATTATGCTGTAGTATATATCAGTAACATGCTCAACTCCAGAGTTATCTGCTCCTCTCCATTTCACAAACAGATTTTTACTAGGAAAAAAAAAAACTATAACAACACCTTTGTGTAAAAAATAAGGGAACACGATCAGGTACTACAGAGATTAAAAAGAATGATAAAAGGGGTCCAACAGAAATTTGAAAAAAAAAAAAAGAGCAGCATGCAGTGGGTGAATAGGGAGTGACTATTCACTGCTGACAAGTGCCAAGACTCATCAGGGGAAAAATGCCAGGCACTGGGCTCAAAGCAAACAGAGCTAAGTATGTTCTTAACAGAATGTAATCAAATAGCCTGGTTACGTTAGGATTTTCTAGAATATTACAAATGAGTTCAAGGAAAGGCTTAGGCAAACTAATGGAAGAAAATTCCATCTTGAACAGTGAAACACAAAGAGGTATGAACCCTGGGTTGGTTCATACCCTATTTGCTCAGTAAGCAAACCCTTACAGGAGTTTGCTGTAAATTGTGTAATGGATTTATTGTGAAGGAGTAATCAAATTTACTGCAAACAACTTCTCTTCGTAAATTTGCAGCAATCCACCAGGATAATGTCTGGAAGTATGTGATACTCTGAATTTTCAATCTAAAGTGCGCAACTGGTCTTCTAATTAAAACCACGTTAATTTTGCTCCACAATTGAAATAAAAACCCGGGGATTTGAAAACCTCATCAGGACTGTGATTCCCACAGACTGAAGATAAGACAATTTGAAGAGGAGTAAGAAGGAAATTCTGGAGGTTTATAAACCTTTTCCCTTTATGGTTCATATAAATTTTGCACAGGACAGTTTCTATAAAAATTAATTCATATCCCACTAGCCAGGGCATGATTTTGATAATCAAGAGAACTTTGTCCTCCCCTTCTTAACTCTACTGTTGATTTATTATGCAACTCCTCACACCCTTTGTGCTTTAATTACCTCACTCACAAAACAGAGATAAAATATTTTACAAAACCAGCCCACTTTATTGAGATCTCTGAATTAAATGTTCATTTACTGATCATCGGCCGATAAAATTAACCTGACAGAGCAGCCCTATTTGGAGACAAAGGAGACTAATTTGAGTAATCTCACAGAGGTTAACAAAGAATGATTACACATTAGAACAGCTCCAAAAGGTGTCTTTTACTACAGTCTCTGTGCGTTGCCAATGTCTTTATTCATTTTGCTAATGACCCCCTTTACAAGATTTCTAGAACATTATTCTCTGAGCTTTTAATGAAGTTTAGCTCAATTTTCTTTGAAAATGGGAAGATGATATAGGAAGGAAACTGTTAGGGTGGTCTCTGTTGAGAGAACAGTCACACTTGCATCTCATTTCCATCAGGTGTCTGGTTACCCATGTTTTCTTAGGATGACGGCAACGTTAACACCAAGTCCCTCCAGATTTAGGTAGTTGTCTATTCCTTGTACACATAAATCGGAGTTAATATTGCATTTACATATTCCTGTATAGCACAACTTAGATTTCTAAGAGATAACTCTTTCCCCTTTTCTGTGACAAACACGATCAGCCAGGTCATGCAACTTTGCTGTGTTGGAACCTGTGGCAGGCTGTTTCCAATTGAGAATATTTGATTCTGGAACATATATTTACCCACAGATCCCTTGTGACGTGTATATTTTTAGCCCACAGGGGACTGGGAAAATCGTGTTACAACAAAATAAACATATTACAAAACCCAGTCAGATTATGGTTGCATATCACCTCAAGGCACATTGCTTACACCTTCATAAAAATATAAAAACAATAAGAGATCTGTAGTTTGAAAAATGCAGTACACCCAATATTGTTTATTGTATCCTTAGATGTAGTGGTAGGAAAAAAAGCCATTCAAAGTCCCGCTATACACATCTATCAAGATGACCACTTTTGAGATAGAAATATTCCAGTATGGAAAATTATCCTGTCACAGTTCAAATATGATTAAAATAAGTATGTTTATTTTTCATAAACTGCCTTGCAAGGAGAAAATATAAACTGTTAATATGCTATGTCAGGACAATACCTGTGCACGCTCAACAATGCTAGTGAATTTATATGCCTGAATGTGGCATGCTTTCATTGATAAATCAAAATACACAGAGTCAATCTGAACAGTAAATTCAAATTGATGACACACCTCAGCAGCTATATTTGTAGAATAAATATTCCAGATTTCCCACAAAATGAAACAAATTTACTTTACCTTCAATCACAGGTTGAATACCAAAGAATGAATTCAAGTTTCGATGTGATTGCTATCGTGTGTGGTATTTTGGCAAGAGTTCGGCCTCACATAACAACGGTTCATTTGAAACTGGCAGTGGGATTTTGAACAGCAATAAGG
The DNA here is from genome assembly GCA_004320125.1 of Scolopax mira. Classification (NCBI taxonomy): domain Eukaryota; kingdom Metazoa; phylum Chordata; class Aves; order Charadriiformes; family Scolopacidae; genus Scolopax; species Scolopax mira. The sequence goes on from BJBW01000187.1 coordinate 427,566, forward strand.
AGGAAGAAAAAAGTGAAGGGAAGTGTGTTAACTCAAAAGCAGAAAAACCAGCCCCCAGTATCCACATCCTCTGGGCATAGGCTCAGCTGCCTCAGTCTAAATTTGACCTTCAAATCAAACTTATTGACCTTAAGATTTCATTGATATTGAAAATGCAGCAGTACTTTTAAGAAAAATATTGCTTGCTATGTCCACTTCAGTTTTCAACATGCAGCTTTCTTACATAATGCTAAAGACACACAGTGCTGTAACTCAGCTTGGGATGACTTTATTAAACTGACTGGAATATAAGGACAAGGAAAAGGCAAACACTTTCTCTCTAATCTGTTTTTCAATTTCTTCTTAGGTTATATACATATGCCTCAGTACATAGTGTAGGAAATTATATGAAAAGAAGGAAAAACACATTTCAAAAAGGATTTTATGAGGACCTACAGCAGACTTGAGGGTCTGATTTTAGTCTGTTATTTTAATATTATTTTTTTAAGTCTGTAAATTTAAACCTTTTTAAAAAGAAAAAAACAAAACCCAAAATATCTCCTATTTTCACTCCAAAAGATATTAGGCAATTTATACATAGAGTTTGATCATCCTCACTAAATGTTTTTGAGGATGATCTTTGAGAATTCATCTTGAGATGTATGACTGAACTTTGTTATCTTAAAAGCATAACTTAATAATTAACTAGTATAATTAGTTGATTTATTACAGATTTTAGCCACATTTGCTTTGAAGATATTTAACTTAAAATTCAAAAAAACAGAAACAAAACATAGAAACTGAAAGTAGAAATAGCTGAACCTGGAATGACACTGCCTACAAATGTACAAGTTTGTGTAATAAATGTGCAAGTGACATCGCACAGTAAATAAAAATGTTGGCAACACATGCATCCCAGATAAAAGTCAATGAATTGAAATACTTTGAAAATGTTAAGAACACTAACAAAAGCAGTAAAGGGAAAACCAAAATAATCTGCAGTCAAATGTGTAATAGACAAGAAAAAGTAGAAAATCCTGGTGGAAAGGCTCCTCAATTTTCATGATGGGGATTTGTTTCAGTGAAAATGTGACCTTTTACATAATAAAGATAGTCCAAAATCACTAGACTGGCATGGGCTAAGCACTATCCAAAACCAAACATGCCGATTTTAGTGCAATAAAGAATCACGTGTACCTAGAAAATATAACAGAATTCATTTCTATTGGAACAAATCCCATCTGGAAGTTTGGGGACAATGTATTTGGATAGCAAGCATAGGCAATTTTTTTTTTTAAATCAGTATGAGAAGAAATGTGAGCTAACTTGTCTGTCTGACTACTGGGGTCTGTAAGTGCAACTCTGAACAGAAGCATAAGTGCTTCAGAAATAATTTTTTAAAAATGTCAGCTCACCTAAATTGACAAAAAATAAACACTCAGATTTTAAATCCTAGTGCAGAATGCTTATCAGAGATAACAGCTTAAATCCTAGTGATATTGTGGTTTAAAATATGTTAGATCTAGAACATTAATAGAATAAACCCATGGGATTTAAAACTGCATACTGTATTAAAGAAATCTCAAATTCTAATAATTTTACCATGATGGCCACTACCAATTTGATTTTTTGCTCTCAGACTTCTTATATATTAATCTAAAAAGAAGCAACTGGTCTTGGGGAACCCATCAGAAAAAGGAGGTGGGGGGAACTCATTTTTTTATGATATAATGGACTATATTCAGGGACAGTGCTCTCCAGGCTCCAAAAGACAGCTTACAGGGAAAAAAAAACACAAAAAAAAAAGTGGGTATAGTATTACACTAAGCAACTGGGGTCTGTAAAAGAAGAGCTGTGAAGCATTAGAGGTCTTTGAATGTAGACAAAAAAAACCCAAAATGTCTTTTTAAACATTACAGAGGCTCCATAAAATATGCTGCAATCCACATCACCATCAAGCTGATAGAATCAAAGCCTGAAAGCAAGGGTTCCCCTGCACAGCAGGCAAGGGGAGACATTTATGAATACTTTCATAAGAAAGAATATTTTTCTATTTTATTCCATTCAATTTTCCCCTTTCTATTTAAAAACTATGTTCTTCCTAAACAATATTCTAGTAAAAGTAATCTCTGTGAGATTTAAAAGCCATTTTGGTCATTGTCTTTGGGGAGTCAGTTGAGAGAATATCCAGGCAGATGCACTTCAAAGCCTTGGCTAGCTCAGTTACACTGCACTTACAATAATGTTTTCTGAAGTATGACTCTAATTATACTGGACTTAGATTCTGTCTAAAAATAGAACTCCAGCAAGCTACAAAGGGTATGGATATTCTTTGATTCTGAAGATCTATACCATATAAATTCTAGTATGTTATCAAGGACTGCTTGGTTAAAACTGGCTGTTAAAATGTTTATGAATCAGGTCTCTTCTCCAATAATTACCAATTCACTTCATACAAGCAGCACTGTTTTATACAAGCAGCCATGCCCAGTAAAACAGTCTTCAAATCAGGCAAAGTAAATTATAATACAAATAAAACACCACTGAAAGAACTGAATGTACAAGGGTTTTTTTTGAGGGGTGGAAATATGCCAGCCCTGTTTTGGTATAAATTATGTGAAGAAAAAGACCTTAAGTATATTTTTCCAGTTAATGTTGTATTTGGTAAATTAGTGATGTTTAGACAACTGGCTGCAATGAAAATAAATTTCAGGACTGAGACCATGAGTTTTAAAATAGATATACTGCAGATACTCTTCCTGCTGTGATCATTAGGAATCCCCAGGCATAACTCACCTGAACAGAGAGGATTGCATTTCGGACTAAGACTACTTTCAAATGTGAGAAATTACATTTTCACTTTCCAGAATCTTTAAGAAAGTAAAGAAAAAAAATAATAATTAAAAAAAAAAATGACTAAAGTATCAGTCTCTCAAATCAGTTTGCCAAGACTTTGCTCAGACACATTAAATGGTGAGTAGCTGCACCGTGCTGTAATATTGCACCCGTCCTACTGGGATAGGATGCAGCCACCTATTCATAGAGTCATAGAATGGCCTAGGTTGGAAGGGACCTTTCAGATCATCTAGTCCAACCGTCAATCTAATGCTGACAAAAAAACATCACTAAACCATATCTCTAAGCAGTATATCTACCCATCTTTTAAATACCGCCAGGAATGTTGACTCAACCACTTACCTCAGCAGTTCCAATGCTTAATAACCCTTTCAGCATAAAAGTTTTCCCTAATATCCAATCTAAACTTCCGCTGGTGCAACTTGAGGTGGTTTCCTCTTGTTCTATGCACCTGTGACTTGGGAGAAGAGACTGACCTCTCTACAGACTTCTTTCACGAGATTCAACTCCCTCTTGTCTCGGGAATTATTTCATTTACTAGGTGGGGACACAATAGGTATATTTTATGTGTACAGTTTCAGTCCTGACCATAACCACTACAAAGACAACAGTATGATGCCATACAAGTATCATTATAGATCTATAGATATAGAATCATCTATAGATATAGAATTTATATAGATATAGAATCATAGATATAGAAGAAGGGACCTCCAAAGGTCATCTAGTCCAAACCCCGCCGCAGTCACAGGGACACCCCCAACCAGACCAGGTTGCCTAGGGTCTCGTTGAGCCTCACCTTAAATGTCTCCAGGGAAGGGGCCTCAACCACCTCCCTGGGCAACCTCTTCCAGTGCTCCACCACCCTCATTGGAAAGAGCTTAGTCCTAATCTGCAATCTAAATTTGCTTTTCTTCAGTTTAAACTCATTTCCCCCCATCCTGTCACTGCAGACCTTTGTAAACAGGCTCTCCCCAGCCTTCCTGTAGCCCCCCTCAGGTACTAGAAGGCTCCTATTAGATCTCCCCGGAGCCTCCTCTTCTCCAGGCTGAACAACCCCAGCTCCCTCAACCTGTTCGCGTAGCAAAGGTGCTCCAACCCCTGATCATTTTTGTGGCCTTCCTCTGAACCCTTCTTATATTGAGGGCTCCAGAACTGCACACAGTGCTCCAGATGAGGTCTCACCAGAGCAGAATAACGTGTCAGAATCACGTCTCTGGACCTGCTGGCAACACTTCTTTTGATGCAGCCCAGGATACGATTGGCCTTCTGGGCTGCAAGTGCACACTGTCCACAGCAAGTCAAGTCAATACAGACAGAAGCATAAACAAGCAAGCAGAGCTGATAGTACAATATGTTGCTGGCTTTGTAGTTATAACATTTACTCACATTCCTCATCAGGTCATGCGCTTTAGAAGAATTCAATTCTTTCTTCTATGTGCCATGCACTGATTTGGAAAAACCTCTCATAATTGAAGCTTGCTGGTATCCAAGTTAGTATGAATCAGATTTACTAGTGGAGGATTACTTGAGTACAAATTCTTCAGCAATAGCTTCCTCTTCATGCACGCTAATTACTCACCTACACAAAATTCTATGCAACACAAATCTCCTACTGCCCTGTTGGGGCACTTACAGTCTGGTTCAAAAGTGAGAAGGCTGGTTGGAAAATTACCTCTTCCTATTAACTTAGGAGTAAATAGACATTTACGAATCAGGTTGTTTCAGGTTTAATTCAGAAGATATGTACACAGCAGCACAAACACTTCATTCTCTTGAATACACTAATTGAAATAAAGAGAAGATCCTTTCCACACTGCCTTATTCTGGAATAGCTGTGTGTTTGACTAATTCCCAGTAGGACAAGCCTACTGCAGATTAAAAGTGCCCTTTTAGAACTAGCCTATCTTTCTTCATAAATGTATTAAACTAACTTCAAATAAGTCACTCTTACTGTAGATGAGGTGTGTGCAACAGCAGGAACCAGTCAGAAGTACTTAAAGTCACACACATCCAATCTGCACTAACCCTATGAAAACAAGACTAAAATCTTGTGCTGTTTTGGGTTTTGTGCTAGCCTCAGAGCAACCTGTTTGTAACAGATGTCACTAAATATTCCTGCATTTGCAGCACCTTAGGGTTTGCCTAAACTAGAAACCTGTTGAAAACAAACTAGGACATGAATAACACACCCCAGCTGTTGCATACAACTCCCTCTGTGGATTCTGCCTGGAAGGAGCACCTGTACTGCAGTAAGGATTGAGACTGCAGCTTGTACTGCCACATCTGATTTAATTTCACAAGCTCCCATGCTAACAGCCTCTGCAAGAGAGGCACAGTTACTGACAGTGTCAGGAGGGCAACAACACTGTGCTTGTTGGGCCTAAAAGACAAGTGAGCACTTGCAGGTGGCTGGAGAGCAGAGAACCATCTTGTTGATGACATGAAGGTTTGTGTCAGCCATACCATGCCACTCTCCCATAGGCACCCTCTAACCAGCTGCAGGCAGCTGGGCAGATTAGCATGAGCAGTTTGAAAAAGAGGTGGGATGTAACCTAGTTACTAGTAGCAAATGGTCATCAGGACTGAGAAGGAAAACCAGTATCAAATGATTGAAGTATTTACCTTTTCCTACAAGAGACTGTTCTATCCCTCCTAAATGAACCAAAGAACCTGTCAGAAGCCAGCACAGCTACCGACTCCCAGTGCCAGTCCCCATGCTGTATAAGCCCACCAAAGCAAACATTTTCTAATTTGGATTTGTCATCATAGATAAGGTGCAAATAACACTTGGGATTTATTGAGAGCTCACTAACCAAAAAAAAAAGCCACCCTAGAAGTCCAAGTAACCAAGGACTGAACCTATCTTGCACAATTTAATTCAAGTGATGGTTCACAAATTTCACATTGCAGAGAGAGCTCAGTATATCCACCAGTTAATTTCCCCATTCTGAAACCTGAGCTGAGACACCATGGAAAAGGATACAGTGAATCCCAGAGTGAAGAGTTACTGAATTGAAAGCAGGAAAAATAATTCTAAGTCCTGCAGAGCTTTATCATGCTTGCTATGTAATCCCTTAAGCAACAGCCTGGTTATCTAAATAACAAACGTCATTTCTTCTAAGCCTAACATCTCTCTTCTTTGATGGGCAGCTACAGGCAGGAAAAGAGACACCCACAGAAAGGCACAGTAGATTTTCACAGAGCAAAAAGTTTCTGAATTGTTCTGCTCCCTGGCATGCCAGCTAACAGCACCTCTCCAATATCTAAGGAACCTGTTAGTATCTGAAAACTAGTTCTGTAGGAATCAGGTCATTACTTAAGAGAGAAGACTAAACTGTAAAGGTGACTTAGCTTGTTAGAAGCTATTCTTCTGTAGTTTAGAAGCTATTCTAAGAAGGACAGGCAACTGTTTCCTATTTAAGTAACTTTATTGATGACTAGAAGATTTATGGCTGATGCAAAGCAAGAATCCTTGCTAGCTGAGAAAATAATTTTTCAAAGCTGAAAGTGGGGTTTCTGTTTCAAAATTAATCTTCCTTTCATCATTATTTACTGTGCATTTTGTTACATGGAACAAGATGTTTAGTCAGCCTAGCACACAATCAATACATACACTTCCACATATAACAGTGTCTGGAATGTCATCTTAGAGGAGGTTGAAAGATACTCTGTATTATAAACTACTCTCAGTTATATCACTGCTTGCTTCTGCCCAGTACAAATGCTTCTTTTTCTGTTCATAACACTATGTTTTTAGAGTTTCTTCTGATATTGAATTTCTCTGGTTTTCATGCACTTCAAGTTATTCCATGCTACCACTTAAATAGTCATATTGAGATCAGGATTTATTTCCTGCAAAATTCTGAAAAGAAGTACGTACGAGAAAACAGGCAGCTCCAATTGTTATTACAACTGTATTTTATTTAATATATTTTAGGTGGGGGTTTTTTCCCCTTTTTATTTCATTCTTTCAGTAATTTAAGAACTGAGATACAAAGTTCATGAAAGTAAGTAATGTGTTAGGTGGTCAGAGAAGAAAAAAAAAAAAGACCAAAAATGCAGCATAACCAGAGGAAAGGAAGGTAATTAAGAGAACATCAAAAGCAGTGTTCCTCGGCCCAGACTTGTAGCTAAAAATATGGGTTACATAATGTTTGCAGATTTATTTATTTTTTGTGCACTGTCTATATAGCACAGTTCACACAACCCATTACAATAATATAAGGTTTTTAAGTACATAAGGTACATACAGTAAAATGTTTTGGAGTTATTAATCTAGTTTTAGCTAAAGAAAATTAAGTCTGTTCCAGGCCAGCAAAAGACCTCAACTGACAATTACAAATTAATTTATTTATATCAAGTTTCTTGGGTCACAAGAGAAATTGACACTAATCACAAACTTGCTGCTCCAGCTATTTCACTAATGATAGCAATAAGCCAGCATTACATTTAAGAGAATAAAAGCTTGATGTAAACAAACTGTCCATCAATATTTAATTAAAATATAATGAGAAACAGGAAATGCAGTTTTGGGTACTGTTTAAGGTTGCGTGGCACCATTTAAACACTGCATCATGTGTCACATCTGCTTATTGACAAGGAAGTGTATGTGACACCGGAGCACAGAGTTACTGAGATGACACCACGTATTTTAAATTTCAGTCCTCATTCTATGCATGTTGAGGAAAGAAGGGTTTTACCCTTTGCACTCCTGCACACAGTAATCATCAACACAAGGGCCTCACCAAAAGGGTGGAAAAGTCTGTGAAAGCCTTTCCTTTAACTTCCATGGAATTTTAATCATGTTATATACTATTGCTCTAAAACAGAGACATTTGGCTTTTTTAAATTCCTTCTCAAAACACATATGCTTATTGTCTATTTCATGAACAAATTACTAGTTTGTTGGTTTCCCTTAAAAAGCACACGAGACTTTGGCAAGAAAGTGGTGCAAGCTGGAGTCCCAGCACTTCACTTTTAATTCCTACAGCTGCTTAATGTCAAAAAACCACTAAAATCAATGTCATCAAATGGAAATGTACTTACTTGAATTTATTATTTATAACGTGGGTTAGTTATTTATGGAGCTTTAATGGAAAAGTTCACACATTTGGGCCAAAATTCATCACAGAGCAAATATGTATCTATTGTCATGTCTTGCAGGCTATATACCTCTAAACTGATATATTTATGGCATAACCAATTTTTGCAGGATTTCTCTCACTCACACCCAAACAGAAGAGTTACAAGTATAAGGTAGGTCTCTGTTTACATTCCTTTGGTAATAGCCTAAGGTGACATGAATCTAGCTATAAAAATATGAATTAAGGATGATAATAGTTTATTATTCTAAATATTCACCAGGCATAAGTGTACTGATAAAAGATATGGTAAAGCATCAATTACCAAAAAAGGGACCGGGAGTAAGAAGTTATTTGTTTATAAATTGTTTAAAATAGTACCTAGCATAGGATGGAAATCTACAAAAACACAATTTTTTTTTTTAGCAGAAAAACAGAACCTTAAAAGCAGCTCTGCATTGCAAGAATTCACCTCAAAAGTGAGTCATTCAATTCAACCCTGCAGGAGCCATCTCAATTCCAGAAAGTATGAGAAAACAGATTATAAAGTCAAGGATGGATAGTTGGACATTAAACCTGGCAGGACAGACCTGCAAAGGGTGACTCACCAGCAAGCATCAAATACCAGCTTGGTGACTGTGGCACAGTCCCCACCTTAGGTGAGAGGCTAAAGTTGATCTGATTAAGCTGATGCAATGTGTACATCAACAAGCACCAGACTGCAAAGGCATCAGTTCAACTAGATTCAAACTGAAAGTCTGGGTAATTTCCTTGACAAATCCCGACAACAATAACAAAGAATTGTTTCATTTAACCAACATTCACCCTCACATAACTCAAATCTGTCATACCTTGACAGTCTGTGAATGAACTGCTCAGTTCTAAGGTTACTAGAGCCACCATTTTGATGCCACTGCCTCTGACCAGAAGACTCCAGCTGCAGGATGGGACTGCTCATTCCCAATCACCACTAAACACCAATTTCAGAGTACCTTCATGTACCTTATAGCCTGTAACTTGTGCTCCACACTTCTGCTGAGCTCCAAAACACACTCCTACATCCTCAACAGATCCACTTAAAGCACCACTTTTAGCTTATTTATCCAAGGTAAACTGCTGAAACCACTAACTGGTGCACTCCAATATAATTGCAGATCACCTCAGGCAGTCCTTCCATGCCCCTGGTGAATGAGCTAACCACTAAATAAAAGCAGCATAGAGGAATACTCTTCCCTTTCAAGTTTCATATCTAGAAGGCTCCCACAAAAATCTCCATTTAAATTATTTCTTAATTCAGATATAATTTGAAGTAGTTTTGGTTGAACAAAGCTGTATTTCTAGGAAATAATCATTAATATAATAAATAGAAAAGCCATATAAAATGCCCAGCTTCTGGCCTAGACAATTCAGAAAAGAGAATTTGAAAACAGTAATATATCATAGCTTGTTTTCTTCTTGTTGGAGGTCAGTTGAGCCAGGGCATCCTAACACAAACATTTCTTAGGGTATACTACCTGCAACACAAATGGGTGCTTAAAATGCCATCAGTAAAGCAACTTTAAGAAATATAAATCATAAATTCCTATATAACTTATGGAGACTCTAGAGAAATTGTATCCAACCACACAAGCTTCTGATCATTTACTTGTGTATCCTTCTAACTGAACCCATTTGCACAAATGACTGTCTTAAGCTTACCAACTACTGTTTCAAAAGTAGAGAAGATTAGTGCAAAGTATCTCTTTCCTTTACAGAGGACATTTTCTCCTATTTTTATGGCCACTTAGAGAAAGCCAATACAACATGTCACAGCACTGCAATGACAAGAGATCCATAATACTCCTTCCAGCTTTATGTTTCATTAATCAGCCCCTAAAACAGGACCCATTGAATGCACGTCATAGTTCAATAACTGTACTACTTACTTTATAGGTAACTCTAGAAATATGCTACCATCATCTTTCCCAGATTTGATCCCTGAGTTTTCATTTTCACCACATCTACTGTCAGCTATGAGAAATAGTACTCTACCCTTGCTAAAGTTCTATTTTACAACATACGGAGTGACCTACTTGGTGCTGGACACTCAATTCAGAGGACTTGAAAAGTTCTCCTCCTGGTTGAGTGAAGACTGGAGAAAGAGAAGGTTAATTAACATTTACAGATATTCCTGTTGTGGCCACATGAACTGGAGTCCTGTTCCTAGCAGTTTCCACAATGGCTACAGTGAGGGCAGCAGTACTAATATAGTTTTTCTTTTCCCTACCACTTGACAGTAAGGTGAACTGAAGTGGTGTATGCAATGCACTGGGTCAGGATTATTTCTTGTTGTCCTGTGCATTCTCCATTTAGATTTTCTCCTTAGTAATTTCTTCCACAGAAAAATGCTTACAGCTCATGGGCTTCTTTCTGTACTTTATGTCCTGAGCTCTCTACAATTTTTAAGATGAAAATACATGCTGATTATATTTTGAAACTTAAATATCAAGCCCCAGAAGAATGACAAAAGTAAAGAGCATTTAAACAGTCAGTACTGTCATATACATCATGTTTTACTTTCTTAGCTTTTCTGCCTTTTTCTGTTTCTCCACCTCTTTTCCAAACTTAAACTGCTTAGTGAGCAAAGAGAATAACGTCGATAAAATTTAAGACATTTTTCAAACTTTTGTCTGAATAACAGCTGTGATTTCATCATTTTTAATGTTCTGTGCTTGGATTTCATCCAAAAGTGGAAGTAGAAATTATTATTGCTTCAAATGCATCTTTGATAAATATTGCCAATGTGTTCATGCTACAAGGGACACAATGATAGATGGTGCCTATATCAGAGCCATGAATGCTTAAAGACTCACAAGAGAATATGTTCTGGCTCACTTGCCTGCCTAAAACCTATCATTGATCTTTGGGATAAAAACAAAAATAGTCTGTATGCATTTTCATGTACATAAAACCTTCATCTTGTGACTGTACCAAGACAACTGCATAACAGATACATACACATCAGACATACAAGACTTCTGCAAAATTCAGAATATTACTATACAAACACATCAGTATTCATATTGGTTTCATATCCATAAAAATTGAGGCCAAAGAAATTGATAATTTGGACAAGCTTTGGTTGCAGCCATAAGATCTATTCAAATACTGATAAAATTTTTCATGTCTGCTCTACAGAAAGCACAAAGCCAGTGCAAAGTTTGAACAAAGCAACACTATGATTAATATTCAGTAGAAAATTTATCATTAGGAGGAACAATTTTAAAACTTTCACTCTCCAGTTTACATTTCAATTTAAAGCTGAAAATTCAATAGGATTCAGGAGCCTGTAAATTAGATGGGGTTTGGATTAGGCCTTTGGTTCTTCTGGCTGTCCAGGTGTACCGATTCACAGAGAGATTGTGTGTGTCTACCTTCAAAGTGGGTGGGGAACGAAATAATATTGCCATTTAACTTTATCTGTACAAGTAAATAAAAAAATCAACCTGTTTACATTACTTATAAAATTATCCCATGTCATAAGTGCTATTATTTATTGAAAACCTTACCTAGAGATACTCTGCCCCTGTGGTGGGAAAGTCATACTTAGCATATCTGAAATTCCCATTTTGATAGGTACCTGCGAGCATATAGAGACAGGAAAACATTTCTTTAACAGAAAAACATATGGCAGCTTGCAGACCTTCACAGGATGAAGGTCCATCTGAATGGAAGTCCCATTGTTTTAAGACTGGAGAGAAAATAATGCTCCTGGAGAGCAAAGGAGAGACACAAAAATGAAATGGAGTTTTAATTTCCAGACAAATAGTGTCTTGCTTTTTCTGACACTTTCCATACATTAACAGAGTAGTAAATGCTAAACAAATACTTATTAAAAATAGCAGGAATAGGAAAGGGGCATATTAGAGCTATCAGAAGTTTGAATTAGAAACTTTATTGACTGAATGAGGCTTCATCAATTAAAACACCGCTAATTCTAATCCAGTTATCTATTCAATCTGCTTTGTACAGTCAAGCTACTCAATTATTATCCTTAGGTCTTTCTACTCTCACTGTTAATGTCTCATCCTCTTCCAATTTATTTTTCCTTACTCAGTTTGGAAGCGAGCTCTCTGTTTGGATTCCAGGACCTATTAAATCTACCTTTATCCATCCGTCTGTCTGTCTCTGATTCTTTTTACCATTAGGCAGAACTTTTAAAATTTCAAAATCTATTTCTTCTGCTTGTTATCAGTTACCAGCTGAGCAGTCTAAAGTAGTATATAGTCTACCCATTCAACCAAAATTGCTCTTAGTGTTTCCAAGCCTCCTTATCTCTGTTCAGACTTCATATATTTTTGTGGCTACTGACTATACGTATTTTCCTTCTATTCTCCATAAACTGCTAAAGCAATATCCCTATATGGCTTTTCATTTACTTTGCTGCCTGCCGTTTCTGTGGTTGCTTTTCCCCCCAACTTCTCACATCCTAGGGGATACAAAATAAAATTCTGCTTGCTGCTTGCCAGCAGCAGTTTCAGTGAAACCATTAAATCTTTTTAGAGTCAGCTACAGGCAGAGAACAGAATTTTCTTTCCATACTGCTGTGACTCCTTATCTAGTCCTACCCTTTCCTCTGTGTAGCACAGCTTCCCAGCATGGAGAAAGAAGATGACACACAGGAATAACCCACCTAGGGGAGGAAAACCCTAGGACTTGATGGTCCACACAGCATTCTGTGCTGAGCCCTCGCAGGCAGCACAACAATCACGCATATGCCTGTCAAAAAACAGCCCAGAGCATCCACCACACTTCTCTCTCAAACCAGAACCAGCAACCTCATACCTGTCCACAGCTTTCCCTGCCCCTCAATGGCAAGGACAGACTTATGTCTGTCCTGTCAAATCCTTATGTCCCATTTAGGATGGGCCATTGAGGCCCTTTGCTGTACACAGCCTGCCACACTGCTATAGCAGCAACAGAAGAGGGACAGCCCTTTTACTGTGACTCTCAATAGAGGGGATTTATTCTCACTGCCAATGTGAAAGTTGAGAACAACAGAGGTTTGGCCTTGACAGTAAATGTGTTTGTCTAGGCAGAAATAATGTGGTATTTAACTAATCCTTTTGTCTTGACTTGACACCATGGGGAGGTGCCTCACCTTCCACCTCTCATCACCACTGGCATGCTGCCCCAGGAACAGACTAGCCACTCTCTGCCACCTCTGGCCATGATGATCATCTCTGCTCACTTTGCACCAGATCTATGGCCTATAGCCGCTGAAAAGCATTTGGATCAAAGGGAAATCAAGGAAGTAGTAGGCATGCCAGGATCTGGCATGGCCCTGGCTCCTCAAGGGAAGTAAAGAGATAGCTGCTTTGGGCTGGGCTATCAGTGGGAACTACCGCTTGGCCCTGTCCCTGATGTAGCTGAAGTCCTCTCAGTCAGAGGCCAGTCCTTAATCTTCTTGGCCCTCTGCCCATTAGTCATCTCTTCATGTCCTATGTTGTTTTATGTCATCCAGAGGCAAGATTAACCATTTACTTTACCCTTCATGATACCACTAGATTTCCAGGTTCTTTCACCAGAAATTTTTAAAATCTTTTCTTGTCATTCAATTTTTTCTCTCCTCACTTTTCCCCAAATTATTTTCCTAAACATCCCTTATACCGAGTTTTCTCTTACTTCTACATCTCAATCTCTTTTTGTGTTCCTTACCTAACTTCTTCCAGGAGAAATACATTTAAAAATAAAAAGAAAATAGAACAACAATCATATGCTTCCTTTCTGATCTCTATCATTATTCACATTAGTAACAATCCCATTATAATGAATTATTTATGGCATTAAGAAACACTGAATATAAAGCCAGCTTACTTTAGCACTAAACTGGATTGATAGGTAGTGAAGAAGAGTTGAAGGACTCACATTTGCAGAAAGAACAGCTGATTTTGGAAGAACATGTTTCTTCAAGACTTAATTTACTCCATTAAAAGTTTCACTGATTAGGAGAAAAAAGGCTCCACACATGTAATGTAACTGGTTCTATAAGAAGACAAGGTATTTTCTTGTGCCCAAAGCACTTTGAAAGTACTATCCAATAAATACATACAGACTTATACCCAATGGACTTTATGAAGTATTTTAGAATTTCATGTTAGTTTAAATGCAGCTTACTGTGGCCATTAAAGCTCATGCAAAACCCATTTTTATTTAAAAAAAATAAAATATTTACCATGATTTAAGACAGTCAAAGCAACACCTTGCAACATACACATAAAGGGTTTTTTCCTGTTGTTATTCTTGCTATCTTTGAGAAAATAATCACCTTGAGAACCTTCACATTAGAACACAGATTTTATTTTAGAATAGTCTTAATTTGTTGCTATTCCTTGCAATACCATTTAGAAAATACTTCAACACACATGATACACATTATGTTAATTTTGGTTACCAGCATATCAATATAATTCTCTTTTCTCTCTCAAATCAGTCACTTTATCCTAAATACTTCATCATTTAACTAAATAATCTTACAGCACAGTGCTGAAACAGGTCTTTTGTTATCAAAGAAGAAAATCTGGTATGCTTTTATTCAGTGTATGCTTTTATTCATAAATTTCACTGTAAAAGAAAGTTGTCACCAGCTTTTGTCTTCTACACTTAGTTCCATCATTATCCATAGTTAAACACGCAGCTCAGAATAACATGCTAAGCTAGGCTGAGAAAAAAATATATCTATTCTTGAAGCAATAATCCTAACATGGCTTCAACCATTGACTCTTGGCTTTATAAGTGTGCCAGACTGACGTTCAGGAGCAACCAACTATTGCCTTTGACACAGACCAGATTAAATTAGGGAATCTAACTTCCAATCCACAAAGTAGTTGTTGCCTTACACGTGGGCTCAGGATACTACAAGGACTTAAGTAATGTCCCAGACTTTCAAGGCTAATGGTTCATTGAGCCCAGTGCTGTCTTTGCAACAAAGCAGTAAGAGATGCTTCTCAGGAATATGACAGGCCCACTTTCAACAGTCTATTCCCTCCTCCAGCATCCAGACTTCATAAATTAGGAATGACGGACAGTATGAACCTCCCCTGTGCTTTTACTATCCATCTATGGAGCTGTTCATAAATTCATGCAACTCTTGAACCTGCTGATACTACCAGTTTCCACAGTTTCCTGTAGTTTACCAGAAGTTTACAAGCTGTAGCGTAAAATATATTCTTCTGAGTGATTAAAATTGATCTACTACCATTTTCATATGGTGTCCCTTGATTCTCATATTTGGGTATTGATGAACAAGAGTTCCAACAACCCTTGTCTGTTCCTTTCATGATTTTGTAATCTGCAGTCACTTCACCCTCAATCCTTGCTCCAAACTGAAGAAGCATAGATCCTTTAAGTCCCTTCTCAAAGTCTGCTTCATCATTTAGTTGCCCTTCCCTCTGTTCCTTCTGCAATGGTACTGCAACCTCCTTCAGGTCAGGAGGCCAAAGCTGCACATACTACTCCAGATGGAAGTACATGAAGATTCTACACAACAGTTGCTGCACTCCATTTTGTCTTAAAAGCCCTTCCTGATGATGTTTTGTTTGTGTTTAGTTTTTTTTTTTTTTACTTTAAAACTTTTTTTGGCTTCTGCTGCAAACTGAGCTAATGGATTCCAAAGGACTGTCAAGATAGTCATGACAAGCCCAAGAGCTCTTTCCCAAGTTGCAACTGACAATCATGAATAAATTAAATATTACATTCAGAGTGTCCTGATCTAGTGAATAAAGTTTTAGGAATAAGCCCCTGCTTTTCCAAACCTGTTCTGTAAACAAATATCTTGTTTATTTGAGCTTGGCTTCTACCTACATACAGAATAGATCACAGCCTTGTTCTCCAGCACTGTCCTCTACAGTCCAGGCAATCTTTCTGTAGGAAACCTATCCCATCTCTTTTTAACCTGGATTCTTGAAGAAGCAACTCATGTAATTACATGTGATATCTCTGCATGTGATAACTTGCCATTCCATTCCCCAGTTATCTTTGAACCTCTGAGCCAATTTCAAACACATTAGACAAAAAGGATAAAAATCTCCAAGGTCATTATATCCTTAAGGTTCATGGAAATAGGAAACTGGAAAGAAAGCCCAATCAGTGCCTCCACTAAAAGAAAAGCTATAACATGCAGTCATCCTTAACAGAAAACCTGCACAGAGAAAGATTTTCAGTGCTTCAATTGCACAAGAGGTTTCATTTGGAGTTTGTACTTCAGCAGACATCAGAGAATGTAACCATAAGATACAAATCTATCAGCGACTAATCTTCATTAGTTTTAACATTCATAAAAGAATACATTGATTCACCTCGGGTAGTGACTTATAGAAAACCATTTAAATTGTTTCATGGCAGGAGAGAAGTCCAAGGCAGATGCAGCCTCAGCTGGAGTTACCAACAGCCCCTCTGTTCTTTCTTGAATATAGTCTTGGACTACATTTTCTAATTAGCAGTGTGACTAGTGCCCCACAGATAGTACAGCAGAAGAGAACAAAGAAAAGCATAAGTTACCAACTTCTTTTTACTGCACCAAAATCCATACTTGTCAAATACAATCACCTCTAACTGCAGAACAGTGGCTGGCAGTCACTTTTGGTGGACAGAATTAAGAGTAAGGAAAAAAAGGGATCGTCCCCCTGAGCAGGTTTCCACTGGGAACTTTGGCAGCAAGGAGGACAGAGTTCACCTCTAGTAATAGCAAAATGTTGTTAATGGCTGAGGCAATAGCATCAGGCCCATCGTGAATGATTTGGCTGTACTTGAGCACCTTCAGGAGAGGCAGCATCATCCCTTTCCCATGCTGTGCTAGTCTCAGCAGGGGCTGAATGCTGCTACTCAAGGAAGCAAAACAACCTGATGCTCCTAGTTCACATGGTTCCTGCTAAGCACCTATGTCTGGGTCTCCCAACAGAGCCTGTTAACAGCACCTGGCTCTGCCTGTGGTGGTCAGACCATATGGGCTTGTCCACCACCAGCGAAGTCCTGCTAGTGGTGGTGAAGGCTCAGCTCCAGCTGGCTGGCCCAAGCTGCCCTGCTGGTGTGCTCAGTTGTCAGGCAGGAGCGCTGCCATGCTGCCCATCCAGGCAACAGTAACCAAGCCTTCTTTCCTACCAGACATTTCCAGAGCAGGATCCCACTCTTAGCACTGCCTGCCAGCACATTACCTGCTGTGCTTACACCTGTGTTTGCTGCTGGCTGAAACAGAAACCCAGCAATATTGCTCTGATGGCATTTTACTTAGCTCACCAAGAATGTATTGAGGTTGCCCTAGAAACTCCAAAACTCATGGTTCTCAAGAGAGAAGAGGCAATCTGTTGCCTTTTCCCTTTGAATTTCCACTGAAAGCCATCATCAGCTTCTCAATGTTTCTCTCTTCCAGTGTTCATTACAAGTTATTTTTACTGCTAAAGCCAAACACAGCTCTAAAAACCAATCCTGCTCATACTCCCTGCTTTGATGTGCTGAGACAACATGATCAACGTATACCACAATTTTTACTTGGGAAGAGCCGCTCTTTGCTATCAGTATGCATAAAGTTGTTTTGATTCTTATTTTTTTCTTCCTGATAAAAATAAATTCTGGTTCTAATAACTGACATGCCATAAAGTTCAGTAACCTACATTTTCAACCAAAACCAGATTTTCCCCTCAGTAAAGGAACTCATTTTCCTATATCCTTACCTTCAATATGTTCAGTTCACTAGGGCTTGTATTTTCAAATTCAAAGTATTCCCTTGATAAATTCAGTAAGGCTATTAAATTAGAGCTTTATGTATGCAGGCAGCAGGCTCGTGTGAGAAGTGACCTGCACCAGATGATGCAATGCAAATGGGAATACGGAGAAGTTATCAGGCCAGAACAGCTTCCCTCTTCTTTTTGGCAAGCCAATAACTGAGACAACCTGTGGTAGTGCCACTGTACTCACACTATACCAACATGATCCGATATTTCAAGCTACATGATACACAGGCATTTAACTTCAGCTTTGAGAAGTATAATACTGTAGCATCCATAATTATAATTTTCTGTATTAAAAAAATCCCTGATGGAGAAAAGCATGAACCTTCAGTGCACGTGTGTCCTGTGACAAAACAGTTGCTCTGTTACACGCAACAAGTAGCACGCTATTACCCACATCTGCATCACTCCTTAGCAGGAATCTCTTCCATTCAAAAACACAGAAAAGGAAAGAACAGTTATTACGGCTTCAATAGTAAGCAGCACAGAATACACACTCTTTCCCAAAAGATGGAGAGTGAAGGTTGGCTCCTTGCTTGGTCATTGTTAAAATAATCTAATTCCATGAAACAGTTCAGAGAACAGTCACCCCAAAAAATTAATAAATAAATATGCAAACTAACAGGGCAACAGTATCCCATGGTGGTAGCAATGGTCTGTGAGCTGGGGGCAGCAGGGCTGGAAAGAGAAAGGGACTTGGAAAGTAAAATGCTAAAAATCATATTAGCTTTGTACACCAACAGCCTAAAATCATCTCAGGGTGTCATTAACTTGACTTTTGCAGACAGCCTGAAACAGTAGAGCCAAGAGAAATAAATATGGCTCCTGTCAACTTTAATGGTCTGTTAACAGTACGGGTTTTGTGAATTTTGCCTCTTTATTGCTGATGATTTTTAGCAGTAGCATTCTATCAGTGAGCTCACAGAGCAGTCCAAAGTTAACTCCCTGTAACGCTTCTCTGGGTGGAAAGATTCAATAGAAATGTAAACAGCTGCCAATGTCTTCAGCTCCCCTTTCCCTACCTAGTTTTATGGTGCAGTCAAAAATTTCAAGTCATGATGGAAAGACACAGAAAAGTAAAACTGAATCCGTTAGCAATATGTCCATTATGTTTCTACTTAAGAGTATAACACAAACACATAAAGCTGCTGCAGAAATCTCTCAGTGTTGAAGAGCCCAAGAATTTTGCTACACAGCACACCCAGGGCCCTCAGTAGAGAGGAATTAACCAAAGCTGAGAGTAATGTCGTGACCTGCACGGTTCATAAACCCTTAATCATAAAGGACGCACAGCAAGACATTGAGAATCAATGAGGCAGCAAGGGAAAACATTTGCAGTTGAATTTTATGGACATGCTTTGTCTCTTTTTCCCCTAAAACAAGACAATTCTACTGTACTCAGAATTTCAAATTAGGCTTTACAAGAAACAATATTTTACTAGCAATTAGTGCTAGTGGAAACATTGGGGTTTGGTTTGGTTTTACTCCTGTTTAGAACATCTTTCCTTCTAATAATCTCCAAATTTTTACATCATTCTTTTTCAAATAACCAATATTGTGTCAGAAGAAAGCAGGCTAAAGTGTATCTTTACTGACAGAAACAGCACAAATTTAAAGTCCTAAAAATGCAAGCCTTACCCATGCTGCTGAATGTTCACTAAAAAAAACCCAAAAAAACAAACAAACCCCACCACTAAAATTTATCAAGTTACTTGTGTGAATTCACCAAATACAAAAGAGCAGCTCAGGGACACAGAGGGTACGTTTCAGTATAAGGAGATTACCCAAAACTATCACTATGTTTAAGAATAACCCCGGTACTGGAAAAACTCGGTCATGTCAACTTAAGTTTCCCTTGGAAACTCCAGAGGGTAAGAAGCCAATAGCATAGGTGGGGTATTGCAATCTCCCATACGGTGCTTGCTACAACCTCACACAGCATATAATAATGGAGCACAAGTTATTTTCGCTTACAAACAAGAAGAAAGAGGAGGCCAGAAAATAATCTGTTAATATTGTCTTGATACCTGCAAGATGCCACAACTGGATCCCAGCTCAAGAGTGTGCTAGCCTATGAACCTGTTCCTGTAAGTTAAAATGAATCCAAACCACGCAGCTAAACACAGATTAGCATCTTTGATCTCTTACATCAAACTGAGACTAGACTAGTTCTTTTCAGCTTCGATAAGAAAAAAGAAATACAAACGTAACATTCTTCTTATGCTGTTGTAGGGAAGATTGCTACAGATGAAACAATACTTAGTGTGGGAGGAGGAAAATAGCATTTGTGAGGATTGTGACTTCTGTATTTTTTGATAATATAATTTCTGTGTGTTTCAGCCTAATTTAAATTTATCTTGCTATTTCCTAGTAGATCAGCAGAAACAGGCTTTGTTCTGTTACAGAGTATCTCCTTGAAAAGAGATAATATGGAAGTGACAAATCAAGGGAAAAAGAAAAGTAACAGAAAGCAAAAAAATTCCCAAGACAAAAGGGATAACCTGATAAGTAGACATCTTTGACATCACAAAGTGATACTTTATCTGGTTACATAAAATAGCATTGCTACTCTTCTAGGAGCACGGTAAGTTACAACAGTTAAGAACAGAAACTGCATCTAAGTTAAAAATAAGAGTGTGATTGGTTACGATTCACCAGCCACAGCAGACAGAACTGCATTTAAACTTCTAAATAACACTATATGCTGCTACTGCGTTTGTGAAATTCTAGGCAACTCTTAAAGAAAAATTTGTAAGCTTTCAGCAAGTATGCCTCAAGCAATGTCTTCCCTCTGGTGGCCTGTGTGGCAGTATGTTTCTAGTTCTTAGTCTTGAGGTTTGATTTTAACTTTTGAAAAAGACTTGCTTGATTAGTATTATTAATTTCTAGTTTAAGATAATTAATTTAAAAATAACCCTGATATAATAAGAAAAGCTGACCAATGCTGATCCTTAATATTCTCATACACTGTGATACTAGTTGAATTTACTTTCTGCCTTAGTCAGTAGCACTATTTTCTTTGCCTTCCATAGTTATATGTATTGTTATGACTATACATGGTCCATAACTATTGTTTAAAATGCTTACTTCATACCTATTTACATGTTTATTGATTAGAGTCACTTGGAAAAATCTTCATGTTAGGAGGACATTCAAGATCTTTCATTTGTATAAGCAGTTTTCTGCAGTAGCTTGAGAAATAAATAATCTTCCCCAAACTACCTTTGTCTTACATGGGACTATTTCGCTTCAGCTCTTGCAGTCTGTCTTTTAGTTTGCCACCCTTACTAAGGGTACATTAGTTTTTTAGGCAACTAAGCTGCCTAGTGAATTCCATTATTTCAATAACAAACAAAAACACAGCAAGCTCTCATTAATCTGAAAGGCTGCCACAAAAAAATACATATACAAATCTTTCTTTAACCGATCTTAATTTGTAGTTTTTAATTCCATTAGACCTTATAGCATGATGTGAAAACTGCACTTTCCGACTCACTTTCTATATCTGCAGATAAATGAACGAACCACGACGCAAAACTGATG
The DNA here is from genome assembly GCA_004320125.1 of Scolopax mira. Lineage (NCBI taxonomy): Eukaryota > Metazoa > Chordata > Aves > Charadriiformes > Scolopacidae > Scolopax > Scolopax mira. Next base: position 448,792 of record BJBW01000187.1, read on the forward strand.
GAAGCAAATGGGAACAAAAAAACCACCAAACCCCAAAACAAAAAAGACACCCAACAAGAAAAAACACCACATATAAAAGCTGCATGCATGCACACATTTTCAGACTTAAACTTATCTTTCATAAATCACAACTAGCAATTCAACCATTTCCACAAAGATTCACAAGAGCATGTGAATTTGTTCTCTCAGAGCAGCTGAGAAGGACAGAGGAGAGTTTAATGAACAGCCCAAGGAACTACAATAGGATTGTACAGGAACTGTACTATATAAATATCCTGTTTTATGCCAGTCTGCACTTTTCAACATAGAGCAGGTTATGAAGCATTTGGAGGGCCTAAGTATCTTCACATGGATCCTGGCTTACCAAGGAGGAAAATAAAACAAACACACACAAAAAAAAAAAGGGAGGCACAATGTATTCACATCCAACCACAAGAAAAACATATCTTCTACTAAAAAAAGAGATAGAGGGAATGAAGGGGATTGTATTTTTTTGTTTTATGAGGAAAACCCAATGCAGTATCCTAGCAAACAAATCTTCCTCAGTATTTCTGGAAGAGCTGTGCAGTATTACTGGTATGTTTCTGTAACATACTTCCAGTTTTACTAGCTGGTCAAATTACATTAAAGTACAACACAGATAGGCAATATTATTTTATCTCACTTTAAACACAGCTGTAAAGATTTTTTTGCAGCCAAGGCACTTTGATATCTACAGCAGATTTAATTCATGCAGACCCTTTTGGAGTATCATGCAATAAAGAATAGGCTAAAAAGACCTGTGCTTCAAACAATCCACTAACTCTTGTGAATTAATCACTATTTATACAAAGAGTCAGTTATGGTATCTATTTTTAAGAAAGGGCAAAGTGAGGTTTATCTTTTATTGGCAGAAGTTTTTGAAGAATAGAACCACTTAACAAGAATGAGATTTAGGGTCATTTTTATACATTACTTTGAGGCTGTCTCATTGTGAGGAGAATTAAACTGTTTTAAACATTGGACTCACAGGCACACATAAGACAGAAACAGGAGGAGCAGACATCTTTATCATAAGGGAACATAAAATCTTACTACAGAGAGAATACAAAAATGATCTCTGGAAAATCTTGGTTAGATGAGTCACAGTGAATAAGCCGGTCATTTAGTTCGGTTTGTATCTTGAAATAAACTACAAAACAATTTGTTGATATAAAAGTTTTCAGAGAAGAGAAACCACCAAAATCACCACCTTCTCAAAAGGACCCTTTAACACGGTACTTAAGTTTTGTTTCTCTTGCCTCCCTCTTGTCTTTGCCTCACACCTTCTCTCCCTGCCTGTTGCACAGATTCCCATTTCCCATGGAAGTGCTCCCTGGCAGCATTCTGCAGCTCCAGCTTGCATGTGTCAACAGGACATGAAGGCAAACAGCTGCTCAGGCTCCATTGAGGCCAGAGAGAAAGAGGATGGGAGGTCTACTCTGACACCACAAACTATCCCAGATGCTTTTTCAGTTCAGCTGAGCATTTGGCTTACATTTCTCATGAAATGTCCAAGCTGCTGCTTATCACTGAAGGAGCAGGGGGAGGGCTAATTCCTATAGAAACTTAAAACAAGTAGCTGCTCCAGCTGCATCCAGGCTGAGGATGCTAGGAAGCCCTGGCCACTTCAAATTGGCTGCCTCTTCAAATTTATCTGTCTCCATACTGCAAATATGAGTTTCTTGATGCAACCTTCTAGATCTCCAGCAGCTATGGTTTATGTTTCTGTTGGGGAAAAAAAAAAAAAAAAAGAGCCGTCTGGGAACTATCTAGTGTTTCTGACTAGATTTTTCAATAGAAAACGAAAAAGAGCTGCTGAAGAAAGTTTTGAGATGAGAAAGGAAAACTGGGCTACACATGGGCAAAAGTAAGGTTTGGGGTAGCATAGTGAAATAGGTCATCTCCGGAATACTAAAATTGGTAAACAATTCTTAAAAAACAGAAGTGAAAACGTGTATTATGTTAATTCTTACCAAGTGACATTTGAAGGGGAAAAAAGTTTGAATGGTCCAAAGACATACTTGTATGCAAGTAACTGAACCATATAAATGAAATGGGAAAAGTGATTATACAGGTGGCATTGACTCTTCAAACCACCCTCAGAAGTATTTTCAGGTCAGTAAGTTAAGTCCTCTCCTTTTTCCTCTATATGTTATCTCATATAAACCCATTTGTAATAACAAACTCTGTTTAAAACATTTTTTAATTAGTATGAACTTTTCATGCCCAACTTGTACATCAGAGAACATGATATTGTAATTGAAATATGTTCAGTGTTATGTGCACAGACAAGAACATATAGAAATTTGCAAAGTTTGAATACACACATGCTTTTTTTAAAAAAAAAAACAAACCATCTTTTAGATTCATGAATTGGAGTTCTGACTCCAATTCCAAGATAAGATTTGACAAGTCCAGCAGGAATGGTTTAATTTATCACCACTCCTAACTCTCCACATCATCCTTTTGTGGACATTATCACATCACAACAGATGGAAATACATGACTTGGTTGCTCTGGTTCACAGTGCAGTATATTAACATCCACCACTGGTGAAGGTGTGGTTTGTGTGAAGACATCAGACCATGAACTGAACCTATTGATGTTATCCACATGCATCTTACCAAATCTGCAGAGGGAGTCGCACATCTCAGGAGGGCAAACTAGATGCAACAGTGCCTTTATATGCACAGCAGCTACCTTTGTTCACTCAGTGAATGTGAGCAAGACCCCTTAGACAGATAAGTGCACTCCTTGGATGAATTGGCAACACTTACATTGCCCAGTTGCTTAAGGGGCCATATCTTTAGTTGGCTCACTTGGTTAGCTTTTATCTTCCACAAAAAGGCTAAAAACAAGTGAGATGTCCCAAAGCCTTCCCTGTCTAATATGAGAGTATTTAAAGGAAAATAATGTAATTAATATTGAGAAAAATAAGTTAGTCATTGTAAATAGTTCAGAATTAGATTTTTCTCTGAAGAAAGCCATAAAGAGACTTACTGCTTAAATCTCCAGCCAGTCTCCTACTGTCAAAGAGAAATTACATAAAATTGAGGCACTATAACTAAGTGTATGTTAAATCTGAAGAAAGACTAATCCAATCTAATTTAGTCCCACTGTTACTTATTTCCCCCCAGATTTCTAGAAACATCACCAAAAAACTGTAAAGAAAGCCACTGGCTAACAGAAATGACACCTCAAGCTCAAATTTAGTTGTCAAATATCAATTTGTTTTTTGGTTTTTTCAAAAAAAAAAAAAAAGAAATTTAAAAATAAAATTTGTTGTTTGATTTGCATTTTTCATGTCTAGTTTCATGCAAGATATTATGCTTATAAACAGTTAAAGCAATGTGTTAACTTCAGCAAAAATCAAAACTTATTCCCCATAAAATGAAATTAACCGGAAACACACATTTTTTTCCCCTGTGTCTTCCTGTCCCTAGCACCACAAGAATATAGTTACTTCCCCAAAGTTTATATATAAAGACTGAAAAAACACAGCAATGATCTTCAAATATATATCTGTGAAGAAGTCAAATAATAACCAAGAAGAATAAAGCATGTTATTCAGCACATTGAACAAAGGCTTGGCTGATACATAAGACAGGACAATAAACTCATCTTTGGCACTTTTGCAGGAAGGAAACATCTTTTTTACCCAGTATATCTATGTAGCCTACTCAGATCAAAATCTTCCTCTGAACTTCTGCTCAGAGCTTTCCCCAGCCCTCCTTGGAAGGTTGCTAGCATACACAGAGTAGTTGATCCTTTCATATCTAGCTAACCTGCTTCAGAACAAGAGTCTAAAACACCCTTATGCCCACTGTTTTCTTCCTTCTCAATCTTCTTCAATTAATGTTAAGAACTGTAGGTGAGTGCCCAGGTGCAGGTGATGGGCTGTTTCCTGCAGCTCTGATTCCTATCCATCCTGTCACTTTTTCAGCTATAAATCTGATCAGAAACATGCTCCTGCAAGAGAAGTACAGCCAGGGGAAAGCACACAGGCTGCACAGAGGAGTCAGTACCCACAGTCTAACATTGCTCAGGTGCAGAGCGTTTTGCTTTTGCAACCCAAACTTCCAGACATTTGTTGTCTTCCACAGTTGTCCTCTGCTCATCAAGCAGACACTGGAAATCCTTTAGGTTAAAGGTCTAGCACCTCATTTTCACTGATGCCTTCATTATGCATTGCTCATAGAAGTTATAATCCTGTGAGTATTGTTCAGACTAGGTTTATTTTTCTCTTCCAGTATTTCTCTATTTGTGTATGTGTCATCTAATGTAAGGGTTGCAGTGGTAATTGCTACCCTTCTGTGGGAACGCTCAGTAATCACTGCAGTAAACCGTGCATAACATCCACAAAGCACTTTAGAGTTGGCTCCAGACAGCCTTCATTTACATATCCAAATGTATTTTTGTAAAAGTTAAACTAAATGCATGTTAGTCAGACAAGTCATACACCCTAAATTACCACATCCTCAGCCTCTTTTCCACAAGAAGTCTTGCCCTTACAAGGGAGCTGGTATTTACTACTAGGCTGTCAGCTGCTGTCAAGCTGAAGCCCTGCTGCTCAGGGAACACATGATAATCCTATTCCCAAACCTAAACATCAGCCTAGGGCAAGATGTTGTTCACATTTCATAACCAGTTATACCCCCTAGGAAGAAAAAAAAAACAAAAAGCAACTAAACACAACACACACAGAAAACCAGAAGAAAAAACCCAACAATTATTTCCCTTCGGGTGAAGTTTTCCTAGGGTCTTATGCCCATCTATCATCTCACCAGCTGTTTTGCTGATTACAGCTATAGTGTGCAGCAAAAGTGAGGCCAGACAGCAAGGCAGAAAAATTTGCTGATGGCATACAAATCTAAATTATTTAATTTAATTAATAGGTGAAAGATAAGATAAACAAAGTCTTCTGAACAGAAGAAGCAATATTAAGGATCAAATCTGTATCACAATGATACAGTACTGCATGGCACCAAATATATCCAAAGGAACTACTTTCAAAAGGGATTTAATCAATAGCTGACAATAATAACACCCACCAGATTGAATAAGGTGATTAGCAACACATACAAACACACTTTTTTTTAAAATAATAATCTTTGGAAAAAATAGGGAAAAAATCTCTAAGAAATTGACAATAAATTAGCTATAATTCCTTTCAGGCAAAAAAGTTATAGAAACACCAGTACAAAAGTAGAACATTAATTAAAAACTTCAGAAGCAAATAATAGCCAGACAATAAAAAATATAAATAAAATAATAATCAGAGAATGTGGAGCATGACAGCATCACAAGGAAGGAAAAACCATAAGAGCGTAACAGTGAGAACAGGAGAATTAAAAGAAAGAGTGCACTAGGTTCTATAAAATTGAGGTGGAAGATGACAATTTAAAGATCACTTGTAGTTTACTACTGTCTTAAATCACAGGTAGAAAGAATACTGCCTTAAATAATTGTATAACATATCCTTTGCCAAAAGAAAAACCCCACCAAACAAGAAGAACAAGATTATAAAACTATTCACAATGAAAAAAACTGAAGAACATGTTTCAGAAACGTGTTGGAACTGAAATGCTTAAAAACAAATCTACTTAATGCAGAACTGTATTTATGAAGGTAAAGTTTTTAAAAAAAAGTATGTGCATAAAATGGGACTGAGACAAAACTGAAAGCAACTATTCCCCGACTACAACCCAATTCTGTCTTCTCTGCTTTCCACTCAGTTTCCACCTCATCTTGAGGGCATTTAAAGACTACATGCACTTCTGTGTCTGATCTGAAGCCCTGGAACAGTAACTGCATGCCCAGAAGGGTCTCAGGTCTGTTCAGCTGCCTGGATAGTACCAGCTCTCTCACCAGTACATCGTTCATGCCATAACTTGAATAGGATCCAGAAACTGGAAGTTCCCTTACTGCAGTTTGCTGAAGTACTGAAATGGCAACCATGCTAGAGTATGCTAACGAGATTGCAAGTCTACAAATGCAACTGTAGCTCTGTCTAACTTCAGGATTTTTGGGTTAAGCAGACCTTGGATAAACTACAGAAGCTGACCTACAAGTCCAGACAGGATGACCATATGTTCCTAGCTGAACACCAAGCAGGGAACTCATGTCCTAATGGAGGTGTCTAGGTTACCGCTGGAGTCAAGAGGAGGCTAGCCAACAGAGCCAAAGGGGACTAGACAGCAACTCATTGGTCCAACTAACACGCTGGTCAAATGAATCACTACTGAGTAGCTGACTCCATCATTGACTATGGTGGAGTTTTGACCCTACCCTAAAATTAACACCGACTTGCTGGCACCTGAAGTCATGTGTATTATCATTATCATCAGTGACTATTATAGTTTAGTTACTCCTTCATTCACTCAGGCCCAGAGAAGTCCAGCTTCCTTGCTGTACACTGGCAGACATTACTTCAGGGAAGAAGTTCCTTATCCAAGCCCTGCATGGCAACAAATATACCTCTCTCTATATATAAATAAAGGTACGATCCCCTTCAGCTGAGACATGCAGAAAGTACCAAAGATTCCCCCACCTTGGAAAAGCATTCAGGGTACTTGATTAAGAAGAAAAAGAAATGCATCAGATACTTTCAAACTTTCTTCCACAGAGTTTTTCCTCAGCTGTTTATTAGCTAGGGGAAAAACACTTCCCAGGGCACCAGGGCTACAAATGCCAGACACATCCAAAGAGGAGAGGCCAAGTCCCAGAAAGGAAAAGGCCTCTACATATGCACCTCTTCCCACTATTTTCTGTGGACCTTAGTCACATAACTGCTTTGCAGAACCCAAGATATAAGACTTCTCTCATATTTTCACCTTTTTCTTCTCTGTATTGCAATATCACTCCTATAATAAGATTACCTTTTAATATTTCCACCTCCTCACAGTCTTTACAGAAATCTTGAAGTAAAAAAAGTCACGCATCTTGTTCCCAGGAGTGGGAAGGTCAGTTCATGAGATAGATAGGTCAGTTAATCATCAGGCTTCCTTCCACCTAACATTAATATACTTGGGCAAGCTTACCCTTTGCTAAGGTATTGCTGTTTTGAAACTTATTGAAATGCATTACATATTAATAAATGGTGAAGAAAATTACATGCCAGGTTGCAATATATAACACTAATAAATGCTCATTTCAGAAATGAAGGCAAAACTAAAGTCCTCAGAATCCAATTCTTGAATTCACTGATAGGCTGGCTGAGAAGCGCACTGTCGTGGTTTGGCCGTAGATGGGAACAAAGGACCA